>CM062819.1:1266576090-1266971756 GCA_031772625.1 Pinus tabuliformis | reverse complement strand
AAAAACATTGCAAGTTCCGACAAATCACCATTGAAAAAAGCACATGTTGATGATAAGGATGTTCAAAATTTATAAGGATTTGAAACTTTCTATGGATAAGTATGTGTTTCATGGTGATTTTTTGCTTCAGATTTGGATAACATGGATGTTGTTTTGGGATACCTTGGATGGAATTTGTGGGTACTTATTAAATATTAATGTGCAAAAGAAATTCCTGAAACTTTGGTATAAAAAGAAAAAAATTACATTACAGGATATTTCCATTAATACACAGGTAGAGTGAAAGGAGGCTAAAGCAGAAGATGTTCCAGGGTCTGACATATTAGATGATGAGCCAGTGATGATAGACAATCAAACACAAACAGAGGCGGAAGCAGAAAAGGTTACAGGTGCTGATACATCAGAGGAGGGCTCAGTGGTTGAAGTCATATTGGAAAAGAAGACACCACAACAGGCACCACAGCAGGGTGAATTAAAGAAAAAGACACCGTGGGTTAAAACTTCAACATATCATCACCCACATCACCCTGCAAGAAAACAACCAACAAGATGGCAACCAACTAGCCACAAGGACAACAACCCCCGTATGATGGATTGCAAGGAGCCTAGATCCACCTACTACACATCAACACAGAAGAGCTGCCACGGCCAACTTCCTTCTCAAGCGAGCGAGGCACCAGCGAGATCGAGGGTTCACCTTTCTCTTGGATGGCTAAATGCACGTGCATGGTACCAGTGGACTACTCTTTTGAGTAGATCTTATTATTTGTGTTCTTCCCATTCGGGGATGAAACATTCTTATGGGGGTGGAATGTTATATACCTCGGGGGGATAATAGGGGGTACCAAGGGAGGTACCCAAGGTAATAATGTAATAATGGGATGGGTCATAGTAATAAATAAGGTGGTTAACCCATATCATGTAAGGGAACACAAGTAGTTAATAATAATGTAAGGGGCCCATGGTATTAGTTTGATGGTATGAGGGAACCATGGTAATGACCCATGGTATTGTATGTATGAGACCTATATAGAGGCTAGAGACTCCACATGGAGAGATAGTGAAGGATTATTGTATGAACATGCATATGGCTTGTGGAGTGTTCTCCTTCCTTAAGGAGTGAATGTATGGTGTTGCCCTACCTTAAGGGTCTTGATATCAATAAAGTGAATCATTTCTATATTTGGATCTTATTATTCTTGGGTTATTTCTATTCTCATATAGCTTTTGGATCAGATCTATAACAGTCGCACTTGAGACAGGATCCAATAGGCCATGAATTCCATCCTGTGTGGTGTAATCACGTATAAGGGGACACGACTATATAATCCATGGGACTAGCCCCATGCTATATAACACTTAGTTGAAACTATGTATATCTTAGCTAAATAGTATTACAAGTCGAATTAGACATCACATTTGGTAGTGGGTTAGTTTGATAGAACTGGAAATGGAGTATGTCTATTATGTAGAAGCACACCTAAAAACGGGTCTTTTGTAGAACCCTTAATTTTTATTTAGTTTTGAAATGGTTTCTCTAAGCTTTTGGGGTCAACATTTGCCCAAATTGAGTGTTGTAAGAAGTTGGGGATCATGGTTTAGAGTTGAATCTCCCAAAAGTGTGTGATGTCCTTTTGGCACTTAATTAATGACTAGAAGTCATCTCACTTATTTTAAGAGATTATGAACAAGGTTGCAGTGGTTTTGTATGCTTTCTGAAAATAGGTTCTGAGAAGGGGAATGAGTGTCCCAATTGATGAGTTGGTAAAGGTAGAGTATGGGTAGAAAGTGATAGTTGGTAATTTCATAATTAGTGGCAACATTTATGATAGTGGTTTCATAAACAATGATTGTATGTTTGCAGTGATATTGTAGTGGCAATGGTTGTGGACTTTGTAGTGACAAAGACTAATGTTTGTAGATTATCCTTATAATTCAGTGATATATGAGGAAACTAGATCCAGTTTGAAAATGAGATGAAATAGAGGTCCACAAATAAGTTGAAGAAAGAGTTTGGTTCCTCTACTGAGGTTGGAACTTCAATCAGGTTGTAGCATAGAGCAAGTTCAAATCTAGTCATTCTTGAGGTTGGATCCTCAAATTAGTTTGGAGTCTCAAATCAGGCTGGATCTAGATTAGGTTGGAGACTTAATTAGGTTATAGCCTACATTGAGTATCTACTTACATCTTTCAAGGTTGGTTCATCTATCAGATTGTTGTAACAACCCTAGAGTAAAAGGTCATGTAATGAAAGTTAATAAAGGAAAAATAAGACCAAGATCATGGGACATGTATTCCAAGCTAAATGTTGGGAAACAAATAATGATGGGTATCACTGGTGATTAATTAATGTCTATGGAAATTAGAAAAGGCATTGGAATAGGAAAAGAGGCAATAAATAACATTTTATTTATGAAATAAAGGAAAATAGGAAAAAGGAAGGAGAAGGGACACAAATTTGCATGACAAGGAAAATGAAGGAAAATGAAGAAAATAAAGTCCTCAATAATAAAAAGTCTTCTAAGATCAATTCACATTTTTTGTTGGTTAGCATTTTCATCGGTTTTGGGTGGAGCTCTCTTCGATTCTCTCATTCTCTCACACTCTTGCACACTTAGAGCATTATTGGAGTATTTTTGGAGCACTCTGACATACATTGGATTTGGAGAAAGAAGGAAAAGGAAGGCAGGAAAGCACAAGGGAATAGGTGGATCAAAAGCTACAACTGGATTACTTAGAAGGTAACAAGTTTCATGTGTGATTTCCTTGTTGAGTTCTATATGCATCGTATATGCATGTGATTTTTTGGTTATGTCTTGTCATTGGCATGGATATTTTCCTAGAGTAACAGTGGCTTTAGAATTTCCTTTCCATTTCCTTTATAGCCATGGCATTGTTGGTTTTTCCACTTGTTGTTTTTCTTGTTGGTGCTCATAACTTCTTATGGTTGTGGGTTGGAATAAACATTTTTGAATCCCTGGAACATCTTGGGTTGAGTTACTAGTTGTGGAACCTTGGTTGGGACAAACGCTATGGATTCATTGGTGGGTTGAGTTACTAGTCATGTAGCCTAGGTTGGGACAAACATCATGGATTCATTGGTCGGTTGAGTTACTATTTCCTGGAGCCAGTTTAGAAAAGCGCTCTTGAGCCCTAGAAGGTTGTGGGTTTTGTTACTAGTTCCTAAAGCCTTAGACAACTTGGGTAGAGACTAATCTCATTCGTGATAGTGATGTCCAATCATGGAGGTGGAATCACTGTGATGAAGGGTTGGGGTGGTTTGGCCTTTGAAAGCCTTGGTTTTCTTTGTTTTTCTTTATTTCATGGGATCCCACATTCATGCTTGGAATATAGCGTGGGGGGCAATTAGCTGAAAGAGATATTTGGTTTAGTCCAATCTATGGTTGAGTGGTATGTGGAATTCCCTGACTTGGTTGGTATTTTCATATGCTAATATGAAACATTTTCCTATTGTGATCAACGAGAATTTGTATTGATTATGTTGGTGATATTATGGCTGAGTGTCCATGTTTTTTATGGTGGTTATTTTTTGGTTATATGTTGGATATATGACGTGTATTATCTATGGCTCATGTCATGAAATGTTTAGTTATTCATTGGTTGATGAATGTATGGAAAATAGTGTTGTTTCATATATGTGGAGAGGGAACAAGGCCTTCTTGGCTATTATCATATGAATCTTATACTATTTTGATCAAATATGCATTTATGACTTGTAGCTTACATACTTTCCATGTGTTTGATGAAATGTCTAGTGTGTTCTAGGAAGTCTAGGTAAAGTTTCTAATTCATGTTTGAATATTTAGCTTTGTTGTCATGTCTATTATGATTATGGAAATTATCAAGAAGTTTTGGGAAATGGTTTGGAGGTTTACCTAGAATTGTGGCTCAGATCTCGGGACCACACCCTATGAACTAGGCAAGTTGGGTCACAACCACACTCAGGAAGTGTTGTGCATGCAGTTGGAGGCCTTCAACTACACCCAAGCCTTTTCATGCATGCGATTGGGGGTCTAGGTTAGTGAAAAGGAGCCCCAGCTCAAGCTTTGGTCACCTGGGGTAGTTCTTTGGCCCTTGATTGTCTTATAGCCCTAAGAGATGTTGTGAGTCCCCAATATCTGACGAAAACCACATTTGTAAGGCTTCCATAGTGTATTCCCATGATTGAAACGTGCTCTTGTGTGTTGCCCACCAACACACTTGGGTATCTGCCAAAGTGATATCCATCGCTGCAATCTATTGCTCTGGCTCAATATGCACTTCCAACTACCCAAGAAACCCAGCACTCAGTGGAACCAAAATCCTAGTTACACCTGATCCAGCTTATAAAGCCCCCCACACTTCTCTTCCCACTTCCTTAACTAGAGATTAGAGGTCGGGCCATGTCATTGTAACTCTTTGTCTCATGTTTACCCTAATAGGCTGGGGAAATTGGGTAAATGTAGGAAGGGGTGGTTACATATTAGTATGAGAGCTTCCAAGTTCAAACACTTAGACTAGATGGGTTGGATGTGATTGTCATTCATGCATGTTAGTTGTCAATGTGTTTGTTATGCATTCATTGTGATGGTAATTATTGTGATCATGTGTCGTCATGATGTTGATGTTGAGACAATTGATATGTTGATTTCATTATATATACATATGTTGTGCTAATCTGGATGGATTTTTCAGATAAGATAGGCTCCCCTAAATTTCACTAAGGTAGGTTGATTATGTTTATATTTGGTTATCTAACATGGTATGTTGGAAGGAATTAGAAGATCAAATATGAAAAGAAAATGGTGGATTACAGTTCACATGACTCTCCTTATGGATCAGAAGAGAAGCACAGAGATGAGTACTCTCCTAACATAGAATATATCTTAAGAATTTTAAAGGCAGAGATTAGAAGTTGCAAGGCAGATAATGACAAAATCATTTAGTCATAACAAATAATTCCCACGGAATAGGAAAAAAAAGAAGAGTTCAATGCAGTGATCCTTTAGAGTTTGTTAGATTTGCAGATATAGAGGGAACCATGGATCATTTATAGATAGGAGGAAAGGAAAATGGGGCATATGGTAGTAGGTCTCATGGAGGGCATAGGTCAGACAAATATGACACAGTCAGAGATGGCAGATGGTTGGATAGATCTAACAAGAGAAGTAGTGCTTATGGGTTCTATTCTAATGCTAGTTTACATAGGTAGCACAGTCATCATCGTTATCATCCTTATAAGAGGAATGAGAAGTAGTACTTTCTGGATGAGTTCAAGAAAGCCAAGCCTCTTACCTTTAATGGAGAGTTGAAGAAGCTAAAAGATGTAGAAGCATGGTTGCTTGGGATGAAGAAGTTATTCAAGCTACATGACTATACAGAGAATATGAAGGCTAAAATAGTCATTTTCAGTCTCAAAGGAAAAGTGGAAATCTGGTGGGAAGATGTGAAGCGTGTTAGAGGAATCCGGAAAGAAGAGTTCAGTTTGGATGAGTTCAAAAGACTCTTAAGGAATAAGTAATTATTAGAGAGATACTATGAGGGTAATGCTAAGGATTTCTACAAATTGAAGAAGGGATCTATGCCATACAAATAATACATGATTAAGTTTCTAGAGTTATTGAGGTATGTACCATATCTTAAGGATGAGAAGATGAAGGTTCAAAGATTAGTTAGTGGATTTCCTTTAGAATTTAGGATTGGATTGAGCATGATGAACCTTAGACATTAGAGTAAGTCATTGGGAAGTTGAAATATTGTTATGAGGAGTCTAAGCATAAGTCAGATCCTAATAAGGGTTGGAAAGGTAATGAAAAGACAAAGGGAAAATAGGATAAAAAGTGAGGAATACCTGAAGATGTAGGTAACAAGGAGAACTTAGTGTTGTACAAGAACTTTAATGTAGTTTACAAAGGATAAGAATTTTAGTCTTAGGATAAGAACAAGGTTGATGGTAAAAAGCCTTTATAATTTTGGACTTATGGGGGAGATCATCGTAGGAGAGATTTTCCACAACATCACGATGGAGGACCTCATATATAAAGGTATCAAGAGGCACAGATAGTTGGAGATGTTGGACAAATTATTCCTTGAATTTATGCAACATTGGATAATAGGCAGGTTGATCATTAGGCATCTATTATTGAGATGGAAGGTAATCTTTTTAATCAAGTTGTTTCTTTTTTTATTGATCTTGGATATAACTATAGTTATATCAATCCTGACCTAGTGGATAAGTGTTGCTTGAATAAAAAAGTGCATGTAGAATCTTGATTGGTGTAGTTGGCTACAGGTACCAAGAAAAGAGTTCATTATTGGGTAAAATATTGTGCATTTGAGTTTAATGGTATGTCTACATCAACATGTCTAAATGAGTTTCTATTGGGATCATATAGTATGTTGTTGGGTGTGGATTAGTTTTAAATTCATAGGACTAAGGTAGATATCTACGATAAGACTATTAATTGCATGGATGATGATGGAGATAGGAGAATATTGCAGGGTAAGAAGAAGCCTACATCAATGAGAATGGTTATAACTATGCAAGAAAAGAGCAGTAGCAAGAAAGGGTGTGTATTATTTTTAGTTCATATTTCTAGTGACAAAGGAAAGGATGTTGAGGATGCTAAAGTATTAAAATGGTATCCAGTTTTGCAGTAGTTTATAGATGTATTTCCAATAGAGATTTCAGATTTATTGCCTCATAGGGGAGTGGAATTTTCTATCAAGTTGATGCTAGGAGAAGCACCAACATCAAAGGAACTGTATAGGATGAGAACTTCAAAGTTGGTGGAATTGAAGTTGCAACTTAAGGAAATGCTCAATAAGGGATACATTAAGCCAAGTGTGTCGCCTTGGGGTACACTAGTGTTGTTTGTGAAGAAGAATGATGGTACTATCAAGAAGAATCTAAAGGCAACACAAGATAGGCAGAAGAGTTATGGATATCAGCATAACTAATTTAAGGAGTTTTAGGTTGGGGAGCATGTGTACTTATGCATTGAGCCCAAGAAGAGCCCCTTGAGGACTGGATCATGTGCCAATTTTTTGCCTCAAGATTATGGGTGTTTTGAGATCCTTGGGAGAATTGGACTAGTGGCCTATAGATTTGTGTTATCACCATAGTGAAATTCCATGATGTTTTCCACGTATCATTGCTTAAAATATATGTGAAGGATGTGATCATGTGATAGAATGGACTATATTGGAGGTGGAACCCAAAGGAGAATTCCAGCCAGAACCTCAGTGCATATGGAAATGAAAACAATTTATGCTTTGAAACAAAGAAATTAAGCAAGTTAAAGTGCAGTGGAAGCACTTTGGGCCCAATGAAGCTACATGGGATATGGAAGATTAGATGCGGGCTTTATATCCTTCATTATTTTTTGGGTCAAGCAAATGAATTTTGGTATATGTATATGTATATATGTGTATGGTTGTAGCTACCATGATTTGTTGTGTTATAAATCCCCAATAAGCGGTATCATTGTCATGGTGTTATCTTGGTCATGGTTTTCAGTAGTTGTTCACTGTAAATATTGCATTGAGCTATGTTTTAAAGGTCCATGGGAAGTATGTTTTTTTCTTTCAGCGGTTTGTTGGTCATTGGTGTCATAGAACACCAAGGATGTTGTTCCCCCAAGGGGAGGGGTTTGAAACAACCCTGGGTTAAAAGTTCATGTAATAAAAGTTAACAAAGGAGAAATAAGACCAATCTCATGGGACATGTATTCCAAGTTGAATGTTGGGAAAAACATAGTGATGGGTATCATTGGTGATTAATTAATGGCTTTGGAAATTGGCAAAGGAAAAGAGGCAATAATTCACATTTTATTTATGAAATAAAGGAAAATAGGATAAAAGGAAGGTGAAGGAACACATATTTTCATGAGATGGAAATTGAAGGAAAATAAAGAAAATAGAGGGCTAAATCACTGAAATGATAAAAAAGCTTATGAGGATTGGTTTAGATATTTTTCTTGTTAGATTTTTCATCAGTTTTGGGTGGAGCTCTCTTCTTTTCTCTCATTCTTTCACACTTTTGCAGACTTAGAACATCCTTGTAGCATTCTTGGATCACTTTGGCATACGTTGGATTTGGAGAAAGAAGGAAAAGGAAAGCAAGAAAGAAAAAGGGAATAGGTGGATCAGTAGCTATAGCTAGAATTCTTGGCAGGTAATAGGTTGCATTTGTGATTTCCTTGATGATTTTAGATGCATGGTATATGTATGTGATTTTTTGGTTATGTGTTGTCATTGGCATGGATATTTTCTTAGAGTGATAGTGATTTTATCCTTGCCTTTCCATTTCCTAGATAGCCATGATGTTATGGGTTTTTCCACTTATTTTCTTTCTAATTGGTGCTCATAATTCCTTAAGGTTGCGGGTTGGAACAAATGCTCTAGAAGCCCTGGGATAGATTTGGTTGAGTTACTAGTCTTCGAGAATATGTTGGGACAAACTCTCTAGAGCCCTTAAAGGGTTGAGTTACTAGTCCCTAGAGCCGAGTTGGACAAATGATCTAGAGCCTTGGAAGGTTGTGGGTTGAGTTACTAGTTCTTGGAGCCTTGGAAGGTTGTAGGTTGAGTTACTAGTTCCTCAAGCCCTGGAAAAATTTCATAGAGATCGATCTAGTTGGTGATAGTGATGTCTAACCGTGGAGGTGGAATTATTGTGGTGGAGGGTTGAGGTGGTTTGGCCTATGAAAGGTTTGGTTTGTTTTGGCTTATTTCATGGGATCCCACATTCATGCTTGGAATATGGTGGGGGCATGATTAACTGAAAGAGAGATTTAATTTAGCCAAATCTATGGTTTGGTGGTACGTGGAAGTCCCTGACATGGTTGGTATTTTCATATGCTAATATGAGACATTTCTGTATTGTGATCAATGATAATTTGTAGAGATTATGTTGGTTATACTATGCCTGAATTGCCATGGTTTTGATGTCGGTTATTTTTTGTTTATACATTGGTTATATGATGTGTATTATTTATGTCTCTTGTCATGAAATGTTTATTTATTGACTGGTTGATGAATGTATGGAATAATAGTGTTATTCCAGCTATGTGGAGAGGGAATAGGGCCTTCTTGGTGATTCTTAGATGAGTCTTAGACTATTATGATCAACTGTGCATTCATCACCTATAACTTACATGTTTTCCATGCGTTCGATGAAATGTCTAGTGTGTCTTAGGAAGTTTAGGTCAAGTTTCTTATTCAAGTTTGAATGTTTAGCTTTGTTGTCATGTTTATTATGATTCTTGAAATTCTCAAGCATTTTTGGGTAGTGGTCTAGAGGCTAACCTAGAATTTTGGCTCAGATCTTAGGACCACACCCTCTGAACTGGGCAAGTTGGGTCACAACTGCACTCAGGGAGTGTTCTGCATGCAGTTGGAGGCCTTCAACCGCACCCAAGCCTTGTCATGCATGTGTTCGGGGTTCTAATTCAATGAAAAGGAGCCCCATCTCAAGGTTAGGTCACGTAGGGTGGTTCTTTCACCCCTGAGTGTCCTGTAACCCTGAAGGATGTTGTGAGGCATCAGTTATGTTTAGTTTGTAGGCCATCCTTCCTTAATTGGAGCTTGGAGGCCGAGTCATGTCATAGTAACTCTTTGTCTCATGGTTACCCTGGAAGCCCTGTGAAATTAAGTAAATGTGAGAAGGGGTGGTTATAGTTGTAGCCTAATGCAAGTGGTAGCTTGCATATCTTGGGGATAGTTGCCTCTAGTAGGTTGTAGCATGCAAATATATGTAAATAATTGAAGATAAAAGAAGAATAAGGTTGGTGTTTTTTTCTCATATGGGTTTCCACCTAAAAACTTATGTCTCTTTGTGATGTGATGGCTTCTTGATATGTTACTGATATGATGATGCATTGTTATAGTCGATGATATAATTCTTATTGTTCATTTCTCTATGGATTTATTATAATGGAAAGTTGTGAAATGGTAAAATTGATCTCACATTGATTCATGCCCCCTCTCAATGTGACCTTTGGGCCAATTGAAGTGGAATCAAAGCAGGTTATCTTCCAAATAGCTAACTACTTGAAGATTGAATATCAATGAAAAATGGCCACGACCAGAGCAATGGGGAATCTCCCTATGTTTTATGGAACCCATTATGCATTTTGGAAGATAAGGATTGACAACATATCTCATCTCCTTGGTGTTGAAAGGTGTAACTAGGTTCGGTCTTCATAATGACATGTAATTATGATTTTATGTAATGAGATGTAAATAAGAAAAATGAAATTATTATATTTACTTGCTTCATGGGTTTCATCAGCAAGGATTTTTTTTTAAGTCAGGACTCCCATTGAGAGTCTTTAGGATTTATTTCTCGTCTAGTCATAAAATTTAAGAGTCATTGTCATGTAGATGAAGTCATGATACACTTTGTAAAAGGTCAACATTTCCTATGTGGAGTATCATCTAAGAACTTGTCACCAAACCTCTTCAAGTCGGCCTACAAATGACAAGGAAGCTTCTATATCAAGTCAGCCTAACTCCAGTCGTCAAGTCAGCTTAAGGACCTAGTGAAGAGGTGTATATATAGAGGAACTCGACCTCATTTAGAGACATATAATTCAAACAAGTAGCTCGACTTAGAGAAGTAAAAAGAAAGGGTGAAAGTAAGTATTAAAAAGAAGGAAGAGAATAGAAGTGTGAAGAAGGGAGAGAAAGGATTCTTTTGGTTAATGCAAAGTTAAAGTTTCTTCTAGGTCAGTGAAAGGAACTTTATTCTTGGGTAGTGAAGTATCTTCTGGGCATTGCAAATTTAGGGCTGTAAAGTTCCTTCTGGGGAAGTGAAGTATCTTATGGGTAGTATGAAGAAGAGTTTCCTATGGAGCATCAAAGGAAAGACTCTTCTGGATAATCCAAGTAGAGACCGAGTTTCTCTATAGAAAACCTAGAAACCAAGATTCTCTAAGGAAGTTGTGAAGGTGTAGTGAAAAGGGATAGAGAATGAGTTTCTCTAGAAGAAGTCGAATAGGAGCATTCCTAGATCAAGAAGTAAGGCGAAGGAAGGAAGAGACAGAGCATCAAGTTTGGTGCCAAGTTTTTTGGGAGGATACTAGAGTCAAGGCTTTGTGTCATGATCTTAATACTTATCAATTGAAGATCTAGAAGAAGAATTTTGATCGGTTTTCCTCTCAAGAGGTGAGAGGCTTTGGCCCTGGCTGAGAAGCCTATATACTGTCACTTGTCTTTTATTGTGCATATCAGTAATTTTATTGATGAAGAGAACACATTAGTATGCTGATAAAGAAAATATCATAAGCTGAGAAGTAAAAGTATATCACAAGAAATTAGCAAGCAGAGAAATTGTTAACTTTGAAATAGCTAACTTCTTCTTTAGGTTAGCTATTTGGAAGATGACCTTCTTTAATATCACTTCAATTGGCCCAAAGGTCACATTAAGAGGGGGGATGAATCAATGTGAGATCAATTTTACCATTTCACAACTTTTCATAATAATAAATCCATATAGAAATGAACAATAAGCATTATATCATCAACTATAACAATGCATCATCATATCAATAACATATCAAGAAGCCGTCAAATGACAAAGAGACACAATTTTTTAGGTGGAAACCCATATGATAAAAAAAAACCAATCTTATTCTTCTTTTATCTTCAATTATTTACATATATTTGCATGCTACAACCTACTAGAGGCAGCTATCCCTAGGATATGCAAGCTACCACTTGCATTATGCTACAACTATAATAGCCCCTTCTCACATTTACCTAATTTGATCGGGCTTCCAGGGTAAACATGAGACAAAGAGTTACTATGACACGACTTCGCCTCCAAGCTCCAGTTAAGGAAGGAGGGCCTACAAAATAAACACAACTGATGACTCACAACATCCCTCAGGGCTACAGGACACTCAGGGGCCAAAGAACCACCCCACATGACCAAACCATGAGATGGGGCTCCTTTTCATTGAATTAGAACCCCAACCACATGCATGAAAAGGCTTGGGTGTGGTTGAAGGCCTCCAAGTACATGCAGAACACTCCCTGAGTGCGGTTGTGACCCAACTTGACTAGTTCAGAAGGTGTGGTCCTAAGATTTGAGCCACAATTCTAGGTCAGCCTCGAGACCATTACCCAAAATTGCTTGAGAATTTCCAAAATCATAATAGACATGAAAACAAAGCTAAACATTCAAACTTGAATAAGAAGATTAACCTAAACTTCCTAAAACACACTAGACATTTCGTCGAACACACGGAAAACATGTAAGTTATAGGTTATGAATGCACATTTGATCATAATAGTCTAAGATTCATCTGCGAATCACCAAGAAGGCTCTATTCCCTCTCCATGTAGCTGGAACAACACTCTTAGTCCATACATTCATCAACCAGTCAATAAATAAACATTTCATGACAAGAGACATAGATAATACACATCATATAACCAACGTATAACTAGAAAATAACCAACATCAAAACCATGGCAACTCAGGCATAGTATCACCAACATAATCTCTACAAATTCTCATTGATAACAATAGGGAAATGTCTCATATTAGAATATGAAAATACCAACCAAGTTAGGGACTTCCATGTACCACCAAACCATAGATTGGGCTGAACTAAATCTCTCCTTCAGTTAATCACAGCCCCACCATATTCCAAGTGTGAATGTGGGATCCCATTAAATAAAAAAAAACAATTGAAACCATGGCTTTCACAGGCCAAACCACCTCAACCCTCCACCACAGTAATTCCACCTCCATGATTAGACATCACTATCACCAACCAGATTGATCTCTATGTAAGATTTCCAGGGCTCCAGGAACAAGTAACTAAACCTACAACCTTCCAAGGCTCCAAGAACTAGTAAGTCAACCCACAACCTTCCAAGGCTCTAGATCATTTGTCCAACTTGGCTCCAAGGACTAGTATCTGAACCCACTAACGGCTCCAGAGGGTTTGTCCCAACATATCCTCCAGGACTAATAACTCAACCAAACCTATCTGAGGGCTTCTAGAGCATTTTTTTCAACCCACAACCATAAGGAATTATGAGCACCAATTAGAAAAACAACAAGTGGAAAAACCCATAACATCATGGCTATCTAGGAAATGGAAAGGCAAGGCTAAAACCACTATCACTCCAGGCAAATATCCATGCCAATGAAAACAAATAACCAAAAAATCACATGCATATACCATGCATCTAAAAATCAGCAAGGAAATCACACATGCAACTTGTTACCTACCAAGTAATCCAACTACAGCTATTGATCCATGTATTCCCTTTTGCTTTCTTGCTTTCCTTTTCCTTCTTTCTCCAAATCTAATGTATGCCAGAGTGATCCAAGAGTGCTACAAGAATGTTCTAAGTGTGTAAGAGTGTGAGAGAATGAGAGAATAGAAGAGAGCTCCACCCAAAAATGATGAAATAGCTAATAAGAAAAATCTATGAACTGATCCTCATAAGCCTTTTTATCATTTAGCCCTTTATTTTCTTCATTTTCCTTCAATTTCCCTCTCATGAAAATATGTGTCCCTTCACCTTCCTTTTCTCCTATTTTCATTTACTTCATAAATAAGATTTGAATTATTGGCTCTTTTCCTTTGCGAATTTCCATAGCCACTAATTAATCACCATTGATACCCATCACTACGTTTTTCCCAACATTCAGCTTGGAATACATGTCCCATGAATTTGGTCTTATTTCTCCTTTATTAACTTTTATTACATGAATTTTTAACCCAGGGTTGTTTCAAACACCTCCCCGTTGGGTGAACAATCTCCTTGGTGTTCTATGCCACCTATGACCAACAAACCACTGAAAAAAAACATACTTCCCATGGACCTTTATAACATATCTCAATGCAATATTTACAATGAACAACTATTGGAAACCATTACCAAGATAACATCGTGACAATGATACCACTTATTGGAGCTTTATAACACAACTCATTGAGGTAGCTACAACCATACACATATATACATATACATATACCAAAATTCATATGGTTGACCCAACAAATAATGAAGGATATAAAGCCCACATCTAATATTCCATATCCCATGTAGCTTCATTGGGCACAAAGTGCTTCTACTGCACTTTAACTTGCTTAATTTCTCTATTTCAGAGCATAAGTTGTTTCCGCTTCCATATGCACTGAGGTTCTGGCTAGAATTCTCCTTCGAGTTCCACCTACAATATAGACCAGTCTATCACATGATCAACATATTTCACATATATTTTAAGCAATGAAACGTGGAAAACATCATGGACTTTCACTGTTGGTGATAACACAAGTCTGTATGCCACTAGTCCTATTCTCCCAAGGATCTCAAAACACCCGCAATATTGAGGTGCCAAATTGGCACATATCCAATCCTCAAGGGGCTCTTCTTGGGCTTCATGCGCAAGTACACATGCTCCCCAACCTATCCTAAATTTCCTATGCTGATATACATAATTCTTCTTCCTATCTTGTGTTTCCTTTAGATTCTTCTTGATAACCTACATTTCCTATTCCGTATCTATCAACATGTTCGATCCAATCAACACGTTGTTTACTAGATCACTCTAGTTGATAGGAGTATTACAACTCTTCTACAAATTGCCTCAAACAAACTCATCCTAAATGAATCATGATACCCATTGTTATAGGTAAACTCAACCAATGGAAGGTGCTCTTCCCACTTCCATTGCTGATGTACGACATACATCGTCAACATGTCCTCAAGAATCTTGTTGACCCTTTCTGTTTTTCCATCTACCTATGGATGGTAAGTTTTACTGAAATCCAACTGTCCCCAAACCTGCAAATAACTCCTTCCAAAACCTATAAGTGAACTTGGTATCTCTATCAGATGCAATCTTCATGGGATCACCATGCAATATCAATATCTCCCTAATGAAGACCCAAGCTACCTCACTTTGTGAATTAGTAGACTTGAATGAAATGAAGTGAGCTACCTTGGTTGGCCTGTAAACTACAACCATGATGGAATCCTGTTGTCTAGATGTCTTTGAAAAACTTGTGATGAAATCCATGGAAATTACCTCCCATTTCCATTTTGAAATCGGAATAGGCTTCAACAAACCAGTTGGATGCCTACACTCTACCTTCGCATGCTGACAATCCAAAGACCTTGGGGAACTCAACCACCTCTTTCTTAAAATTGGGCCAATGATAGAATTTATTTATAGTTGTTAGAGTATTATGATATCTTGGCTAACCTGAATATGGCTTAACATGAACCTCCCTCAAGATAAGATTCTTGAGCTCACTGTCATCTAGCACATAAATCATGTTCTTGAATCTAACCAAGCCATCTGTGGTAAGATGATACTTCTCATCCCTATCACATGCACCCTTTTGTTGTAACCTACGCCTCATCTCCTAATACCTATCATCATGTTGTCCTTCCTGCAAGATCCAATCTTGTAAGTTTGATGCATACGAACTCACTGCTACAATGTGATTAACCTGTACTCTTCTATTAAGATCATATACAACCCTATTCTCTTTTCCCTTAATGTACTTGATCTTGAAGTAAAACTCATTGAAAGTATCCAACCATCTATCTTTCTTGGAATTCAGATTAGGTTGATCAAATAAGTATCTCAGTCCACTATGATCACTCATCAGGATAAATTGTTTTCCAAGAAGGTAATGTCTCCACATCCTCAATGAATGAATGATATCTGCCAACTCAATATCATGAGTCACATAGTTATACTCATGGTCATTCAACTTCCTTTACTCATAATATAGTACTCCCACTTCTTGCATCACGACTCCAGCAAGTCCTCTCTTGCAAGCAAGCATATGTGCATACCACAAACTCTTTATCAGGATCTGCAATATTTAAGACTAGAGCATTTGTAATAAAATGCTTCAATTGCTCAAACTAGTTGCACACTCCTTAGTCCATTTAAACTTATTTCCTTTTCACTACAAGGATATAATAGGATAGGCAATCCATGAGAAGTTATTGATGAACTGCATTTAATAGCGTACTAGTACCATGATTGATATGACATATTACACATTCCTAGGTGTTGCTCATGCCATGATAACTCCTATATTTTTCATGTCCACTGCTATACCTTCCTTTGAAACAACATGTCCCAAGTAATTAACTTTTGTCTGAAATAAATTTCACTTATTAAGCTTGGCATACCACTGATGCTCTCTCAACAATCTCAATACTACTGCTAAGTGTTTTCATTACTCTTCCTCATTCTTAGAATATATCAATATGTAATCAATGAACACTATCAAAAACTTGTCCAGATAAGGACACAACACATTATTCATCAAACACATTAAAGTAGCTAGAGAATTATTCAAACCAAAAGGAACCACAAAAAACTCATAATTCCCTTATTTGGTATGAAATGTGGTTTTGTAAATGTCCTCTTCTTTGATGTGTACCTAATGATATCCTAATCTCAATCCAATCTTTGAGAACGCTGAAGCTTCTTTCCACTAATTAAACAAGTGATCAATCCATGAAAAAAGATACTTATTCTTGATCATCACCTTGTTTAATTTCCTGTACTCAATGCACATGTTGATAATACCATCCTTCTTATTCACAAACAACACTAGTGTACCGCAAGGTGACACACTTGGCCTAATGTATCCCTTATCGAGCATTTCCTGAAGTTGCAACTTCAATTCCACCAACTCTGAAGTGCTCATCCTATATAGTTCCTTTGATGTTGGTGCTACCCCAACCATCAACTCGATAGAAAATTCCGCTTCCCTATGAGGCAGTAACTTTGAAATATCTATTGGAAATACATCTTTAAACTACTACAAAACTGGATACATTTTCAAGACTTTAGCATCCTCAACATCCTTTCCTTTGTCACTAGAAATATGAACTAAAAATAATACACACCCTTTCCTGCTACTGCTTTTTTCCTGCATAGCTATAACCATTCTCACTGATGTAGGCTTCTTCTTACCCTGCAAGATTCTCCTATCTCCATCATCATCCAGGCACTCAATAGCCTTATCATAGAAATCTACCTTAGTCCTATGAATGTACAACTAATCCATACCCAACAACATACTATACAGTGCCAACAGAAGCTCATTTAGACATGTTGATGTAGACATACCGTTCAACTCAATGCACAATATTTTACCCAATGATGAACTATTTTCTTGGTACCTGTAGCCAACTACACCAATCAATATTTTACATGTACTTGTTTATTGATTATGAGGGAGAACTTAAAAGTGCATTGAAGGAAAAAAGGATCCCAGAAAAAAAGAAAGTCAATTGATGCGACATATTCAAGACATAAGTCTAAATGAAGACATAATTTTTTCTCTCAAATTTTAACTAGAAGAAGGAAAAGATTAAAGGAATTTCTATCTGAACAACTAAATGAGAACACAAAAATATATGAAAGATTGGAAGAAGAATTTATCCTTCTGAGAGAAGAGTTTGAGCATCTCAACTTATTGTTATATAAAATAATTGAGTCCTTGGATCACATTCTAAGCATGCAAAGGTCCCCACTTATTAATACAGGTCTTGGTTATCAAGAAAATTGCGAAGAACCCAAGAAAAATGGTCCCTCAAGCTCATCAAATTGAGGTCATCCAAAGAAGCTTTATCAGACATTCATATCATCTAGCAACATTGCTCTTGAATATCCAAAGCAAGTGGTGCTCCAAGCCAAGCATGTACATTTCAATGAATCTCAATACAAGTTCAAGAAGGAATAGAACACAAATGAAAGAAAAGCATCCAAAAACAAAAGCAATGAAGGTTAGCCAATTAATATGGCTCATCACAAAGTAGCAACAAGCAACATTGGAACAGATTTTGGAAATCAACAAATGAATATGGATCCTCATAAAAAATTCACAAGTAACATTGAAGTAGGTAGTATGGATCATGTAAGTGTTGAAAATAAAGAACACATGGACCCTCCAAGAAGCAACCTCAAATGATCAAGATATCATTTTATGCCCATGTATCAAAATAAGTTATTTGTTTATTATTTATCTTGCACAATATATAGACACAAAGCACCGAATTACAAAAGTATGATGTGGTTAGGTATAGAGGATATGATCAGGTACTTATATGGAGACATGTGGAACAAATCAAGAGAATTCCCCCACCATTTCCGCAAGTATTGAAACTCGATGATGAATGCCACATATGTCACAATAAAGGTTATATAACAAGAGATTGAAAACTCAACTTTAGATGGTATAACAGAGAAGGAATTCCTATCAATGTTGATAGATCGAGATAGGTCAAGGAGGACTTCAACTATGTTTGTTTCCTCGGATCTAATACTTTGGAGAGAGCTTATTCGAGTCCATCATTTGTCAAATAAAATCTTCAAGAAGCATCTATTATGTGAGATAAATGATTCTTATGACATGATGATGATAAGAAATGTTGGAAGAAATCATGTTTGATCTACAAGTCTCTAGGACAATGAATCTTACATAATTTACTAATGATACCTCAAATGGAAAAGTAATGAAACACATATTTCAAGATAAATTGGAATGACAAGGACTTATAAATGAAGGAAGCGTGGTCTTAGGAGGATATTTTGAAGATCAATCATGAGTAGAAAAAGACTTAGATCAAGAATGCAGATGGTCTCAAGGGAAGCACATATACATTTATGAACAATAACGAAGTCATGGTCTCAAGGGGAGACTTTATAATATAGAAATGGAAGCATGGTCTCAGGGGGAGACTCTATTAGAATAAAAATATAGTAGTAGGAAGGAAGCATGATTCAATCAGGTCCACAACATCATCTAGGAGTAAGTTATGGGTAGAGACATGTAGGATCATTAGCATGGAAATTTCAGTAAGATGTTTCTGACCATTTTCCATTGATGTCAAAGGGGGAGACATTGAAAATATTAATGCAGACACTATCATTGACAGAGGAAGGTATTTGAACAAGGAGAGATTGCAGACATTGCATATTAGGAGAGTTTCATACATTGCATTTGCACAAGGGGAGTGTGTGATGACATCAGTGGAGATCAATGTCTAATGGTGTTTCTGTCAATGACAGAGGGGGAGATTTTTGCACATAGTGTTGTCATTAATGACAACAAGATATCCTTGATGTCAAAGGGGATGTATTATTTCCAAACAAGCAATATGACTCTATAGGAAGCAATATGACAATTGGATCTCTTAAAGGTTCTCATCAAGAGCAGTGAAATGTGCTTGAAGTTATTTTAGTTTTTGATGCAATTATGATGTCCTAAAGGCTCGAAAAATAACATGGTTGTGTAGTTACCATTGATACCTTTACAATAGTATATCCTTCTCAGAAAAAATCCTCCCAGATGAGAATTTATGGCCAATTTAAGTTTAAATATCAAATTGAGGGAACAAACTATATAACAAAACCAAAAATATTCAAGTGTTAAACAATGTGCACCTTTCGGTGCATCCAACATTTATTGTCCAGGTCAATGGAACATCTCATTGAAAATTGCATGATTATTATCCATTTTAAAGATTGTGCACTTACTCTTTGATCAAATGGCTCAAAACTGGGCTAAAATGAATGATGGATATGGGAAAAAGTTCCATGACCTTTAACTTTTGTTTATGGACCAATAGAATTGCACCACATGGATCAACCCCCCTATGACACTTGGCATAATACAATTGGTAGGCTACGATGATGTAAGCAATTTGATTTAGACTCATGGAAATAAACCACAGGGTGTGATGTGGCAGCTATAACCACATGGAAGGACATGTGGCATAGTTGGAGGCCAGCATGTGGCATGCTTATTTGGCATGGTATTACTAGTGAAAAGGATAAAATCAAGTGACAAATGACACCTCTCATGAGCTGCCACATGGCTTGATAACATCATGATGAAATCATCAAGAAAATTTTGAATGACCCCCAGGAAAAGGTCACATGGGGAGCTCACATGGGTAGGTTGGGCCAAAACTACGAACAAACACGGTACGTTCACAAAGGAAGAAGTCGTCTCCTTCACATGGTAGTGTTGGTCTATCAAAAAAAGGTTTTAAAGCTCTAGTTAATTTTTAATTTACATCGAATTAGAAGATCCCCAGAACATAACCTCCATTATAAATAAGACCTTTTATTGAAAGCATTACAACAACAACAAAATCCTCATTGATAAACTATTGTGATCTGATTGCAAGAAGGGTCTCGAAGGCAGATATTTTGGTTTAAATTTTTATGTTATGGCTCATATGATCATGCAATGAAATTGTGATTCATATGTTGTCCAAGGAGAAATGTTGATATGTATGTGGATTGATCACATAGATAAAACTCTTGTTGGGTCTGTGATATGGTTTCTAGGCCTAGACCTTGCTCACAGAGAATAAACCATAAGTCCCATTCTGCATTGTAGATGATGGTTTATATATCACACTAGAGACAAAACCTAATAGGACAGGAAGGGAATCCCATGTGGAACATTCACGTATAAGGGGACATGACCATATAGGGAACAATACTATCCCCGTCTTACGTAGCACTTGGTTCAAGTCATGTGTGTCTCAACTGAATATATTACAAGTGGCATAAGATAACGCATTTGGTAGTAGTTTGTTTTGATAGTTTTGAGGTATTTAGTTTGACACTGGTCGACGACCAGGTTTGGAATGCAATTTTTTTTAATATATATTTCATTTTGTCACACCTTTAGCAATATTAGACTACCATTTTGTAATTTCGGAGACAAATTTTTTCTATTCTTTAGAAGCGCACCTAGATGTGGTCTGGTATAGAGGATATGATTAGGTACCTAGATGGAGACATGTGGACCAAATCAAGAGAATTCCCCAGCCATTTCCCCAAGTATTGAAATCCAATGTTGAATTCCACATATGTCACAATAAATTTCATATACCTTGAGATTGCGGACTCAACTCTAGATGGTATAATAGAGAAGGACTTCCTATCAATGTTAATAGATCAAGAAGAGGTTAAGGAGGACCTCAATTAGGTTTTGTTCCTTGGATATAATCCTTTCGAGAGAGCTTCTTCAAGTACATCATGTGTCAAATCAAAGCTTCAAGAACCATATATTATGTGAGGAAATGATTCTTATGACATGATGATGATAAGAAAGGTTGGAAGCAACCATGTTCGATTTACAAGTCTCTAGGACAATGACTCTTTTATAATTTACTAATGATATCTCAAATGTAAAAGTAAGGAAAGGAATATTTTAAGATAAATTAGAATGACAAGGACTGATAAATGAAGGAATCATGGTCTAAGGAGGAGGTTTTGAAGATCAGTCATGAGTAGAAAAATACTTAGATCAAGAAGGTGGGTGGTCTCAAGGGAAGCACTATATAGATTTATGAACAATAACAAACACATGGTTTTGGGGGGAGACTTTATAATATAGAAATGGAAGCATGGTCTAGGGGAGAGTACAAAAATAATTATTAGTAGCAATGGAAGCATGGTATTAGGGGGAGACTCTATCAAAAGAACAATATAGCAGTAGGAAGGAAGCATGATACATTCAGGTGCACATGATCATCTAGGAATAAGTTATGGATAGAGACTTATGCATGATCACCAACATGGTAATTTCAATAAGATATTTGTGACCCTTTTCCAATGATGTCAAATGGGGAGAGATTTCAAACGTTGATGCAGACACTAACATTTATAGAGAAATGCATTTGGATAGGGAGATATTGCATACATTGCATATCATGAGAGTTTCATACATTTCTTTTTGACAAGGGAAGTGTGTAAAGACATCAATGTCCATCAATGTCTAATGGTGTTTCCATCAATGAAAAATGGGGAGATTTTTGCACATAGTTTTTTCATTGATTCCAACAAGATATCCTTAATTTTCAAGGGGAAGTATGATGACCAAAGAAGCAAAAAGACTCTATAGGAAGCAATATGACAGTTGGATCTCTTAAAATTTCTCATCAAGAGAAGCGAAAGGTGCTTGAAGTTATTTTAGTTTTTGATGTAGTTATGATGTCCTAAAGACCCTAAAAATAACATGGTTGTGTAGGTCTTATGTATACCTTTCCAATTGTATATCCTTCTCAGAAAAACTCCTCCTAGATGAACAAAACCAAAAAATATTCAAGTGTTAAAAAATGTGCACTTTTTGGGTGCATCTATCATTTATTGTCTAGGTAAATGGCACTTCTCATTGAAACTTTCATGATTATTATCCATTTTAAATATTGTGTACCTTCTCTCTGATTAGATGGATTAGAACCAACATGGCTAAAATGAATGATGGATATGGGAAAAAATTTCATGACCATTAAATTTTATTTATGAACAAATAGAATTACACCACATGGATCAATCCCTTTGTGACACTTGGCATAGTACAATTGGTAGGATATGATGACATAAGCAATTTGATCCGAACTCATGGAATAAACCATAGGGTGTGATGTGGCAGCTATGACCACATGGAAGGACATGTGGCATAGTTGGAGGCCACCACATGGCATGCTTATTTGGCATGGTATTACTAGTGAAAAGGCTAAAACTAGGTGACACATGACACCCCTCACAGGCTACCACATGGATTAATAACATCATGATGACATCATCAAGAAAATTTCGAGTGACCCCCCAGTACAAGGTCACATCGGGCAGTCACATGGGTAGGTTGGGACAAAACTACGAACTAATAGTATACAGTCACAAAGGAAGAACTAGTCTGCTTCACATGGTAGTGTTGGTCTATCAAAAAATAGTTTTAAAACTCCAATTAATTTGTAATGGACATCAAATTCGAAGAGCCCCAAGCCACAACCTCCATTATAAATAATACCTTTGATTGAAGGCATTACAACAAAAAAAAAAAAATCCTCATTGATAAACTATTGTGATCTCATCGTAAGAAGGGTCTCGAAGGAAAATATTTTGGTTTAATTTTTTATGTTGTGGCTCATATGATCATGTGATGACATTTTGATTAATATGTTGGCCAAGAGGAAATTTTAATGTGTATGGGGATCGATCACATAGACAAAACACATGTTGGGTTTAGACATTGGGCACAAAGAATATACTACACAACTCGTTCTTCACTGTAGGTGATGGTTTATATGTCATACTAGAGACACAACCTAATAGGCCAGGAAGGGAATCCCATGTGGCACATTCACCTACAAGGGGACATGACCATATAGGGAATGGTACCATCCCCGTATTACATAGCACTTGGTTCAAGTCATGTGTGTCTCAGCTAAATATATTACAAGTGGCATCAGATAATGCATTTTGTAGTAGGTTGGTTTGAATTTTTTGCGGTCTTTGGTTTGACCCCCGTCGGTGACCAGATTTGGAATGCAATTTTTTTTAATATATGCCATTTCTTCATGCCTTTAGCAATATCCGACTACCATTTTGAATATTTAGAGAAAACATTTGTCTATTCTATAGAAGCACACCCAAAAAGGGGTATATTTTACAACCCTTAACTTTTATATAGTTTTGAAATGGTTTTCTTAAGCTTTTAGGGTCAATATTTGTCCAAATTGAATTCCGAAAGAAGTTGGACAATCATGGTTTAGAGACAAATATAACCAAAACTATCTGATTTCCTTTTGGCACTTAATTAACTACCAAAAGTCCTTTTATTTTTTTTAAGAGATTATGAGCAGGGTTGCAATGGTTTTCAATGTTTTATGAAAACATGTTTTGAGAAGGTGATTGAGTGTCCCATTAGATGAATTGATAAATGAAGAGTATGGACAACAACATAACAACCAACGAAAATTGGTTATTTGACAATTAGAGACAAAATTTATGATAGTGGTTGTAGAAACAATGATTGTAGGTTTGCAATGATATTACGATGGCAGCATTTGCAGTTTATGGTAGTAGTCATGGATTTTGCAGTGATATATATTACATGTTGTAGATTTTTCTTATAATTTAGTGATGTATGATGACATGAAAATGAGATGAACTAGAGGTCCATGAGGAATTTAAAATATATTAGTGCCTCCACTGGGGTTGGAGCCTCAATCAGGTTTTGGCCTAGAGCAAGTTGGAGCCTACTCATTCTTGAGGCCAGAGCCTCAAATCAGGTTGAAGCTTAGAGTAGGTTAGAACCTACTAATTCTTAAGGTTGGAACCTCAAAACAAGTTGGAGCCTAATAATTCATGAGGTCAGAGCCTCAATCATGTTGCAGTCTACAATGAGCAGTTGCTTACATCTTTCGAGGTTGGTGCTTCAATTAGGTTTTAGCCTACCACAAGTGGAAGCTTGCATATCTTCGGGGCAATTTCCTCTGGCAAGTTGTAGCCTACAAATATATGTAAATGAATATGAAAGAAGAATAAGATTGGTGGTTTTCTCCAATATGGGTTTCCACCTAAAAACTTGTGTCTCTTTGTGATGTGATGGCTTATTGATATGTTACTAATATGATGATGCATTGTTATAGTTGATGATATAATTAGTAATTTTCTTATTCCTTACTTACACACATTCAAATTGTAGCTTCTTGGTGGAATTATCACAACATGTACTATGCATGATCATGGATTAATCTTCAATAATGATTGGATCATTACCAACCAATTCTTAAAATAAATTATGGATCTCATCCATGTGTGATACCACCCAATTTGGAACAATGACACTTTTTACTTCCATGTACGTAAGTCCTTATGTGTGTTGGGATCCTTTCTTACTCAAAATATTACTTTTCAACAAGGTCATAATATGGGATCTTTCCAGGGTAACTTGAGGGAATGATTCTTATCCATTAACTCCATCAAAATTTCGTTCATTTCCCTCTCCTTGAATTGTATCCTTTCTTTTGTAAGTCAAGGAGGAACTTCGAAAATACTATGGAGTCGAAGCAGGTTAAGCACTAATAGGTTTCTTCCCTCTCTAATTTTTTCTTTCTTTGGTATTAGTACTTATCTTCATCACTGCATCATCAATGAGTATGGGTGTCTCCTTCTCCTTGGATGGGTCATTTATATTCTCTCCACTTGCTTCAAAGATTCTTGCAAATGGGTTTCCATATCTTACAAATGGTAGATTTCTAGAGAAAACTCTTTTAGTTTTGAATCTTTGAGTGGATTCGGGCTCAACCAAATCAAAAGGTTTCAGTAACTTAGAGAATTTTACTATGTGAGAAAAATTATTTATAGTAATCTCTCCTAGAGTGAATGATAGGGGTTATGAATTGTTTCTTCTTCTTTCTTTGAAATATAATCAGCATGGGGTGATACTTTCTACAAACCTCAATAGAAAATATCTATCTAGAAAAAACATGAGTAATAATAGGGATTTATCTTGACACCTATACAATCTGATAATAGTATTGTATTCCATTTCTTCTTGTATCCATTTTCCCCATAAAAAAATTGGGCCATTAAAGATATATTTATGGGCTCATTCACTATTACCATATGGTTGAACTCTCCAATGATTTGGTCGTAAACTTGGCAGAAATGGAATGGGACCTTATGCCTCTATAAAATAGGATGCCATAATTGCACTAGTTCTACATCAAGATTCATGTTACTCTTGTGGGGTAATTCGTGGAATTAATTACAAGAAACAATGGCCATCACAAAGTAGGTTGTCATAAATAATCTTTGGGTATTATAGAAATTGATAAATTAAAATGAAATTTCATTTCAAATGACCTCCACCTAGTAAAAAATGGCATCCTTCTTAAAAGAGAAATGGAGTATATGTATAACTAGTCTATATATATTGATAATCAATTCATCTCACATGGTTTGGGTGAATAACTAGGAGAAATATTGATAAGGCTCATCCAATATAGAGATATCAATAAAGAAAAGTTTTGACATGACCTGTGCATGATGCGACATGAAATATTCGATGATATTCATCCTACCACCTTAGGAATATATAAAAGGTTTAACTTTAGGTAATTTGATTTGGTTAGTGGGTTATGGAAACTTCAATATATTTCTGAAAACTTTATGGGTAAGTATAACTAGATCCTTGTTTAGGTTGAGCTTAATGGTCCTAGTTTTAGGGTCAACCTGATGGGCACACTAGCAAACTATTCCCTTGAAGTGGAACACATATAGGACACATGAAACATTATCTAAGCTTGTATTCCAGATCTCATTACCTTTTTTCTCCTCTCGAGCCAAATTTAAATACCATTGATATACAATTGATCAATGGAAGTTTTTATCCTAGCTAGCCAATGAGTTGGATATATCCCCAAAATTGGATCCTTCTTCCTCTTCATCACCATGTTGCCTAGTTGTTTAATGTATTTAGAAATATGTGAGAGATCAATAACGATTTGGTGGAACTCTTAGTTGTTAAATCCTCAATTTACAGTATCATTTAGTAGGATGTTACTACTTCATGTATCGCCTTCATGAGCCATGGGACAATGATGATTGGAATTTAATAACTTATGGAAAGTATTTTAGAAAATTGATAGCAGATAATTACTATAACACAATATCAAAAACCTCTTTTAACTAGAGGATTAGAATTTATTAAATGGTCTTTCAATCATCATTGAAAGGAGAAAACAAACGATTTCATCTAAGTATGTAAAAAAAGTGGGGAAATGAATTTTATGGCATGTGTGTGGATATTTGATATGTGCATAAAGTTGATTATGTAGATAAATGGATGTGTGGAAGGTTGAGTGGTGTGGAGAAATGGGTTGCATGGAACAAATAGATTTGTAGGGTAAAGGTGTTCAATAGGATGGGTTATTTAAGCCTTTCACACACATATAACAATGGATAATTATGTAAAAGTGCGAAGACTAGTGTACAGAAAGGAGTATGTGCCAAATGAAAAGATGTGTGGAACACATGGATGTGAAGAATGTGGGGAAATGAAATGTTTGCACACAATACACACATTAAAAATAAATGAGTACAAAATTTTTGGGGAATGGTATATAATTTGCAATGATGATGATAGTCCATAGAAATAAGTCAACATTCAAATCCATTTGTAAGATAGTGGTCCCCTGCGGGTTACTAAGAACACTAGAATATAACCAAATTCCTTCTCCATTGGGATATGGAGCCAAAATTATTTATTAAGACATGAGATAACAAAATCATGATACAATCCAAATATCTACAAGACTGTATATTTCTATGATACAGGGAGATCTTGAAAGCTCTCAAGAAAATAAGTGCTTGAGATGCTTCCCATGAAAGGAAATCTTAGAACTTGATTTTCCATCCCTTTCAAAATGTATGAAATGCAACAATTGAATTTTTATATGATACATAGCCTAATCCACATAGCATGAAATTTCCTCTACATTGAAGCCTTGTCTTTAGATTTATTCCATAATAAGATGAGTTTGCCTATAGAGAATTATTTATTGGTGGCTCCTTCGATAAAACTTTTGGTTATAACTTCTTCCTTCCTCTATATTTTTCTAAAATAGTGTTCTCTTTATGCTTTCAGTTGAAATAATTGATGAAGTCTCATTTTTATAGGTATGACTCATTATGAATATTGTATCCAAGTTAGTGTAGCCAATGCATTGATGTCCATATGTAACGTTGTGCCTTTTCTTGGAGTATTATGTTCTTGTCCTTTATCTATCAAAATCTAGTTGTATCTTGATAATCCACCACGCATGGACATTATTGCAGACCAAGTCACCCACTGGCTAGCTGCAAGAGTCTTTTTATATTTGGTAGAGGGTAATTATCTTTAAGTTAAGCCTTGTTGTTATCCCAAAAATTGATACACAACCTAATCTCTCCATTTTTCTTCCCAACCACAATTACATTGTAAATCCAATTTGAGTGCCTTATTGGGAACATAATGTTTACTTTTTCCATTTTGTCGATTTCTAATTTGACTAAATGATTCAATTTCGTATTACTAATTATTGTTGGCTTTTGTATCACCAATTTAGTCCCCTCGTTCAAACTTGGAATAACATGTTGAATAATTATTTTATCATATTTTTATAAATTTTGATAGGTCCATGCAAAAACATCTTGAAATTTTTTGAATAGCACAACCACTTTGGTGCCTTTGGAGTTCCAATATTTACCTATTGACATATTCAATTTTTCTAACTTATGGTTCTTCTAAAAATTGAGATGTTTGTATGTAATAATTTTCAATTGAAGATGATTCAAGGCATACTAGAATTTTATTATTTTTTGTCACCTCTTCAACTTTGTTATATTCCTTAGCAAGGAACTTGATGATATGTTATTCAATATCAAAAAGTTTCCATAATTATTAATTTTTTGGAATAGATGGAAAAAATAGGATTTCAACATGACATGAATTATGTGTTTACTATGAATTAAACAAGGAAGCTACTACCATGAAAGAATCAATATTTTTATTTGATCTCTTGAAACAACAGATATTTCAAAGAAATTAAAATTTTGTATTAATTCCCAAACTCTCTCTACATAAATTTTCGACTTATTCTTCTTGGTATTATAATTTTTGTGAACTTTATTAATGATTAATTGATATTCTCCTATAACAATCATATATTTAATTTCTTTCTACTTGGAAAGTAGTAGATGTCGAATCAATGCTTTATATTTGGCTCTGTTATTTGTACAATTGAATTGCAAACAAAATAATTTGGAAACCATTCATCATGTGTGATTTCAAATATCACACCTGCTCCTAACCTTATATTTGAGGAAGCATTGTTGAGTAACATTTTCCAATAACCTTGAAGTGAATTTACACTATTACTATCTACAATATTGACATCATTTAGTATGGCATAATTCCCATGACTAGTGTCAATATAACTAACTATAGCATCAACCTCTTTTTTCTCAAAGAAGATAGGATTTTTCAACTCTCGAGGTATTCTTGTCAAACAACCATCCTTGTTTGCAACTATCATACAACTTCCATCATTCGTAATATATACTCCTAATGGAAAGCTCCATTCTCTTCCCAAAACACGCCCATATGCAATCGGTAAGTCCACTACAACTATTGAAAGTATTTATGTTATATATGGCTCTCAACTTATAGATGAAAAAAAGTATTTGACTTCCCCATAAGTTGAAACTTTTCTTGAATTGAATATTGCACAAACACTTTCTCCCATCTGATAATATTTATCTAGGACAATTGATTTCATAATGTAAAGTGGCATAATATTATTTGTTGCACCAGTGTCGACTAAACAATTATGCAATACAAACTCTGGCATTTCCAAAGATATATAAAATGGAGGTACTTAACCTTGAGAAATGGTAGGAGAAGCAAGGTGCATCTTTTGATGACTAATTACAGTTGTTTCCACTCTTGAATCAGAGGTATATTCACTCTTGAGAAAACTTTACTTCCTATGAGAATGTAAATGTAATATGAAGCTTATATAAGACACCAATAGCATTATAATTTATCTTCTTTGGATCAACTACATTGTAACTACCTCTTTTCTGACATGGTCTAGATTTCTTCTGTTGAATATTCTTTTGAGTTGAAGTTTCTTATTGAGATCACATGATTGCATGAAAAATTGGACCTTTCCTTTCTATTTGTTCAATTTAGATCTTATCTAGATCGTTTTATCCTACTCCATAAATTCATCTTATTTTGTTAATTCTTCTTCATATAAAAATATTTGGTCATCCCCCATTTTTGTGGATTCTAGGATGGTCGAATTCTCTTCAATAACATCTTGAGATATCTAAACAAATAGGTATTCTTGTTTACACTCTTCCTTTTTCATTATTAGAGAAATTTGATTATGAAACCTTGGGGGCCTAGGTCCCCTTAGAGGTATATTATCAACATTCTTGTTTTAGTCAAGTTTGTCCGTGAAACCATATGTTAGGCCTCCAATGTTTTGTTGTGGCTATGATTTTTTCTTGTCTTCTCTTATTAATTTGATTATCTTGTTGTGTATTTGATTCATTTCTTATTTAATTGTGCAATATCTAAATCAATATTTGAATAGTATTGTTTCTTGAATACAAGAATATTTCATACATTAGGAGGAACCCCATGAAAATTCATCTTCCAACTATTGCACCTTGAGTATGTTGAATTGTTATTGGTATTGTTTGTCCTGAAATACTCAAGAAGGCATTTTCCTTCGAACTTTTCCCAAAATTATTTTTGGATCAACATTACTTTCTATCATATCTTCCTCCATATCTTGTGCCTTCCCCATAGCTTCTTCTAATGTGTCAATGTAGGCAAACATTATCGCATACTTGAAATTGGTTGGCATTGAATTCTTATAACACCCAACTATAATTGAAGCATTAGGGAAGGTCTCCTAAATTATTTGTCACCGAGTTTTGTAAAAGTAGAGATTAAAATATTTGATATTTTCATTATTTTAGAGATCGATTTGGGTGAATTGTGTGCGAATAGTATCATTTCTAATTGGATGGGCATACCTACCTACATATATGGGTAAGGAAATATACAAATCATAGATGGGTCCAACCATAGCTTGGAGAAATACCATAACCATGACATATTCATGTATGATTTCCTGAAAGTCACGAATGGCTAAACTTATCTGTTGCGTCCCTATAATACTAGTGATTATCCCATTACTATTGTAGTTATACCCCTTATTAATATTGTTGTGCCCCTATTGCCCCCATATTGTTATTACTGTGCCCCTATTGCCCCCATATTATTATTACTGTGCCCCATAGAATCTCTCTATTGTTATTTTTGTGGCTTTATATTATTATTGTTAGGTCGGCTGGGTTATATTGTGACTCCTTAGACTCCTATATATAGAAAGGAGGTTTTGTCATTTGAATCATCCAAGAATTGTTCATTTATGTAATGTAAATGAGGTTTCCCCCTCAGAGAGGCTGGATTCTAAGGCGTTGATCTATCTTTTCTATCTTTTCTTGAGCTAGTTTCATAACATTTGGTATCAGAGCTTTGGATTCTAGGGTTTCGCTGCTCCAAACAGGTCATCGTGGAATTTTCCCTATAATGTTTTGTTTGCGACGTTTCAGAAGCTAAAAAACAAACCCATTTGAGAATACATCGCGCTGAATCTTAGGTCCAAATTCCAGAGCTTTTTCCCTATATTTGCGGAGATATGATCTGAGGAAATTTGTCTTTTTGCAGACTCCTGAATTACATTCCAAACAGGTGACCTGGGGAAAATCATCATAACTTTTTCCATGAGCATTGGATTGAAATTTTGTAAGAAGGTGCAGAAAGAGGACGGACTGTAGTTTCTTGTATATATTTTTCAGAACCAAAGGACAAAACAGTGACTCGTGGCACGTCATACAAGTGCGCTCTACTAAACTAGTCTATAATCAGGTCACTATGGGAGATTTCGCATAACTCTTCCTTGGAGAATCCAAATTGGATTAGACTAGTGGCATTGGAAAGAGGACACAAAGGGCTACCACAGGTTGAAATTTCAAAACTCGATGATCTAAAAGTACAGAGATACATCAGAGGCAATATCGAGCTCCTACAAAGTGAAAAAAAAGGTGTGTAGATTCTTTTAAATTTTTGCTTAAGAGTGGTTTGAAAATTTATTTTGAAGGAATTCAAAGGGCTAGTAGAGCATTATTATCGGTGACTGATGCCCCGAGGAAAGAAAATGCAAACACCTAGTAAGGAACCTAAAAGCTCTAGCATGACTCATCAAGAAGAAGAAGAAATGCTATATGATATATCAAAATTACAAGAACAAGTGCAACAAGTGTCACTTGCATAAAAAGCAACAGAATCTAAGATGGATGGTTTAAGGAAAGATGTAGAAGCTAAGATGGGTGGTTTAAAGAAAGGTGTAGAAGCTAAGATGGATTGTTTAAAGAAAGGCGTAGAAGCTAAGATGGATGGCATGGAAGCTAAGGTGAATGGCATGGATGCTAAAATTGATGGCATGGATGATAAGATGGAAGAATTGAAGACAAATATGAATAAGTTGCTACAAGAAATGGTCACTAATGGTGAAAGGGTACTAAAGGAAACTCATGATGAGAACAAAAGAAATGTTAATCATGATTCCATAGACTCTAATGTTGGATCGAAGACTCACCATATTCCAAAAATCGATATGAGGAAGTTTGATGGCAAGGATCCCGCCACATGGATATTACAGATGGAGAAATTCTTCGATCTCAATAATGTGCAAAACACACAAAAGGTACGTATGAAAACTTTATATTTGGAACCAAATCAGTTTGTATGGTATCAATGGCTTTGCTCTCGTAAACAATTTATCACTTGGGCAATTTTTACGAAAGAATTGATAGCACATTATGAGGATACAAAAAGCAACACTTTTTTTAGCCAATTGATAAGTCTCAAACAAAAGGGTTCAATAATGGAGCACATTGAGGAGTTCCAAAAATTGAACATAAGGGTAAAAGATATTCCAGAGGAGCATAGGATTGATGTGTTCATAGGGTCTTTAAAGGATAATATCCAACATGATGTTCGCCTTTGGGAACCTGATTCATTAGAGAAGGCATTCAGGTTAGCAAGAAAAATGGAAAGCAAAATTATGGCAACCAGGAAGCATACCACTCACAACTATAAAGACGGAAGTGTTGTTGCCCCTAGTCTTCCACAACCTATAAGGTTGACACCACAACAATTGGAAGAAAAAAGAGCAAAAGGGCTTTGTTATAGTTGTGATAGAAAATACACTAAAGGTCATAAGTGTGTTGAGAAGAAATTATTCTACATAGATTGTGAAGAGGAAGAAGAAAAGGAGCAAGAAAGGTCAAAAGAAGAGGATATACTCCAGGAACAAAGCCTAGATGAAGAACAAATAAATCCGACCATATCTTGTAATGCATTGGCGAGAATTACCACTCCTCAAACCATCAAGATAGAAGGACAAATCAAGAAGAAAAAGGTAATAGTGTTGATTGATTCAGGAAGCACCCACAATTTTATTCATTGTAAGGTAGCAAAAGAATTGAATTGCTTCCTATATCCAGCACCAGAGTGTCAAGTGATGATTGCAAATGGAGGAACAATAAATTGCTTTGGAAAGTGCCATAATATCAAGCTATCCATGGGAGAATATGTATTGACTAGCCCAATGCTTTCCATTCCAATGGGAGGTGCTGATGTTGTACTAGGAGTCCAATGGCTACAATCCTTGGGTACAATAGCTTTTAATTTTCAAGAACTTTTCATCAAATTTTCTACGGAAGGAAAGGAAGTTGAATTAAGGGGTATTGCAGGGAAACCAGGAAAGATAATCAGCTCTAATGGTATGACAAAGCTTCTAAAAAAGGAACAAAGAGGTGTAATTGCACAATTATGTTCGCTAGATGTTTCCACATTGGAATCATCTATTTCTCCAGATCTCCAAAAAGTCATGGACAATCATTCCAAGGTATTTGAGACTCCCAAAGGTCTCCCACCTATGCATGATCATGATCATGCTATTCATCTGATTCCAGGAAGTGTTCCTCCAAACATCAGGCCGTACAGATATCCCTATGTCCAAAAGAGTGAAATTGAACGTATGGTTGCAGAAATGCTAGAGGCTGGTATAATTCAACTGAGTCAAAGTTCTTTCTCTACTCCAGTAGTATTGGTGCACAAGAAGGATGGATCATGGCGCATGTGTCTGGATTATAGGGAGCTCAACAAGCTCACTATTAAAGATAAGTTCCCCATTCCTGTCATTGATGAATTACTGGATGAATTGCATGGATCAATTTACTTCACCAAGTTGGATCTTCATTCAGGATATCATCAAATCAAAATGAAGACTGAAGACATTCTAAAAAAAGCATTTAGAACTCATGAGGGTCATTATGAATTTTTGGTCATGCCTTTTGGCCTTACCAATGCACCTTCAACATTTCAAGGTTTGATGAATTCAATTTTCAAACCATTCCTTAGAAAATTTGTGTTAGTATTTTTTGATGATATACTAATCTACAGCAAGTCTTGGAAGGATCATGTTGAACATGTTGACAAGGTGCTACAACTATTGGAGGAGAAACAATTATATGCAAAAAGATCCAAATGTTTCTTTGGAGTCCAGGAGGTGGAATATCTGGGTCATATTGTATCTCATGAAGGAGTTAAGGTAGACCCTAGCAAAATTAAAGCCATTAAGGAATGGAAAATCCCCACATCCATAAAGCATCTGCGAGGATTTCTCGGGTTGACAGGGTATTATCGCAAGTTTGTTAAGAATTATGGGAGAATAGCAGCACCTCTAACAACATTATTGAAGAAAGATGCATTTTCATGGACTCCGGAAGCAACAAAGGCCTTTGAACATCTTAAAGAGGCAATGTGCCAAGCACCGGTCTTAGCTACACCGGACTTCACAAAAACCTTTATTGTGGAATGTGATGCTTCAGGAAATGGAATTGGTGTTGTTCTAATGCAAGATGAAAGACCCATTGCTTTTGAAAGTCGTCCAATCAAGGGAAAGTTTTTAAGCAAAGCTATTTATGAGAAGGAAATGTTGGCAATACTCCATGCACTTAAGAAATGGTGACCCTACCTAATGGGAAGACACTTCAAAGTAAAAACGGATCATGATAGCCTTAAATACTTTTTAGAACAAAGATTATCCTCTGAAGAGCAACAAAAGTGGGTCACAAAGATGTTGGGTTATGACTTTGAAATCATCTACAAAAAAGGGAAGCAAAATGTGGTGGCAGATGCACTCTCAAGAAAGGATGAGGATGTGGAAGCATTGTTGTGCGCCATTTCTATTATCCAACCAGATTGGATAAACGAAGCAAGGGAGGAATGGAAGAATGACGAAGAAGTGTGGGCACTTATTCGAAAGTTACAACAAGATTCCAATACGTCTGATACATTTAGCTGGAAAAATGATTCGTTATGGTACAAAGATCTTATACCTCTGTAAGAATTCCCAGCTAAAACAAAAGATTCTTATGGAATTGCACACTTCTCCCTTAGGAGGGCACTCGGGATTTTTAAAAACTTACCACAGGGTTAAGAAGGAATTTTTTTGGGATGGCCTTAAATCAGATATTCAAAATTTTGCGGTGGAATGTTTGGTTTTCCAACAAAATAAAGTTGAAACAATTAAGACACTGGGTCTATTACAACCTTTATCCATTCCAAGCCAACTTTGGGAGGAGGTTTCAATGGATTTTATCACAGGTTTACCCAAGTCTGAGGGAAAGAGTGTCATCATGGTGGTAGTTGACAGACTTACCAAGTATGCACACTTTTGTGCATTATCACATCCATTTAAAACCAGTACAGTTTCTACTGCATTTATGGAAACAATTCAAAAGCTACATGGAAACCCAAAGATTATTGTAAGTGACAGAGATCCCATTTTCACTGGAAATTTTTGGACATAATTATTTTCTTGTCTTGGTACTCAGTTAGCTCATAGCTCATCTTATCATCCTCAATCTGATGGGCAAACTGAGATAGTAAACAAATGTTTGAAAGGATATCTTCATTGCTTTGTATATGATAAACATACACAATGTGTCAAATGGTTGCCTCTGGCCGAATGGTGGTATAACACTTCCTTCCATACAACAACAAAAATGACCCCATTTATGGCACTTTATGGGTATCAACCACCATCCATCACATCATATTTAAGAGAAAATTCTAAGGTTCAGGTAGTGGAACATCACATCGAACATCAACAACAAGTCCTCCAACTCTTAAAGGATAACCTCGTGTTGGCACAGAATAGAATGAAACAACAGGCAGATCAACATCGCAGTGAAAGAAGTTTTGATGTAGGTGATTGGGTATTCCTATGGCTACAACCATATAAGCAAATGTCCCTCAAGCAAGCTAACAAGGATAATAAATTATCACCAAAGAATTATGGTCCGTACAAGGTGTTGCAAAAGATTGGTACTATGGCATACAAATTGGAGCTTCCTGCAGCTTCTCGATTACACACAGTTTTCCATGTTTCATGTTTAAAGAAGGTTATAGGCGACAAGCTCCCAGTTCAAACAATATTGCAAGAACTTGACGAGGAAGGAAAAATTATATTGGAACCGGAAGCAGTCACAGAAGAAAGAACTCGACAGCTACAGAATCGATCAATTTCGGAGTATCTCATCAAGTGGAAGAACTTATCCGCTGAAGATTCCACATGGGAGGATGAGAATTTTATACAGAAGTATCCAAAACTACTCAAGCGTTGAGGACAACACTTTTTTGAAGGAGAGGGGCATGTTGGGTCCCTATAATACTAGTGATTACCCCATTAATATTGTAGTTATACCCCTTATTAATATTTTTGTTCCCCTATTGCCCCCATATTGTTATTACTGTGCCCCATAGAATCCCTCTATTGTTATTCTTGTGGCTTTATATTATTATTGTTATGTCGGCTAGGTTATATTGTGACTCCTTAGACTCCTATATATAGAAATGAGGTTTTGTCATTTGAATCATCCAAGAATTTTTCATTTATGTAATGTAAAGGAGGTTGCCCCCTCGAAGAGGCTGAATTCTAAGGCGTTGATCTATCTTTTCTATCTTTTCTTGAGCTAGTTTCATAACATTATCCATAAGTTTTTTTAGATTTATAACACCATCTTCATTTAATATGGGAAAAACTCGAGCAAGTGGGGTAGGAAAGGGGTGTTTCTCACCTTCTAAGGCAAGAGGACTTTCTCTAAGTCTTTGTATTTTATTTTTTGGTATCTTATTAGTTAGTCCTTATATTATTTCTTCTCTTCTTTCCTCATGGTTTACATTTTCTCCTTTTTTGGGATAAAATAAAATACATATTTCATTGTTCTAAAAAGTACTAGACTTTTTAGGAATATTTTTACTTTAGCTTATTGTCAAAGGATCTTTCAAGTTCTTGGATTCCTATAATTTCAATATTTTTCCTTTATTGGAGTTTCCTTTCTGGATTACATGGTGTTGGTAACTCTTGTTGAGCCAACGATTTCTAGGACTTTTCAAACTCTTCTCTAGTTTTTGTAGTGCTTAAGGCAAAATCATATAATTGCTTCAATAAATATTATTTGATCATCCAATCCAATGAGAATATGAGGTTGTACTAGGTTAGGACGAGTCATCCACTAGGCATATAATATTGAATTATTCGATATCTAGTAAGTTTGCCAAAAATGTTGATGTGTTTTCCTATTATAAAAAAGAGTCAACCTCCTATGGCCTATTTTTAGGATCCCTCTGTGTTTTAATAGAGATGGTACCCCTATTTTTATACACATTCATATATTCAAATAACTCAAATATTAAAATGTGAAACATTTAACACATGCACTTGTGAATGGAACAAGTTTTTCTGAAATAAAACTAAAATAAATAATAAAATAAAAATATGTACTTTCAAGATTCATTCTATTGTACTAATTCATTCACACATCATGAGGAGACACATTTGAATCAAATTCAATGGACATAATAAAGAGAATAGGGCCCAGATATTCAGAGAGATATAAAATGATTTCATGCATTTAAAGATCATAAATAGCATAGGAAAACATTCACAAGATTCCTCCTTATTATTTAAAAGTTTCAAAACTACAAATCACATGCTCTCCCAAAAATAACCCTTTGTGCGAATAAAAGAATAATTTTGCAAATTTTAGTTTTTGAATAAAGTTACTGCTTACAACAATTCACTAGATCTCAGTATTTAACATACAATGTAAAGGAACCTTTCCCTAAGGGACTAATATTTGGCTCTTATGGATTAGTACATATAAGGGTACTCGGAAGAAGAAGAGAAACTAAAATAAGATATTGGCATTATATATATAGATATAGATATAGATATATGAAAATTTTATAGAAATTACAACTGCTCAAGAAATCGAACTAAAATATAGAGATGCCAATTCTACTCTACTAATCTGGGGAATGGAAATCACATTTTAGAACAACATGCATAGACATGAAACAAGAAAAACCACAAGTACATAGTGATTTCTAGGGGAACCCAATTGGGAAAAAACCCCTCCACTGCTTTGTATTAATTAGGATGAAAAGAGAAATAAATGCAATGTCTTACTTCGAATCTGAAGCACATCCTTCATTGCAATCTTATTCTCTTACTTCTCGAATTTCTCTAGCCAACACTTAGCCAATCCATGCCTCATCCAAGCCCATATTTCCTTGAATAATCCTAGAGTAATTAGCCCCTAAAAAATAGGAGAAATTTCCTATTTCCTTGTGTAATAACTTGAGGAATTGATCATCTTCTTAGTGGAAAACCATTGTACACTAAAAAATACACAAATATAAATAAAGACATGCATCTTCCTCCACTTCAACTAGGAAATTCGAATTCCATGCATGACTGTGTCTATTTTTAGGTGATTAACAACTTAACTAAGAGATAAGTGAGTTAACAATAGTCTTAACTACTCAACTGACCTTCAACTAACTCAACTAATGACTAGAGCTCAATTAACTAAGTTCAACTAACAATAACTCAACTAGATTGCTAGATCTTAGCAATCAACTCATGAAAAACTCAACTTCTAGCCTATATCTCAAATTTATTGAGTAAAATATTAGACAAGGAAATATCACACAAGTTAACTTCCTCCAATTTATCCTACTGATGTGGAAATGTGATTTAGTCAATTTGGCTAAGGCACAAGTCAAAATTGAGCATTTTTTTCTTGCTACAATTTTAACACTCCCTCTTAACAAGAAAAGGGCACTACACACCCCAATATAGCTCATGCAGCAATGTATTGTAAAAACACTCCCTCTCACTATTGTTGTTTCTACTACAACAACTGCAACTGAGAAGCACCTAAAATACCAAATCAATTATGTCTCTGAGCTACAACTGTCTCTTGAGCATGTTGGCATTATGATTCAGGTTTGGCACTATGACACAGGTGTTGTACTTGATGGAAACTCACTCAAGTGGCAAATCTCTGTTCAGGCTCTCAAAATCATAGAAAATGAGATACCCGCAGGTGATCCTAAGAGAAGTTGTGGACCCGCAGGTACGCCGACCAAGAAGTGCGGACATACCCACAGGTACTCCATTCAAAAGGTGCGGACCCCAGTTCACTCACTCCAATGCAAAGAAGTGCGCACACGTGGGAATTCTTATGTTTGACCCTTGGTATTTAGCCCGTCATTCATGATCCTATGGTTTTGGTTTGTGATATAGGATCTAAATTATTGAACCCCGGTTTGGATCCCTTGTATTGGTTTTCGATGGTTTTGTCCCATGGTTTGAATAAGGGCTTGCATATAAAAAGGAAAGGAGATCACTTGGCTTGACACTTGTGAAATTTGAATATCTTACGATCTGAAATTTTGGGTAATTGGTTTAAAAAGCTAGATCTATATCAAGGTGAAATCTGAAAAGTGTAAGGTAGATCTGTTGATAGTTCGTGATCTCTTGGGCACGTGATCAGATCTGTGGATCTGACAGTCTATGGTACATTGGAGGACTGTTAATTTGGCTCTATTTAGAGGTCCGCAGGCGATCCACAGCGCAGGTGTGGGGGTCCGCAGCATAGCAGAAGGCGCACGTTCGTGGGTCCGCAACGAAGTAGAAGGCACAGTGTGGAGGTACGCAGAGGAACAGAAGGACCAGGTGCGGATGTATGCTATCAAGTATACTATGCAGGTGCGGATCTGAGCAGAGGTACGCAGTGCAGTAGAAGGAGTAGGCGCGGAGCTACGCAGAGTAGAAGAAGGACCAGGTGCGGATCTGCACAGTTTAGACACAGAAGAGTTGCAGATATTCGCAGGTTTCTATTGGTGAAGTTGCTTCAAATAATTATTGGCTGCCTTTTATCTATTGCTGCAGAGTTCTGGGTTTAGATTAGTGGTATTACTTTTCTGTTTACAGCATTCTGAGAAGTTGGGTGATTCTTTGGTTGATTGTATAAGGAGATTGGTTGATTCACATGTACTTGATGATTATTTGATGTTCTTGGATCCAGTCTGAAAATTAATGAAACGTGGTCCTTAAAGAAGTAGAAGAGCTAAGGGGGTTGTAGCTCCCTTCCAGGAGAGACTGGAAAACGAGAAAGAGTTGTAGCTCTCTGTAGGTTGCAGCCTGCGTACTGGTAAAGGACTGCACCAGTACAAAATCATTGTAAAAGAAGTTTCTAATTGAAAGAAGATAGAGACATATTGCAGCAGGTGGTTTTCTCCCACATTGGGTTTCCACCTTATATCTGGTGTTCTTTGGTGTGATTATCCGTTTTTCCTATTCTTGCTCATTATTATATGGTACTGACATACAAACTAATGATCAATATCTGAAGAATAAATTAAAGTATAGATCTGGAAGATATATTGAAAATAATTTGATAATACTGATTCACCCCCCCGCTCTCAGTATTATTTCCAACAATTGGTATCAAATCAGGTCCTTTTGAAGAAGCTCAATCGCTTGGAGGAAGATCCATCATCATGAGCAACTACTAGAGAGAAGCATCTATCAGGCCACCTATTTTTGATGGGACAAACTTCGTATATTGGAAGGTAAGAGTTACTGCCTATATTCAATCACTTGGTATGGAAGTCTGGGATATCATAGGTACAGGGTACACTTTTCCTTCAGCAACTCCTACAGATCCGGCTGAGAAGAAGAAATATGAAACAAATGCAAAAGCAGTCAATACCCTATTAGGATGCCTATCTCAATCAGAATTTGTCAAGATAAAGCAGTATAAATCCGCAAAATAAATATGGGACAAGATTGTTCTAAGCTATGAAGGAGATGAACAGGTAAAACGAGAAAAACTTCAAACCCTTAGGATTCAGTATGAAAATCTCAAAATGCACAATGATGAAAGTGTGGTTAACTATTTCCTTCATGTAGATGAGATTGTTAACTGTATGAAAAACTTGGGTGAAGAAATAAAAGAGGTTGTTGTGGTTGAAAAAGTTCTAATATCTTTGTCCCCTAGGTTTGAATCTAAAGTTTCTACAATAGAAGAAAAGGAGAATCTTTGAAACCTTACCATGTCATAGCTACACGGGATTCTAACTGCTTATGAAATGAGGAAAGGAGGACCATCATACAGGAGAGAAGCAGATTTCAAGGCTTCTGGCAAAGGAGACTAGTATGAGTTAGGACATGTGTCAAAAGAGGAAGAAGAATGAAATTTTGTCAAAAACCTTCAACGGGGTACTGGAAGATTTAGAGGTAAGTTACCTTTCAAATGTTTTGCTTGTGGGAGAGTTAGTCACTATGCTGCCAAATTTCCTCATAAGGATAAAACTGACAAAGGGAAGGAACCTGTTAGATGGAACAAGAAACAGAATGTAACTAAGAAACGTTACTACACCCATGAAGATAGTGATGGTCTTTCAGATAGTGATGAAGATGAACAAGGTAATAACTATAAACTTTTAATGGCTTTTGAAGATGATGATTACATGGATGCTATAGATGTGGATGGATTTTATGAAGAGATTTCTAGACTCATGTTTAGAAGAAAATAATGTGATCATTGATACTCTGCAATTCCAACTTGATGAAAAAGAAAAATGTCTTGAGAAGTTAGAATGTGAAATTGTTGGCCTTAGAAAAGAAATTGAGAAAACAAAGGCTCTCAATCTTAAATTTGTTAAAGGATCTGAAACTCTGGATGAGATTATCAATGTACAACGTTCTCCACTAATCAAGACAGGTTTGGGGTATAATGGAGAAGCCTCTCAAGCATCCACCTCAAAGAGTTATCTCAACGCAGCAAGGAGGAATGAGAAAAATCCCAATGAAGATCACCAGGTAAAACAGGGATGAATTACATCAAGAATAAACAAAGACTACCAGGTAAATCAGGGGAAATCCACCTTAAGGATAAACAAAAGCTACAACCAGCCACAGGTAAAATCTTCTCAATTTGCGTCAAGAATGGATGACAATAGAAACTACAATCATTTGGCAGGTAGAATTGATAATTGCAGAAGTTTCTTCAATGGCCAATGTTTCTCTTGCCATAACTTTGGCCACAAAGCAGCTCAATGTGTTGCCTATAAACAATCATGACTAGAGAAGCTCAAAAACAAAGGATTATGACTGGGATCATGAAAAAAACCTATAACAACTTTTCGACCCTTGAAAATGAAATTGAATGTTCTATTTGTAATAACTTTGGTCATGAAGATTCTGAATGCAGGAGCAGGTTTTGGCAGACAAAGGAACAAGCCTCAAGTACCAGAACATGGAGAATAAAGGAACCACAACCAGAAATATGTGGGATAGCTTTTTATGCAGAAGGACAGGAAAATCAATGGTACATTGATAGTGGATGTTCGAAGCATATGACAGGTGATAAAGAAAAACTTGAATTATATAGTGCTTTAGAAAAGGGAAAGAAAGTTTCTTTTGAAAATGATACCCCTGCAATCACAAAAGGAAGAGGCACTTCTCAGTTGAAAGAAAAAGTCAAAGCTGGAAATGTTTTGTATGTTTATGGCTTGAAGCATAATCTACTGAGTGTCAGTCAGATCTGCGATCAAGGAACCGAGGTAATATTTCGATCAAATGGATGTAGTGTTCGTGATCTTGATACAGGAAAAATAGTGATCAAAGGCAGAAGAACTCAAAATAATTTATACATATTTGAAGAAGGACAACAACAATGCTATTTGAGCAAGGATGATGAACACTGGTTATGGCACCGGAGGTTGGGGCATCTAAGCTTTTCACAAATAAGGAAAGCATGCAAATACCAGGTAGTTCGTGGTCTTCTAGATATCAAAATTCCAGACAACACCATATGCAAATCATGTCAGTTTGGTAAGAAAACCAGAACTAATTTCCCTGAGAAGGAAGGATCAGCAAGCAGGCCTCTTGAACTAGTCCATACAGATGTATGTGGTCCATTTAGGACAAGGTCACCTCGAGGAGAAGAATAATTTATATTATACATTGACGACTTCTCCAAGATGGTTTGGTTAGGACTTATGAAACACAAAGACGAAGCATTCAAAAAATTCAAACCTTTCAAAGCCTTGGCTGAAAACGAATCAGATCACAAAATCAAGTGCCTCAGGTTTGACAGAGGTGGGGAGTTTACCTCAAATGAATTTTTCGATTTCTGTGAAGAACATGGAATAAGAAGGGAATTCTCTACAGCTAGGACTCCTCAGCAAAATGGAGTAGTGGAAAGGATGAACAGAACGGTTCAACAAATGGCTCGTGCTATGCTTGATGAGTCTGGAACTCCCATAACCTTCTGGGGTGAAGTTGCATTTGCTGTGGTTATTATTCTCAACAAAACAAATGCTCGAGTGAACAGCACTCAAACTCCTCATGAGCTCTGGTGTGGTGAGACTCCTAGGGTAAAGCACTTCAAAAATTTTGGAAGCAAATGCTATATTAAGAATAATTATGAACAAATTGGAAAACTTGAACCTAGAGCAGATGAAGGCATTCTCCTTGGTTATTCTCCCCACAGCAAAGCATATAAGTGTTACAATAAAAGACTTGGAAGAATTGTTGACAGCATTGATGTGGTGGTTGATGAAAAAGGAAACATTCCTAGGCAAGTAAATTATGAAAATATCGAAGAAGATGAAGACTACCCTCCAAATCAGACTGAAGATGAAGAAGAACCTCAAGAGGCACCAGAGGAATAGACAAGGATAGAAGAGAAGACTCCATCCAGGTATGTTCAAAAGAATCATCCAGAATCTCAAATATTGGGGCAAAAGGAGGCAGGCGTACAAACAAGGAGAACAATTGCAGAAGCCTCAAGCTATTTGGCATTACTCTCCTCCACTGAACCACAAAATGTAAGAGAGGCATGCAAAGATGAATGCTGGGTCAAGGCAATGGATGAAGAACTTGAGAAGATAGAAAAGAACAACACTTGGGAGTTGGTTCCTAGACCAAAAGATAAGAATGTCATAGGGACATGGATCTTCAAAAATAAGTTGAATGAAAATGGGGAAGTAATTAGAAACAAGGCCAGAATTGTTTGTAAAGAGTATGGTCAACAAGAATGAATAGACTTTGAAGAAACTTTTGCTCCTGTTGCAATGCTTGAGGCCATCCGAATGTTCCTTGCTCTCTCAAGCTTTCAGAAGTTCAAAGTATTTCAAATGGACGTGAAATCAACCTTTCTGAATGGAGACTTAGAAGAAGAAGTATATATTGAGCAGCCAGATGGTTTCATTCTTGGGAATGATCCAAATCTTGTATGCAGACTGAAAAAGGCCCTCTATGGTCTTAAACAGGCTCCAAGGGCTTGGTACTACCGTTTTGACAAATATCTTCATCAACAAGGTTTTTCAAAAGGATCAGCAAATAGCAATCTTTATATAAAAATTGAAAATGACAAATTGCTAATACTTGTTGTGTATGTAGATGATATTATCTTTCGCAGCAACGAAGAAGCAATGAGTCAAAGCTTTGCCTTGGTGATGCAGAAAGAATTCGAAATGTCTTTGCTTGGAGAACTAACATATTTTCTTGGTTTGCAAATCCAACAAAATGAAGACGGTATCTTTTTGTCTCAAACCACGTATCTCAAGCAGATCTTGAAGAAATATGGCATGGAAGATGCAAAACCAGTATGTACCCCCATGGTTACAGGATGCAGCCTTAGTGCAAATGATGAACCAGTAGCAGTGCATCATCCAACCTATATATCTATGATTGGAAGTCTACTTTATTTGACAGGTACCCGACCAGACATCATGCATGCAGTGGGAATAGTTGGAAGATTTCAGGCAAACCCAAAGGAAACTCATCTTCAGGCAGTGAAGAGAATTTTCAAGTAACTTCAAGGACCTCAAAACTATGGCTTATGGTATCCTAGAAATACAGATCTCACTCTTCATGCTTATACAGATGCAGATTGGGCTGGAAGTGTGGACGACAGAAAGAGCACAAGTGGTGGTGCATTATTTATGGGTTCCAGATTAGTATCTTGGTTCAACAATAAATAGAGTTTGATTGCTCTATCTACAGCTGAAGCGGAATATGTGGCTGCTGCATCTTGCTGCACTCAACTCCTTTGGATGATGCAGACCTTGCAGGATTTTCAAATCACTTGTACACCACCTGTCTCCATCCTATGTGATAATACAAGTGCTATCAGCATTTCAAAGAACCCAGTCATGCATTCAAAGACCAAGCATATACCTATCAAATATCATTTTCTTTGGGAACAAGTGCTTGAACAAAAGGTCAAGTTGGAGTATGTTCCTTCTAAGGAACAAGTTGCTGATATACTCACCAAACCATTGCCCAGGGAGACCTTTGAATACCTCAGGCAAAAGCTGGGGGTAGTTGATGCATCATCTTGTTGTTGAATCTCATCTGTTTCAGAGATTGTTGGTTGTACGCGAGTTTCATATGGGGTATATGCGTACATTTTCTGGGTTATGGATTGGTCGAAGATCGAATGGCACAGGTTCAGGGGGAGCATATATTCTTCTAATAATGCATTGTTGGCATTATGGTAGAAGATCTTGGAGGAGAAATTATAGAAGGAGAACATGGATGCTGATCTGAATATTGCTACTGATATGTCTCTATCTCTTTTGTCAAGGTCATGTATGGTTTATGGTAGATTATGGTTCTTCTTGAAGAATTTTTATTTTGCAGATCTAGTCTATAGTCAGGGGGAGCTCATTCAGAAATTTCAGCAGGCACTCGGGGGAGTATGGACAACAAAGGAAGAGCATATCTTGGTTTGCCCTTTGCCCTTGATGTCAAAGGGGGAGAATGACTTTGAGGATCTTGGGTTGCCATCAAGTCCAAAGGGGGAGATTGTTGGCATTATGATTCAGGTTTGGTGCTATGGCATAGGTGTTGTACTTGATGGCAACTCACTCAAGTGGCAGATCTCTATTTAGGCTCTCAAAATCATAGAAAATGAGATACCCGAAGGTGATCCTAAGAGAAGTTGCGGACCCGCAGGTACGCCGACTAAGAAGTGCGGACATACCTGCAAGTGCTCCGTTCAGAAGGTGCGGACCCCAGTTCACTCACTCCAATGCAGAGAAGCGTGCACACGTGGGAATTCTTATGTTTGGCCCTTGGTAGTTAGTCCGTCATTCATGATGCTATGGTTTTGGTCCGTGGTATAGGATCTAAATTATTGAACCCCGGTTTGGATCCCTTGTATTGGTTTCCGATGGTTTTGTCCCATGGTTTGAATAAGGGCTTGCGTATAAAAAGGAAAGGAGATCACTTGGCTTGACACTTGTGAAATTTGAATATCTTACGATCTGAAATTTTTGGTAATTGGTTTAAAAAGCTAGATCTATATCAAGGTGAAATCTGAAAAGTGTAAGGTAGATCTCTTGATAGGTCGTGATCTTTTGGGCGCGTGATCAGATCTGTGGATCTGACAGTCTGTGGTACATTGGAGGACTGTTAATTTGACTCTATTCAGAGGTTCGCAGGCGATCCACAGCGCAGGTGGAGGGGTCCGCAGCACAGCAGAAGGCGCACGTGTGGGGGTCCGCAGCGAAGCAGAAGGCACAGTGCGGAGGTACATAGAGGAACAGAAGGACCAGGTGTGGATGTACGCTATCAGGTAGACTGTGCAGGTGCGGATCTGAATAGAGGTACGCAATGCAGCAGAAGGAGTAGGTGCGGAGCTACGTAGAGTAGAAGAAGGACCAGGTGCGGATCTGCGCAGTTTAGACACAGAAGAGCTGCGGATATTCGCAGGTTTCTATTGGTGAAGTTGCTTGAAATAATTATTGGCTGCCTTTTATCTATTGCTGTAGAGTTTTGGGTTTAGATTACTGGTATTGCTTTTCTGTTTACAACATTCTGAGAATTTGGGTGATTCATTGGTTGATTGTATAAGGAGATTGGTTGATTCACATGTACTTGATGATTATTTAATGTTCTTTGATCCAGTCTGAAAATTAATGAAACGTGGTCCTTAAAGAAGTAGAAGAGCTAAGGGGGTTGTAGCTCCCTTCAAGGAGAGACTGGGAAATGAGAGAGAGTTGTAGCTCTCTGCAGGTTGCAGCCTGCGTACTGGTAAATGACTGCACCAGTACAAAATCATTGTAAAAGAAGTTTCTAATTGAAAGAAGATAGAGACATATTATAGCAGGTGGTTTTCTCCCACATTGGGTTTCCGCCTTATATCTGGTGTTCTTTGGTGTGATTATCCGTTTTTCCTATTCTTGCTCATTATTATATGGTACTGACATACAAACTAATGATCAATATCTGAAGAATAAATTAAAGTATAAATCTGGAAGATATATTGAAAAGAATTTGATAATACTTATTCACCCCCACCTCTCAATATTATTTCCAACAGAGAATCTGACTGCTACTATTCTTTTCACTATCTACTGGGAAATATTTGTTGCTACTAACTCAGTTATTGAACCTCGTGCTCTGCTATCAACATTTCTTTGTGCTCCTCAGCATATGAATACAAATACTTTGCAACTGTCGCTCAAGATTTGACTACGCCAATTGACGTTGATCCTTTTGCTACTGAATGTTGTGGGCCCCTATAGCAAGGGTAATGATCCATGAGAAGAGTATACTATAACTATGGGACTAAGGCTCTACATCACCCCACCTCACTCCTGGAGGTATATTTGTATGCATGGCGAAATCTATCTCTAGATTGTAGATATTTTTCTCTCTAAATCCAATATGTTTCACTTGTACAGTAGAAACATGCTTCAGAAAACATTTTCCCTTACTGAAAACCACATCATAACCATTGTCCTCCAATACAATAATAGAAATCAATTTTTTCTTCATCCTAGCCACATACATTACATTTTTCAGATGAAGATGGAAGTCAGACTCCCTCTTAAAGGTGACAATACGAATTCCTTTGGTACTATACCTCCCATCATCTCCAAATTCGAGGTGCAATTTGAGATCCTTCTCCTCTAGGCTACTGAAGAATTCCTTGTTTCCTATCATATGATATGAGGCACCAAAATCTAGGTACCACTCACTCCCTCTTACTTTTCTTGCCATGCAAGAAAATAGGGTGAAATCTAACTCGAATTGAGATGCTAGAGTATCTCCTCCTCCTATTCCTGTGGGCTCCTTGCTAGATTTCTTGTTCACATACTTGGTTGCATAGTGTCCCTATTCATGGAAGTGAAAACATTTTATTTTACTAAGGTCCTTCTTATTGCCATTGTTCTTGCTAGCTTCTGCCTCCCCTTAGGCCTTCATGCATTTGGCCTTATTTTATTTTCCAACTAGAGCATAGTATTCTTCCTCATCTGCAATGGATGTGACACCATCTCTAGTGTTTCTTCTGATCTCCTCTTACACCAAATCAGACCAAAGTCTCTCCCAATCTGGTAGCTTGTCTCTTCCATTAACTAAATCCTAATAGCTATGTTAGGATTTCAGAAGGCCAAGGAGTGCTAATCTCACAAGTTCATATGATGGCACATTTTCTCCTTATCCTCCAAGCTCATCTTGAACCTGAGTGAACCTGGAGAGGTATTGTGGAATGGTTTCATTTTTTTGCATATGAATGTTCCTGAGCTTGTCTCTTAATACCAATTTTCTAGCATCACTACTACTCTGGAATAGATATGTTATATATTTCCACATTGAAAAAGGAGTCTCCTTTCCATTGAAGTTCAAAACCACATGATCTCTGACACCCCCGAGAATAATCCTCCTGGCTCTTGTTGTTCCTTTCTTCCATTGAGGAAGTGTTTTTGCATCTAATGTTGCTGATTTTGGAATATGAGTTTGTGTATATTCCCATACTCCATTTCCATCCAGGATAACTTTGATCTTACATTTTCAAGCACAAAAAATCAAGGTGACCTCTAATGCATACTCTAATATCAATCCGTTGAAATACATTTTTCCTGCACTAAAGACAATATGCACCGGAAACTATGCAAATTGAAATTTCTCTAAGAGAAGATCTGGAACAAAATTTTTATGTAGTATTCCGAGGCTCTAATACATTTTATAAATTTGATAGAAATTTCAACTACTCAAGAAATCGAACTGAAATCAGGAGACACAAATTCTACTCTACTAATTTGCGGAATGGAAATCACAATTTAGAACAACATGCATAGAAATGAAATAAGTAAAACCACAAGTACACATTTATTTCTAGGGGAATCCAACTAGGAGAAAACCCCTCCGCTACTTTGCATTAATTTAGATGAAAGGATAAACAATTACAATGTCTTGCTTCGAATATGAAACATGCCCATCATTCTAATCATGTTCCCCTACTTCCTGACTTTCTTTGGCCAGCACTTAGACAATTCAATCCTCTGTCAATCCCCTATTTCCTTATGAAATCCTAGAGGAATTAAACCCGAAAAAATAGGAGAAATTCCCTATTTCCTTGCGCAATAGCATGAGGAATTGATCACTTGTTTAGTGCAAAATCATTGTACACTCAACAATATACAAATATAAATACAAACATGCCTTTTCCTCCACCTCAACTAGGAGATTCAAGTTCCATGAATGACTTTGTTTATTTTTAGGTGATTGACTAGTTAACTGAGAGATCAATGAGTTAACAACAATCTTAACTACTCAACCAACCTTCAAATGACTCAACTAATCACTAGAGATTAGTTACATGAGTTAAACTAACAATAACTCAACTAGATTGCTAGATCTTAGCAATCACCTCATGAACAACTTTACTTCTAACCTATAACTCAAATTTATTGAGTAAACTAATAGTAAAGGCGATGTCATGCAAATTAATTGCCTTCAAGTTGTCCCACTGATGTGGAAATTCGATTTACTTAATTTGACTAAGGCACAAGTCAAAATTGAGCCTTTTTTTATTGCTACAATTTCAACAATATATATATATATATATATATATATATATATATATATATATATATATATATATATATATATATATATATATATATATATATATATATATATATCTAGATATATATATAGTTGGATAATCAAAGATAGGGAACAAAGTGGGGAATTGCTTCAAAACAAGATAAAAGGCACTCACAAAATTACATAAGGATGATGAGTGGAATGAATTCTCTCTCTCTCTCTCTCTCATGATGATAGAAAACTATTGTAGAAACATATATATGACTTCCAGATGTTTTTTGATCTAATCACTCAAGTAGTTTCTCAATATTAATGATTTCATTTAAGGAATTTTAAGCCAATCTTTAATATAAACCTTCATTAGTGGGATTGTTATGTTTTGTTTAACTCTTAATGCAAATCTCACTCCCTCTAGGTCCTTTTTATTTGACCATAGTTGCTCCATTATAGCTCCTTGTTGTCATTAATGAAAAGTGGATGACCTTTTTTTGGTTTGAGCTTCCAGAAATTTGGCTAAGTTGTTCAAGTCAACACCCAAAGATACTTTAATGATATTTAGTTATTTTTCTAATTAGTTATTTTTCTAATACAACTTTAGTGATAAACATTAAATCCCTAATAATTTATGGACCTTGCAAATCTTCAACAACTTTGATGGCTTTGAAAAAATCATTTCTCCTATAGTCATTAATACGTGAGCATTTTGTGATAGTGTCTTGTAGTATCTTTATCTGTGTACACCAACCTACCTTGATTTGCTTGATCCTTTTTCCTCTAGTGATACCTCACCAGTTCCTTTCAAAATCAGTCAAAAGTTTTGATATTTTTTATGAAGGTAGATAAACCATTATCATCAAATTTCTAATCATGTTCTAAATACTTCTTTAAATACCTAACAAATGAATGAATTATTTGAGATAGATTTCTCAAATGTAGAGAAACTTCCCATGCTTCTTTGATAATATCTAGATGCTTATTTATATTCACTGTGACATAATATATAATGCATGTTAACAACCATATTACCTTTATCACTTTTTGGGGTGTGTCACATGTACTTACTAGTGCAGCTTTGGTGATAGCTAGGGGGGTCATGAATAAAGGTGGAGGATTGAGAGCTTCTTCAAGCTCACAATTTGTTTTTTTCAATCTCAAATTTTATACCTCTTTCTTAGTGATAGAGTGAACAATGGAATCCCTATAGTTTGGTGAAACTTCAGGAGCCCTGTGGGTCTGACTCCTTAGATGTATACCTCAAAAATCCATTAATTAGTAATTTTCTTATTCCTTACATTCACCTCTAAAATTGTAGCTTCATGGTGGCCTTATCATAATGGATGTTGTGTATGGTCAAGGATTGGTATTCAAAAATGGTTGGTTCTTCAATAGCCAATTATTAAATTAACCTATGAGTCTCAACCATGGTTGATACCACCCAATCTAGAGTAATGGCACTCTCTACATCCATTTCTTATGGGTTCTTTTGTGTTGGGAATCTTTCTTACTTGAACTTTTACTTTTTGACGAGGTCATAATGTAGGATATTTCTAGAGTAACTCTAGGGGGGGGATTATTCTCAATCATCTCCACTAGAATTTCATTCATACCCTCTCCTTCGATTGTAACATCACCATTTCTTCTGCGAGTCGAGGAACTCTAACAAGCCTATGGAAATAAAATATTTTAAGCGCTATCAGTATTCTTCCCTCCTTAATTATTTCTTTCTTTCATATTAGTAATAATCTCTATTACTACACAATCGATGAATATGAGTGTATCCTCCTTGGACAGGTCAAATTGATTCTCTCAGCTTCGTTTTGATATTCTTGTAAATAGGTTTTGATATCTTACCAATGTTAGATGTGTTGAGAAAACAACTTTAGGGTCAAATCCTTGAGTGGATTCAACTTGAGTAAAAATTGAAAGGTTTCAGTAACTAAGAGATTTCTACAAGTAAGTAGAGTTCTTTAAACTAATATCTCCTATAGTGAATGAAATGTTACAAACTAATTCTTCTTCTTTATTTTAAACAAAATCAACTAGCGAAGATACTATATACAAATTTCAAAAAAAAATATCTATCTAGAATAGGCATGGGTAGTATTAGGGATTTATCTTGATACCCTTCGAATATGATAAGAGTATGGTATTCCCTTTATTCATGTATCCATTTTCCTCATAAAAAATTTTAGGCCTTTGAAGATATTTTTTTGGGCTCTTTCCATGTTATCATATGGCTAAACTATCTAGCGAATTAGTTTTGACTTAGAAGAAGTGGAATGGATTCTTATGCCTCCATAGAATAGGATACCATAATTGCATTGTTCCTACATCAAGATTTATGTTACTCTTGGGGGGTAGTCCATAGAATTAATTATATGAAACAATGGCCATCACTAGGTATCCAACTGATCCAAGTGGCTCTAGACACACTCATATTTCAACAGTGGCTATGGAAAAGCCCAAAAATCAAATTCCTCAAATTGAAGTGAAACTAGGACCAAAGCATAGTGCTTGTTGTCCCGATTCCAATAGTGTGAATGAAATTCAGATCCGAGTTCATATGATCAAGTTATAGCTGGTCAAAGTTTTTGTCAAACTTGGCCAAGTGGCAGGCTTAAGGAGGCAACAAATTTGTAGAGACTCAATGCACAAAATATGGCCACCGAAATTGATGAATTTTTCGAATACTTAAAATTATTAATGACCCTTATTTTCGGAAAATTAAAAAAATACTATTTGTTTATACAAAATGAAAAAAATATTTAAAAAGGGGGGCAGGTTGAGCCCTCCGAACTAGCCCACCCCATCGACCGCATTGTATTATAAATATAATAATCAAAGGTCGAGGTGGTAGGCCGCAACCCTCACCACCCCTCAAAGGAACCATGTTATATATATATATATATATATATATATATATATATATATATACATATATATATATATATATATATACATATATATATATATATATACATATATATATATATATATATATATATATATATATATATATATATATATATATAGAGAGAGAGAGAGAGAGAGAGAGATATCAAATACATTCTAGGGATGACAGGGTTCGAACCTGCCCAACCCATGTGGGCCAACCCCCAACGGGTGGCCCCGTAACCATCGATAGCAATGTTAACCACCGAGGGTAAATGGGGCTTGAACCCCCGACCTCCTCGCCCCAAATTTGGGCACTTACCAATAGGCCAACAACCCTATGTTGGGATATCCACCCATAAATTTATTAATAAGCCACTTGTTACACTAAAATTTGTCACCATGACTATTTGCAGTTAGTATGGCTCCATCAACTGTCATACTATCCTCCTTGGCAAGCCTCATACCTCTGCTCTCCATGTCAAACTTCAAGAAAGAGAGAAAGTCATTAAAAATCTATATATCTCTGGGTACACAGTTTCTCTTAGCCTTACCTGCGTGTACGCACCCCAAGTTCACAATACCTGCGTACTTGTACGCTCTGTATGTAAAGGGGAGGGTGCGTACTCCTGTAAAGGTCAAAAGGCGCAAGTTTCACTTCAAAAAAGTTACTTGTGGTCATTTCTAGAGCATTCTAGAAGCTTGTTTGACGTGTATGGAGTGCCTCCAGATGGTTCATGTATCCCTATGAAAGAGGAACTTATCCCATCAAGAGGGGAGCTATCCCATCCAAAGAGGGGCTTATCCCATTGATGGTGGACCTGAATAACTTCCTCTAGAACACTATAAATACAGGCATTGGGCCTAAGGGAGGAGAGGTTGAAAGCTGAACATTCCTAAGGGTAGATGCTGCTGGAATTAGGACTCCCTTGTAAAGCTTGAGAGGAGAGATTCCCATCCTTTCCTAGCCTTATTTGAGAGTGGGTGAGCTGATCAAAGTAAAGGAAAACTCTTGCTGGACCCTAGGAGGGACTTGCACAACACCAAGGCTCAGGTTGTAATGGTTCCTTTTGTTACCTTTTAATGCAAATGAACTTATTTTTCTCAACAGATTGTTATTCATGGTTTGTTTCATATACTCCTTGGTTTGTATGATGGATATGTATTGTTTTGTGAGTTTATCAGGTGCTATTTAATCTTTTGGCTTGTTAGTGAATGCAGGTTTCGAAGAGAAGGAGGAGCTCATCCGGATCGGCGAGGCTGGACTACTACAAAGCGTTGGACTAAAGGTATGTTAAAGATCCCCTGATTACTTGTATTTGCAATGCATGTTTAGAGAAAAGTAGCTTTATTTGTCTTGTTTGTCACTAGAAAGCTTTTGCTTCTAGGGAGGTTGGTTGTGTCCGCACTAACGACTCTTTCCGCATGACAAAATGGCGACTCCGCTGGGGAATCCATTGATGTGAATGATTTTTCCTTTGTATGAAACTTTGATCTGAGAAAAGTCGTTTGTTTTTTGGTTTTTGGCTGTTTGACTGTGTATTTGGGTGGGCTAGCTTAGGGTTAAATTAGATTTTAGTTTTTCTAGGTTTTGCTAGAAGTACGCAGCCTCTGTATTAAGCACAGTGCGTACTTGTACGCACTGCAGCTTTGTGCACAGAGCGTACCCGCACCTGTGAAAACAGGCTGCCTGCGTACCCCTGTCAAAAGCCTAGAAATTTTCAATTTTTTCTTTTTTATCTTTCAGATTTTGTTTATACCTTGTTTTTGCTGCCCAGATCCACTGTTCACCTGTCAGAAGCTTTCATCTTGGCTAATTTCATTGGCATTCCTGCTCTAAGCTTTCGTCAATTGGGTGTTTTGAGTCTCTTTTTGAGAAATTCTTGATTTGTTTTCCTTTGGTCATTACTCGGAGGTTTCTCTGAGTCTTTTCACAATTTTGTATGAGTGTTAATCGCCTTTGAGTGTTTTTATATTTTTATCTTTGGAACTCTCACCCAATTTTCTCGACTTGCACTTGATTGGTTCTTAGATTACATTAGAATCATCTTGTGTTTGAGAATTCTCTTGCATAGATCACGTTTGCATAATTAGAATTCTCATTTTCAGAATATGAATGAAAAATGTGCATAGATTACATTTGCATACTTTTCAAGTGATTTGTGCTTAGATTACAATTGCATAGTTTACATTCTGAAAAATCAATTGTAGATTTAGATCAGCTTTCTTTGATTTGAATTTACACAAAAATAAAAAAAATGGTTTGGAATTGATTTGCATTAGTTTTTCTTGATAAAATTAGTGCACTAGAGAATTTGTTATATTTTCTCTTAGTGATCAATTTTGTGCATTGTTGGAAGTGAATGGAAACTCTCTCCTTACTTTAATTAGGATTCATCGAATTGAAAAGATCACATTATCATATTCGATTGCATTCAGTTGAGTCGGGTCATAACACCATTGGTTTCATATCCATTTACCCCTTTGAGTAATAACAGCCTTAATAACACAGCGCTTAATTAAAATTCATCTAGTAATTTTTACTTTTCTAGGGCTCTGATACACCAACATAGCTTAGGCTAGTGTCTTGGAGTAGGAGAGTAATTAACTCTCCAAGACAGAAAAACCAAACAAGTAGCTCATCTTGTGGTAGGATAAATCCAATTGTTACATTTATGCTCTGGGAAAGCTCCTCTTAAAGGAGAAGCACGAGACCGTGTCTGAACCAGTGAGGGGATCAATCCTCCTTCATTGGGAAAGACGCCAGATACGCACATACTACAAACGGTAAACCTCAGATTATTGTCGAGGAGCCTGGGGTCACTTGTCAGTAAACCTTGGATTATTGTCAAGGAGCCGGCAAGGGGATTGAGCTTGTTACTCTGCCCTTGCGTGCTATCGGGTTGTAGACTGTTCCCCCAGGTGTATTTGTTGCTATTGGTGACCTTAGTGATCATTATCTTTAGGGTTCTACCCAAGGTGACGGTGGAGGGAAGATCCCACTAACCTGGAGCAGACGTCGGCTAGACTCACTTGGATTTTCCGGGGGGTTCACTTCACTCGAGACGGTTAAAGTGGAGGAACTTGTGCCGGTCTATTCATTAAGTAGGTTGCCGGGGTAACTGTTCCACCCGCCACTTCTGTACTGAATTCTGCGATGTTGGATTTCATCCCCAACTAGTGTTTTCGGTCTGGAAGGTTACTGTTTGTGTATGGTTTGACTCCTAGATTTGATAGCGCGTGTTAATTTGTTTGTTTTTACTTTTAGAGACCATAGGTGTGAATTGTGAATTTTAATTGTTAGGTGTGAATTGTGAATTGTTAATTTTAGTGTTAAATTGTTAATAAAATTCACTGAAGTTGAATATAATGGCAAACGTTCCGGAATTTACCAACCTAGGAACCCCTCCTAATGAGAATCCTAGTACTTTTCCTTACTTTGGAAATGTTGGTCCTGCTTATATGGCTACTTTGTCATTACCTGGATTTACAATAGGTTTACCGATATGGTTATTTTCAACTTCGTTGGCCCAAAATACTCCAATTGTTTCACCTCAACCGAATGCTTCACCTCAACAGAGTTCACCATCTCAACATCACCAACCTTCTTTTGACCCTTTACCTTCCTCGCATAATTTTTCTTCCTCCATTCCTTCCTCTTCGCCTAGTAAAATCCTTGATGCTAGTAACCAGGAGGCTAAGAAGAAGAAGAAAGGGAAGAAGAAGAAGAAGAAGAAGAAGCAAGATAAGAAAGAAGTCAACCAACCAACCACGACTATAAGTGTTAGTTGTGTTGAGGAAAACTCCAACATGCATTGTAAACCCAAATACCCTTGCAGGCTTTGTAAGGGTGACCACTTCCTTGTCAATTGTCCTGGTATTCCAAAGGTCTTGGAAGTATGGTCAGAAAAATCTCATCAACTTTCCATTGATCCATCAACCAGTGATAGTAAGGTTCCTGGGAAAAAGGGTAAAGTTAGGTTTCCTTGTAAGTTATGCAAAGGGAGTCATCAAACTCACATTTTCCCTCACATGGATGAAGCCTCAACATTGTTGGAAAACCTTACTGTTCCACAGCAAGAATTTCCAACTGGTTACCGTAAACTTTCTCCCAACCTACCGTCAACTGACGCAGTGATTGATCTAAATTCAAGTACATTCGATCACACTCTCCCATTGGAGAGTGAAACTCATGTCACTCAGGTTGATGATCCATTAGTTGATCAAGTGGTCAATTCAATTTCACATTCGGTCGATCCCACTTTCCATTTAGAGAGTGAATTTCATACCGCTCAGGTTCTTCTTGTTACGTCAGATTCTTCTATGCCGGGGGGCATTTCACCTGTTTCTACAGAACCCCCTCCAAGTACTGAGGTCTTTTCCTTTGATTGGAATAGACTAACAGAACCTCGTCTTCCTTCCTCCATCCCTTTCCAAATCATTGTCAAGGCTGGTGGTAGGGACATTCATCGTACACAGGTAGATGAAGGTGCTTCTATTAGTATTTTATCCTCAACTGTTTGGAAAGCTTTGGGTTCCCCTCAGCTTGCTCCTATTACGCAGAATCTGAAAGCTTTTAACAGAACCATTAGTGAACCTTTAGGGATCCTTCCTAAGTTTTCTATTACCTTGGAAGGTAAAACTGTCTGTATTGATCTTATGGTGGTTCGCGGTCCCTTGGATTTCAATTTACTCCTTGGGCGAGACTATGTTTATGCAATGAAATCTGTCGTATCGACACTCTTTCGCGTGATGTCTTTCCCTCACAATGGCAGTATTGTGACTGTAGACTAGCTTTCATTCCCTAGTCCTGTCTCAACTACCAATAATATGACAACCCTAAATGTACCTGATTCTAAAGTGGTATCTACCCTGCCACGGGTTAATTATGTGGCAACTGGTCCCATGTTTTCAGTTACCGATGTAAGTGAGCCTCTCACTGTTGATTTAGATCCAGTAATTGACATGGAAAACTCTATGGGATTATTTGAACATGATTTTCTTATCCCTTTTGAGTCCCTTGACATGTGCTCCTTCCAGAGAACTATTCTTCCTTCTGATGAAGACCTCTTTGAAGCCATGATCAAGGTGTGTCCATTGACATGTCTTTCTTCCAGTTGGAAACCATGATCAATGTTACGAGGATAGTTTTTTCCTCTCTCAACCTCGTTAAAAAATGAAATTGGATGGTACGAGGAAAGTTCCTTTTACTGTGTCTACCTCGTTAAAAAATGAATCAGTGTGTGCGAGGACAGTTCCTGTTACTGAGTCAACCTCGTTAAAAAATGAATCAGGTGTGAGGAAAGTTCCTTTTACTGCGTCAACCTCGTTAAAAAATGAATCATTTTGCGAGGATAGTTCCTTTTCCTGTGTCAACCTCGTTAAAAAATGAAACAGGGTGCTACGAGGATAGTTTTTTCCCGTCTCAACCTCGTTAAAAAATGAAACTGGATGTTGTGAGGAAAGTTCCTTTTACTGTGTCAACCTCGTTAAAAAATGAATCAGTTGGTACGAGGATAGTTTTTCCTGTATCAACCTCGTTAAAAAATGAAACAGGCTAGCATGAGGATAGTTCTTTTCTTGTGTCAACCTCCTTAAAAATGAAACAACTCCCTTTTCAAGTTAAATGTTGAAAGTAAACCTTCATTCCATCCATCTGGTTGAATGCAATGAAGCTTGGGGGGCATGTACCTCGCTTTGCATCATTATCCTGGGGGCATGCGAACTTCTTGAGCATAGTTCCTTGTCTTGTGTCAAGCTCGTTAAAAAATGAAACAAGGAGTCTTGAGCATAGTTCCTTGTCTTGTGTCAAGCTCTTTAAAAAATGAAACAAGGGTAGGTTATATAGGTAGATTGTAGAGAGTAGTCATGAGAAAAGTTCCTTGTCTTGTGTCAAGCTCATTAAAAAATGAATCAAGGATTTTAGAGCATAGTTCCTTGTCTTGTGTCAAGCTCGTTAAAAAATGAATCAAGGTTTTTAAAGTAGAGTTTTTTGTTAGATAGATTGTAGCGAGTAGTTATGAGCATAGTTCCTTATCTTGTGTCAAGCTCGTTTAAAAAATGAAACAAGGGTTTTGAGGATAGTTCTTTTCCTGTGTCAACCTCACTAAAAAATGAAACAACTCCCACAAGTCTTTCCAAGATCTTGAAAGTGAAGCTTCATTCCATCCACCTGGTTGAATGAAATGAAGCTTGGGGGGCATGTACCTTGATTGGCGTCATTATGCTGGGGTTATGCAAACTTATAACAAGCATAGTTTTTGTTTCAAGCTTGCGTAAACATGAAACTGAATCCAAGCATAGTTCTTTTCCTGTGTCAAGCTTGTTAAAAAATGAAACAAATCCTCCTCTAATTGAGTCGAGAGTTTGAATAGACCTCATAAATGTTAAGTTGTATATTTAGGTTAGTTTTTTTTTTTTTAGTTTTTTAGGTCGAGTCTTTCAAATGATCCTGTAACTCAACCTTCATTTCATCCAACCGATTGAATGAAATGAAGCTGGGGGGCATGCGCTCTAGAAGTTATGCTGAGGGGGCATCAAGCACAGTTTTCTCTCTGTTTCAAGCTTGTGTAAAAATGAAACTACTTTGAAGCATAGTTTTTCTCGGTTTCAAGCTTTTGTAAAAATGAAACCTATCTCGAGTCAATTTCAGTGATTTTCAAGACTCGTTAAACTCATGAAAATCCCGAGATTATTTTGCTATTTTTCATTCTCGTAAAACAAATGAAAATGCCGAGTTCTTTCTGTCTTTTCCTACTCATAAATTAAATTGAAAGTCGGCCATATGAGTACATTTTTATCATTTTTTTGAACTCATTAAAACTTACGAAAAAGTGAAAACCATGAGTACCTTTTTGTCATTTTTTCGAACTCGTTAAAACTTACAAAAAATGAAACCTTGGAGTTCTCTTTTAAGCCCTTTTTAGACTCCTAAAACATGAAAAGATTGCCGAGCGTTTCTTTTAAACTCGTTAAAACGGAACTAAAAGACGGTCCTCTTACAACCCTTTTCTGACCGTAAAAACATGAAAAGATTGCCGGATTTTTGTCGTTTCAAATTCGATATTGGAAATAAAACGACGTGTCCTTGATCGCTTTTTACTTTTCAGATCAAAGACACTAATCATGAAAGTACTCCTTGGTCGTAAAGATCAAGTGGTTCTCTCAAGTATTATTTTATACTTTTTCGGGCTTGGGAGACACAACTTTATGAAAAAGTTCAACCTGGAGTCTTCTTAAGTTTTTTCAGACTCCCTAAACATGAAAAACGTCGAGTTTCTCCTATACTGGACTCGTTAAAATTTCACAGTAAAGGACATGTTCGATTACAAACAGGAACAGACCACTCCTTCTTAGGGTTCGAATCTAAACTAAGTTGGACTCATCCGAAGGATGAGCTTATAATCAAGCTTATGTTATCCTCCTCAAGCTTGTAAAAAATAAAGAGGTACTTGCCAGAAATGGTGGGGGAAAAGAGAGGAAAATGAGCCTATTTGTTATCCTTTGTCTCAGAAGAAGCCTTATCACCACTCTTGAACACGACACTTTTCATTCACCTGGGTTGGGAAATCCTTTGCCTCACAGTTGATCAAACCACATTGAAAATCTTCAGCCGGGTATTAACTTTGGGTCAAATGTCACCAAGCCATCTGTTGTGTCGTTATGTGTTCAAGAGGTCACTGCAAATAAAACATTCATCTGCAAAATACCCGTCATCCATCTCGACCATCCCTGAGTTAGTCCTTACAGCTACATTTCTTCAACTTGATCTATGATTTCGTGTTGTGGGCTTGCCTGCAACGGGTCGCTTTCTATCGACATCAACACATTATCTAGAAACATGACCTAGAAATCGTCAGTACCTTGAAATCTGCATGCATCAATGGCAGGTTTCTCGCCTTTGACGACGGTTTACATCATTGACTTTCGATCGAAGGATTCCGTGAAATGTTCGACATCAACTCATTCATTCACATCTCATGGATTGTACTGGGTACTTTGAGAACCATTGACATCACCGGTGGTCTCTCTCACACTTCTTAACAGTTTACATCATTGACTGGTAATCAAGTGGTTTCTACGATGTTCGACATCAACTCATTTATTCGCATGGATAGAATCGTACCTTTTCGGGAAGTAGAAATAAAGACCCTGGATCTAGTTTCCACCATCCAGGCTGCGAGGAGTTTTGTATTCATTATACAGTAGATTAATCATAAACAGATGGCTGCGTCCATACTCTGTCTACAAAAGTCTATGATTATGATGTATTGCTGAATCATTCCTGTATCAGAGCAGTAGATAGTCAATTAGTTAAAGTTTTGAATCTGAGTATGGGAATGCCTACCTCAGCGATGATATGATCATATATATGTATTTTGTGTTGAATACTTGCAGGTTCCGACTGGGCTCTCCACAAGATAATCCTTGAAATGATAAAGTACTTCACCCTTCCTAGATGATATGAAACCCTAATCTACTACAGGCTTCGCACTTTAGGGGGCAATCTGTTACACTAAAATTTGTCACCATGACTATTTGCAGTTAGTATGGCTCCATCAACTGTCATACTATCCTCCTTGGCAAGCCTCATACCTCTGCTCTCCATGTCAAACTTCAAGAAAGAGAGAAATTCATTAAAAATCTATATATCTCTGGGTACGCAGTTTCTCTTAGCCTTACCTGCGTGTACGCACCCCAAGTTCACAATACCTGCGTACTTGTACGCTCTGTATGTAAAGGGGAGGGTGCGTACTCCTGTAAAGGTCAAAAGGCGCAAGTTTCACTTCAAAAAAGTTACTTGTGGTCATTTCTAGAGCATTCTAGAAGCTTGTTTGACGTGTATGGAGCGCCTCCAGATGGTTCATGTATCCCTATGAAAGAGGAACTTATCCCATCAAGAGGGGAGCTATCCCATCCAAAGAGGGGCTTATCCCATTGATGGTGCACCTGAATAACTTCCTCTAGAACACTATAAATACAGGCATTGGGCCTAAGGGAGGAGAGGTTGAAAGCTGAACATTCCTAAGGGTAGATGCTGCTGGAATTAGGACTCCCTTGTAAAGCTTGAGAGGAGAGATTCCCATCCTTTCCTAGCCTTATTTGAGAGTGGGTGAGCTGATCAAAGTAAAGGAAAACTCTTGCTGGACCCTAGGAGGGACTTGCACAACACCAAGGCTCAGGTTGTAATGGTTCCTTTTGTTACCTTTTAATGCAAATGAACTTATTTTTCTCAACAGATTGTTATTCATGGTTTGTTTCATATACTCCTTGGTTTGTATGATGGATATGTATTGTTTTGTGAGTTTATCAGGTGCTATTTAATCTTTTGGCTTGTTAGTGAATGCAGGTTTCGAAGAGAAGGAGGAGCTCATCCGGATCGGTGAGGCTGGACTACTACAAAGCGTTGGACTAAAGGTATGTTAAAGATCCCCTGATTACTTGTATTTGCAATGCATGTTTAGAGAAAAGTAGCTTTATTTGTCTTGTTTGTCACTAGAAATCTTTTGCTTCTAGGGAGGTCAGTTGTGTCCGCACTAACGACTCTTTCCGCATGACAAAAATGCGCTCTAGCAGTTATGCTAAGGGGCCATCAAGCACAGTTTTCTCTCTGTTTCAAGCTTGTGTAAAAATGAAACTACTTTGAAGCATAGTTTTTCTCTATTTCAAGCTTTTGTAAAAATGAAACCTATCTCGAGTCAATTTCAGTTATTTTCAAGACTCGTTAAACTCATGAAAATCCAGAGATTATTTTGCTATTTTTCATTCTCGCAAATGAAAATGCCGAGTTCTTTCCGTCTTTTCCTGCTCATAAATTAAATTGAAAGTCGGCCATATGAGTTCATTTTTATCATTTTTTCGAACTCATTAAAACTTACGAAAAAGTGAAAACCATGAGTACCTTTTTGTCATTTTTTCGAACTCGTTAAAACTTACAAAAAATGAAACCTTGGAGTTCTCTTTTAAGCCCTTTTCAGACTCCTAAAACATGAAAAGATTGCCGAGTGTTTCTTTTAAACTCGTTAAAACGAAACTAAAAGACGGTCCTCTTACAGCCCTTTTCTGACCATAAAAACATGAAAAGATTGCCGGATTTTTGTCGTTTCAAATTCGATATGGGAAATAAAACGACGTGTCCTTGATCGCTTTTTACTTTTCAGATTAGAGACACTAATCATGAAAGTACTCCTTGGTCGTAAAGATCAAGCGGTTCTCTCAAGTATTATTTTATACTTTTTCGGGCTTGGGAGACACAACTTTATGAAAAAGTTCAACCTGGAGTCTTCTTAAGTTTTTTCAGACTCTCTAAACATGAAAAACGCCGAGTTTCTCCTATACTGGACTCGTTAAAATTTCACAGTAAAGGACTTGTTCGATTACAAACAGGAACGGACCACTCCTTCTTAGGGTTCGAATCTAAACTAAGTTGGACTCATCCGAAGGATGAGCTTATAATCAAGCATATGTTATCCTCCTCAAGCTTATAAAAAATAAAGAGGTACTTGCCAGAAATGGTGGGGGAAAAGAGAGGAAAATGAGCCTATTTGTTATCCTTTGTCTCAGAAGAAGCCTTATCACCACTCTTGAACACGACACTTTTCATTCACCTGGGTTAGGAAATCCTTTGCCTCACAGTTGATCAAACCACATTGAAAATCTTCAACCGGGTATTAACTTTGGGTCAAATGTCACCAAGCCATCTGTTGTGTCGTTATGTGTTCAAGAGGTCACTGCAAATAAAACATTCATCTGCAAAATACCCGTCATCCATCTCGACCATCCCTGAGTCAGTCCTTACAGCTACATTTCTTCAACTTGATCTATGATTTCGTGTTGTGGGCTTGCCTGCAACGGGTCGCTTTCTATCGACATCAACACATTATCTAGAAACATGACCTTGAAATCGTCAGTACCTTGAAATCTGCATGCATCAATGGCAGGTTTCTCGCCTTTGACGACGGTTTACATCATTGACTTTTGATCGAAGGATTCCGTGAAATGTTCGACATCAACTCATTCATTCACATCTCATGGATTGTACTGGGTACTTTGAGAACCATTGACATCACCGGTGGTCTCTCTCACATTTGTTAACAGTTTACATCATTGACTGGTAATCAAGTGGTTTCTACCATGTTCGACATCAACTCATTTATTTGCATGGATAGAATCGTACCTTTTCGGGAAGTAGAAATAAAGACCCTGGATCTAGTTTCCACCATCCAGGCTGCGAGGAGTTTTGTATTCATTATACAGTAGACTAATCATAAACAGATGGCTGCGTCCATACTCTATCTACAAAAGTCTATGATTATGATGTATTGCAGAATCATTCCTGTATCAGAGCAGTAGATAGTCAATTAGTTAAAGTTTTCAATCTGAGTATGGGAATGCCTACCTCAGCGATGATATGATCATATATATGTATTTTGTGTTGAATACTTGCAGGTTCCAACTGGGCTCTCCACAAGATAATCCTTGAAATGATAAAGTACTTCACCCTTCCTAGATGATATGAAACCCTAATATACTACAGGCTTCGCACTTTAGGGGGCAATCTGTTACACTAAAATTTGTCACCATGACTATTTGCAGTTAGTATGGCTCCATCAACTGTCATACTATCCTCCTTGGCAAGCCTCATACCTCTGCTCTCCATGTCAAACTTCAAGAAAGAGAGAAAGTCATTAAAAATCTATATATCTCTGGGTACGCAGTTTCTCTTAGCCTTACCTGCGTGTACGCACCCCAAGTTCACAATACCTGCGTACTTGTACGCTCTGTATGTAAAGGGGAGGGTGCGTACTCCTGTAAAGGTCAAAAGTCGCAAGTTTCACTTCAAAAAAGTTACTTGTGGTCATTTCTAGAGCATTCTAGAAGCTTGTTTGACGTGTATGGATCGCCTCCAGATGGTTCATGTATCCCTATGAAAGAGGAACTTATCCCATCAAGAGGGGAGCTATCCCATCCAAAGAGGGGCTTATCCCATTGATGGTGGACCTGAATAACTTCCTCTAGAACACTATAAATACAGGCATTGGGCCTAAGGGAGGAGAGGTTGAAAGCTGAACATTCCTAAGGGTAGATGCTGCTGGAATTAGGACTCCCTTGTAAAGCTTGAGAGGAGAGATTCCCATCCTTTCCTAGCCTTATTTGAGAGTGGGTGAGCTGATCAAAGTAAAGGAAAACTCTTGCTGGACCCTAGGAGGGACTTGCACAACACCAAGGCTCAGGTTGTAATGGTTCCTTTTGTTACCTTTTAATGCAAATGAACTTATTTTTCTCAACAGATTGTTATTCATGGTTTGTTTCATATACTCCTTGGTCTGTATGATGGATATGTATTGTTTTGTGAGTTTATCAGGTGCTATTTAATCTTTTGGCTTGTTAGTGAATGCAGGTTTCAAAGAGAAGGAGGAGCTCATCTGGATCGGCGAGGCTGGACTACTAAAAAGCGTTGGACTAAAGGTATGTTAAAGATCCCCTGATTACTTGTATTTGCAATGCATGTTTAGAGAAAAGTAGCTTTATTTGTCTTGTTTGTCACTAGAAAGCTTTTGCTTCTAGGGAGGTCAGTTGTGTCCGCACTAACGACTCTTTCCGCATGACACCACTCATTTCATACCACCAAGGCGGAGGGCGAACCAGGGTGGAACCATGAGTGAATCAAGTGTGGAACGATGACCAGGGGAATATGATAAGATGTTGAAAATATTCCCCTTAGACGGCTAGAGGTGCCATTGTTAGAATTTCTAAAGATTATAGTCATTTTTGCACATTTTCTCAGAAGGAGTCCAACCATGTAGTCAGAATATCCATATGAGCAGAAGAAATTTAGGTGTCCAACAATAAGGAACCTTTGGAGAATCTTGTGGAATCTAAAAGATTCCCTTGGAGGCTGATTTTTGGCAGAGCCAGAAGGTTTCCAACTTTATAGTAATTTTTCATAGAATTTAGTAGGTAGAGCAATGGTGTGCTTAGAAGTTTCATTCGAGCAGTGGAACTTTTTCCATCTTCAGGAAGGAATCTTTGGGGGAACCTTCAGGATTCCTGAGGGTCCAAAATTTGACGATGTCATAAAGGGTAAACTTTTATAGACGTTTTACACAATTTCGCTCCACGAATTCAGCAGTGATGTCTATTTCAGCAGCTGAGCTTTGCATTTTCTGGCCATCCCCAAAAGTGGAGGTATATGATGCAACTATGTCATGAATTTCTTTGATTTGTTAAGATGATGTTTTTTTTGTTGTGATCCCTTATTACCATTATGTTGAGGGATACTTGTATGTCACATCATGTGATATTTTATTGGCTTTTCATGTTGAAGGAAGACCCATTTGAGTGATAGTACCTATAGGGAGAATGTCTCGTGGAGAGACATGCCACTCTTGTTGAGGGAATATTTCCATATGAGTGAGAGTTCCTGAGAACATCTCATGGAAAGACATGCCACTTTGCTTGAGGGTATTGATCCTTGTAATGAAACATAATATGCCATGTACATCATCATCATTTTTAGCAATTAATGAAGTGACCTCCCCACTCTTGACACCAGGGCTCAGAGATGTAATCCACACTAGGTGAACTTCATTATCATTGTAGTTGTATCCTTTGATTTTGTTTATCATCATTATGTTTCCTCTTCTTTTAGTATGCACATGTGGTTGTTTTATACTCTTTTAAATACAATTATGCTAACATCACAAAAGTAAAATATCTTCGTTAATTCCAGTAGCTGAAGAGATCTGGATCAAGTTTGGTATCAGAGCGGTCTTCTCACTGATGTGAATTGCGAGAGTGAAATATTGAATGTGCAAAAAGAAGGAAAATGGAGGATGACGGAGATATGTACGAGGCATTCTTCAGGAAGATGAATTGAGGAGGATTCTACGAGAAGAAAAAGAATATAAGCATAGATTACAACTTTAGCTATGAACCACGGAAGAGGCCTTGGAAGAATTGAAGTGCAATAAAGGCTTAGTAAATCCATCATCAACTATCTCAGAATTTACAACTGAGGTAAAAAATGTTGATCATTCTTCATTTTTATGTTCACATGACACTATTTATGTTGGAAATATGGAGGTACCCATTTCGGGAACTAGCATGAGACTCCTTACGAAGATGGGATATAAAGGAGGAGGACTTGGTGCTAATGGCCATGAAATAACTCAACCATTGGAGGTTGTACAAAGACCTCATTTTGCAGGTTTGGGATAAAATTAAGGGGAGTGATCCAAGGTATCATAAGATTTTTAGATAGGAGGAATGACCTATTATAGAGTTTTAGTGAACCCAACGTTTCGGACTACCAGGTGAGTCCATCATCAGGGGATGCGTCAATAGATATTCTTCAGATCTTGATGATGAGATTCCAAGAGTTTGTTGAAGCCATCGGAGAAAGAGGATGATTGGAACACATCACAATCCTCCCATGGTAGTGCATATTGCAGAGGAATAATTAAGGAAATATCTCATCATTAGGGATGCACCAGAGACGTCCAAGAGAGGTATCACAAGTCTTATTATTCTAAATTTGATTTTGATTACAAGAATATTTTTACTGATGAACAAAAATCATGGCGTAGAAAACCACGTAGATTTTGTGGTCTACATAACCATGTGGTTGTTGAGTGTTGGGAGACAATGGCAGAAGGAAAGAGGATGAGGGATGAAAGGCCTTCTCCACATTAGGGAAAGAAGAAGGTTAAGTAGGCCTGGAGGAAGAAGAATTTTTGCAGTCATTGCAACAGAGGTGGAAATAAAAGAGCCACATGTTAGAGGATCCATCTAAAGCAGTGTCTCAAGGAAAAAGAACCTGTGCAGAAACCAGTTGGTGAAGTTGTTCAACAAGAAAATCCGCCACATTCCTCGTGGTTCACTTTGTTGAGTAAGAGATGGTTTTACTAGATCTCGTAGCTTTTCATGGATACATTTTGTAAATCATGTGTTGAAATTTAAATTGTAAAACTAATGATGTGTTTTCCATCCCTTATTAAAACAACAATGATGTCTTGGCCTTCTATTGATAGTTGGGGTATTGATTTCTATTTTGATGTAGACTTGACCAAAGAGTGTGTCTTAAAAACTCCTCGCATGTATGGAGATGCTTGGGTCATGGTTGGTCATGTAATTGAGCATGTAATTTGTAAATTTTTACTACAAGTTTGTAGAGGATGCAGGTGTCAATTCATCACTTATGGATCTGAAGGACAAGGGTGAAGGAGAAGGAAGGGTGACTTTTCAAGATAGTTGTGGTGAAGACAATGTAACACAACAATTTAATATTATGTTCGTGCTTTTGGAAGACCAAAATCTCCTCATTGGGGAGGAATGATCCATGTGGCTCCAGACATGCTCATAATTTAACATTGGTTATGGAAAATATCAAAAATCAAAGTCCTCATATTGAAGTGAACCAAGACCAGATCGTAGTGTCCGTCGTCCTGATTCTAACGGTCTGAAAAGCACTCAAATTTGAGTTCATATGATCAAGTTATAGCTGGTCAAAGTTTTGGTCAATCTTGTTGAATTCGTAGGCTTGAGGAAACAAATTGGCAAAGACCTAGAGCATGGAATTTGGCCACTGGAATCGATGAAATTGTCGAATACTTAAAATTCCCAATGACCCTTATTTTCAGAAAAAAAAAAAAAAAGACTATTTAGTTATATAAAATGAAAAAAACTATTAAAAAAGGGGGATAGGCAGGGTCCTACGGACCTACCCACCTCACTAATCGCATTGTATTATAAATATAATATCAAAGGTCAGGGTGGTTGGCCCTCGACGGGTGGCCTCATAACCAACAACAACAATGTTAACTGCCAACTTGGAGTCAACAATTCATGACATAAAATTTAACCACAAATCCAAATTCAAAATGCTGGTATAAAAATTATAACGCACCTATTCTATATGGGGGGTCGGTGGGGCTTGAACCCCCAACCTAACTGTTCCAAACTTGGGCACTTACCAATGGGCCAAAGGCCCTATTCTGGGATATCCGCCTAGAATTTTATTAATACGCCACTCAATTCATTCGAACGGGGCAGAGGGTGAGCCGTGGTGGAACCATGAGTAGGGGAATATGCCAAGATGCTGAAAATATTTCCTGAGAGGGCTAGAGGTGCTAGTGTCAGAATTTGTCAAGCTTATAGTCATGTTTGCATGTTTTCTCACAAGGAGTCCAACTGTGCAGTCAAAATATCCATCTAAGCAATAGGAATTTAGGTGTCCAGCAGCACGAAATCTTTGGAGAATCTTGTAGAATATAAAAGATTCCGTTGGTGGCTATTTTTTGGCAAAGGCAGAATCATACCAACTTTATAGTCATTTTTCATAGAATTTCCATTTGAGCAACGGATTTTTCATCCATCTTCGGGATGGAATCTTTGGAGGAATCTTTGAGATTATTGAGGGTCCAGAATTTGACGATGTCAGAAAGGGGAAAATTTTATAGTTGTTTGACAATATTTCATGCCTCCAATCTAGCAATGATGTCTGTTTTAGCAGTTGAGTTTTTCATTTTTTTTCCATCCCCAAAAGTGGAGGTATATGATGCATTTATGTCATGATTTCCTTTGATTTTCTTAGAATTTCTGTTGTTGTTGTTTATATGCCTGATTACCATTATGTTGAGGGATACTTGTGTGCCACATCATGTGATATTTTATTAGTTTGTTATGTTGAAGGAAGAACCATTTGAGTGAGAGTTCCTATTGGGAGAACGTCTTGTGGAGAGACATGCCATTCTTGTTGAGGGAATTTGCCCATATGAGTGAGAGTTCTTGTGAACATCTCATGGAGAGACATGAAATTCTAATTGAGGGTATTAATCCTTGTAATGAAAAAGAATATACCATTTACATCATCATCATTTGCAGAATTTAATGTAGTGGCCTCCCCACTCTTAACACCAGGGCCCGGAGAGGTAACCCACACTGGGGGAACTCCGTTATCAATTTGTTTGTGTACTCTGATTTTTCTAATCATCATTATGTTTCCTCTTCTTTCAATGTGCACATGTGGTTGTTTTATACTCTTTTAAATGCAATTATGCTAACATCACAGAAGTAAATGATCTTGGATAATTTTGGTAGCTGAAGAGATTCAGATCACCAGCCTTTATAAAGAATCTTTGGGTATTATAAAAATTAATCAAAATTATCTCCTCTTAGTAAAAAATAACATCCCTATTGAGATATAAATGGAGTATTTACAAAAATAACTTGGGTACACTAGGAGTCGATTCACATTCGATGACTTGGGTGAATAACCAAGAGAAATCCCTACGAAGCTCAAGTAGTATAGAGATATTAATAAAGGAGGGGTTGGATGGAACATGTGTAGAATGTAAGACAAAATCTTACATGATATTCATCTTTCCATCTTAGGAATCCAAAAAGTGTTAGATTCAAATAATTTGAGCTTCCTGGTGCATTCTGGAAACTCTAAGTTTTTTCTGAAAACTTTAAGGGTAAGTAGAATTGGATTCTTCTTTATGTTTAGCTTAATGGTCCTAGTTTGAGGGTCAAACAGACAAGCACAATGGAAAACTATTTCCTTCAAGTTGAACACTTTTGAGCACATGTAGCATTAACCAAACTTATATTCTAAATCTTATCACTATGTTTATCCTCTAGAGCCAAATTTAAATACCATTGATATGCCACTAATCAATGTAATATTTTATTCTAGTGATCCAGTGAGTTGGTTGTATCACCATAAATTTTATCCCTCTTCCTCTTCATCACCATGTTGTTTATTTGTTTAATGTACTTATAAATACATGATAGATCAATTAGGCTTTGATGTAAATCTTAACTGATAAATCCTCGATTGATGGTAGAATTTAGTAGGATGTTACTTCTTCACATACCACCTTCATCAAGCCATGTGAGAATGATGATGGAAAGTTAATAACTTATGGAAAACATTTAAGAGATTCATTGGAAGATATTTCCCATAACACAATATCAGGAACCCCCTTTGACCTTGAGGATCATACTTTCTTAAATGAGCTTTCACTTTTCCTCAAAAGGAGAAAACAATTCATTTCAATGAACTTTTATTTGCCTTCACTCTCAAGAATACATGATCCCCAACTCTAAATTTCCCATTTAATATGTTCTTATCTACATATTTTTTCTCTCTATATTGAGTAGCCTTCAAATTCTATTTGATTTTCATTACTTTCTCTTTCATTCCCCTAAAAGGTATAGCCCAATAAAGGCCATGTCCACTAGGTTACCGCAACTCATAGGCATGTTGCATTTCCTATTATAGAAGGCCATAAATGGGCTCATGTTTAGATATTCTTGGTACCCATTATTATAAAAAAATCTTGGTACCCATTATTATAAACAAACTCTACCAAGTGTAAATATTCTTCCCATTTTGATGTTTTGTCCATCACATACATCCTCAACATATCTTCAATAACATGATTGACTCTTTTTATTTCACCATATGACTCTATATGGTATGTTGTGCTAAAATTTAAATTAGTTCCAAGTCCTTTAAAAAACCTATCTAAAATTATGATGTAAACTTGGGGTCCCTATTTGAAATAATTGCTTTGCGCACACCTTTTAGCCTTAAAATTTTCTTCATATAAATTTCAGCAACATTTTTTTCCTTATGTGTCAAATTCATTGGAACAAAGTGGGTAGATTTAGTGAGTTTGTACACCACTACCATGCTGGAATCAAATTGTCTCACAATCTTGGGAATATTTGTAATAAAATCTATAGAAATAATTTCCCATTTCCACTCAGGAATGGGTATTCATTGCAGTAACCTACTTGGGCATCTATGTCTAGCTTTAACTTTTTGGTATTCTAAACACCTAGCTATATAATCAACCACCTATTTTTTAAATACTTGGCCTAAAGTATTGTTTCTTTACAACTGAAATTGTCTTTTGGTACCTTGGATGTCCAACATAAGTTACCCTATGCATTTCATTCAACACTAAATTTTTCAGCCCCTAAGAATTTGGCACATAAATCCTACCTTTGTACAAAAGACCTTCATAATTTAGCTATTCATAATTCTTTTGTTTTCACTATAAATTACCTTGTTATATGTTTCCTTTTATTTCCATGTATTTCCGATATAAATTTTCAACCTTTAGAATTCTAGTTTTCAAATTAGATTTGCATGCGCTTATGGTTGTAGCATGTATTGTATGCACCCTTCTATTGATTGCACCAACCACCTTATTTTCCTTACATTTTATGTGCTTAAGTTAAAAGCCATAATTAGCCAAAAAAACCAACTATTTGATTTGTATGGCAATTAAATTTGACTATCCAAACAAATATTTCAAACCATTGTGGTCAATTCTCAATTGAAACCCCTTCCCCATTGTAGAAATTTTGAATAATATGACACATATTCACATAGATTATCCCAATTATACACTATTGCGAAATACATGCATAATACATAACCTCCTCTACATTGATCATCAATTTACAGAATCAGAAACAATAACATGCGCACATAGAAGCATCAATCACACATATCAACGCAACATTTTCCCGAGGAAAGAATCTCACTAAAAACCCCAACTATCTGTATATTATATTGATTGAGAACATGTAACAAACATAGTACAATACTCCTCACAAGTACTCAGTACTATCTCCACCTGTTACACATGATACAACTCAGATCTGATCTCCAAATCTCCCCCGCTGCTTGCCTGCCTCCACTGCGCAATCCTACAAGAGAATGAATTGAATCTAAACTCGTTCCAAGTTCTATTTACCTTGGAGAATCACTCACACTGGAAATCACGTGAGCACAGGCTATATCACTGGGCATATACAATTCTCATGGGCATACTCAATCCTTTGATTGTGCAAAATCTCATGCACAACTATAGTCACAACTGATAGCAATCTCAACCTCTAACACCTGTCTCCACTGAACTGTACATGCACTGAGTTAACTGATGTATTCTTCAGTTGCATTATGAGTTAATAATTAGTGAATTAATTAATAACTAATTCACACAACTCATCACTTAGTCTATTGGCTAGTTAGACTAAATACAACTAGTTCAACTAAGTCAAACTGAACACAACTCCATTAACTGCTCATCCAACTCCACAGAACTCAACCACATGAGTTCTAACTGATGTCCTGTATGAAATAGCTCAACTGACCCACAAATAAAGCGTATTTCCTTCTGACAGCTGCATGTGCCACATCTGTAGCTCAAACTGAAGTGCTCCAAGAGGATAAGATAAAGTTTCTAGTCTAAATATTATTATGAGACAATAATATTTGACTTTTCTATTTTTGACTAGCAGTCTAAAAATAGACTCTGATCACTCCTACTATGATCCAAAAATAGGAGTCCATCTATTTTTCCCAACATGACCAATCATCCATAAACAGCATCCTGCAACTCATAGACCATGATACATATGTCTAAAAATAGACATAATCTAAAAATAGACTTTGCGCCATAATTTGCCTGCAGGTCCACTTAGTGAAGGCGACTCCTTTCCACTAAGCTCCATCATCTTGTTGCATTCTCAACAAGCATTTCTTGTTGCATACTTTTCAACACTCCCTCTAAACAAGAAAGGCTTCCTCTCAAACCCGATCCTGTAACTCTGGAATGTTTTGCATGCAACACATCTGCCCGGTCCACTTTGCTCCAACAACACTTGGAACAAAAAAACTCCCAAACTGACCACTCTGTTGGGCTAGGAACATACTCTGATGCTGAGGCTCTACCTGCTGCTGATAAGTGCTCCCTCTCTGACATCTACACTACTGCAACATCTCCATGCATCTCACACCATTGCACACTTCTCTGTGCCACCTAGCACTGTGCAAAACACTTGTGCCTCTTGCATTGCTACAGCCTACATGCTATGCGCTATCTTGGGATTCCCTGCACTATCGCTCTCTGCCGATCCATCCGCATCTGTCTCTACCCAATCAGTCAGTTCTTGCTACTACACATTGGGGCTCTCGTAGAAAGGTCTCATCAAAGAGGTTAGGTACCTCAAGGATCCTTCCCCTCCTCCTTGGGATGATCAATCCACATCACCCCACCTCCTACCTGGAGGTATGGCTGCATGTGATCCCTCTGCCCACCTGGCTCAAAGTTCCCCCCCTACTGGAGGTCTTTACATGAGTAGATGTCTCTACTCGCTCTCCTCTCAGCTTCTCTAGTTGTGGCTTCTCCACAACCTCTTGAAGCTGCTGCACCAATCGTGGCTCCTCCACAATCTTCTGAGACTTCTTCTGGCTCTGCATGTTGAGAGGGAATATACGCTCCCTCTCAACCACCAAGTCTCCATCAGTTTCCTTGATGCTCAAGGCTTTGCATGCATCTTGAACCTCAAGAGCATACAGGTTCTTGACTCGTGAACCAATCTGCTTCACCTATCTAGTGATGATGTGTCTAAGGAAAACCTTTCCCTCACTGAAGACTACATCATAGCCTCTGTCTTCCAGCATAGCGATCGACACCAAGTTTCTCGTCAGTCCTGGGACATACTTGACATCGGTCAAGGTAAGGCGAGCTCCATGCTCCCTCTAAAAAATAATCATGCCTACACCTGAGACATTATACTTCTCATCATTACCCATCACTATGAGTATCTGGAGATCTTTCTCCTCCAAAGTACTAAATTTTTTTTTGTCGCCGGTCATGTGGAAAGAAGCTCCACTGTCAAGAAACCAACCACTTCCCACCATGGATGAAACCATGCATGCGAAGAGTGTGAAATCCAAATCAAACTGTGAAGCAAGTGCCTCACCTTCAAATCCTTCCCCAAATCCCTTCTTGGATTTCCTCTTTGGACAATTTTCAGCATAATGGCCCACCTCATGACAACGAAAGCATCGCACTTTCGATTTGTCAACCTTCTTCCCATCATTGAAAGAACTATATTCGGAAAGAGAAACCTTCTCCTTCCCCTTCTTCACCTTACTCTCTAAGGCACAGTTCGCCTCATCATGCATGCATGAAGAACTGTCTCTGGTGCTCCATCTGATCTCCTCCTGCACAAGATTAGACCAAAGTCTCTCCCATCCTAGCAATTTCTCCCGACCATTGACAGAGTCCTGATAGGAATGCCAACTCTTTGGAAGACCAAGGAGAGCCAAGTCCTCATCATCAACAGTCACCCCCACACTTCCCAGCTCATCCCGGCACTGGATGAACTTTGTGAGATACTGGGGCATACTTTCTCCATTCTCACACTTAATGTTTCTGAGTTTATCCTTGAGCGCCATTCCACCAGCTCAAAACTCAACCGCTTCTGATCTAAAATTCGTGAGAACAAAGTATTTCTTGTACAGAGATCGACTGTATGGGCATTCATCGGATATCTCACCTTCCAAAAGAAGGATGAATCCAGAGGCTACCTGGCCCGATTACAGACTCTGCCTGAAGAAATAAAATGTAAACACTTTCTGAATAATAGATCTGATGATCAATCCCACTTTGATATCCTATAGAACTTTTTCTACAAATCAACTAGCTCTGATACCATGTAGAAATTTTGAATAATATGACACATACTCACAGAGATTATCCCGATTATACACTATTTCGGAATGCATGCATAATACATAACCTCCTCTACGTTGATCATCAATTTACAGAAGCAGAAACAATAACATGCGCACATAGAAGCGTCAATCACACATATCAACACAATATTTTCTCGGGGAAAGCATCTCACTAAAAACACCAACTATCTGTATATTATATTGATTGAGAACATGTAACAAACATAGTACAATACTCCTCACAAGTACTCAGTACTATCTCCACCTGTTACACACAATACAGCTCAGATCTGATCTCCAAATCTCCCCCGCTGCTTGCCTGCCTCCACTGCACAATCCTGCAAGAGAATGAATTGAATCCAAACTCATTCGAAGTTCTATTTACCTTGGAGAATCACTCACACTCGAAATCATGTGAGCATAGGCTATATCACTAGGCATATGAAATTCTCATGGGCATACTCAATCCTTTGATTGTGCAAAATCTCATGCACAACTATAGTCACAACTGATAACAATCTCAACCTCTAACACCTGTCTCCACTGAACTGTACATGCACTGAGTTAACTGATGTATTCTTCAGTTGCATTATGAGTTAATAATTAGTGAATTAATTAATAACTAATTCACACAACTCATCACTTAGTCTATTGGCCAGTTAGACTAAATACAACTAGTTCAACTAAGTCAAACTGAACACAACTCCATTAATGCTCATCCAACTCCACAGAACTCAACCACATGAGTTCTAACTGATGTCCTGCATGCAATAGCTCAACTGACCCACAAAGAAAGTGTATTTCCTTCTGACAGCTGCATGTGCCACATCTGTAGCTCAAACTGAAGTGCTCCAAGAGGATAAGATAAATTTTATAGTCTAAATATTATTATGAGACAATAATATTTGACTTTTCTATTTTTGACTAGCAGTCTAAAAATAGACTCTAATCACTCCTACTGTGATCCAAAAATAGAAGTCCATCTATTTTTCCAACATGACCAATCATCCATAAATAGTATCCTGCAACTCATAGACCATGATCCATATGTCTAAAAATAGACATAGCCTAAAAATATACTTTGCGCCATAATTTTCCTGCGGGCCCACTTAATGAAGGTGACTCCTTTCCACTAAGCTCCATCATCTTGTTGCATTCTCAACAAGCATTTCTTGTTGCACACTTTTCAACACCCATGAGGTAATTCCTCTAGATTTTTAAGGCATTTATAATGGTTTCCATCTCTAAATCATGAGTGACATAGTTCTTTTCATGCTCCTTTAGCTTCTTTGATTCATAACATATCACATGCCCATTTTTCATGAGGACTTCTCCAAGCCCCTCAAATGAATTAGTGCGCAAAATAAAATCTCTATTTGGATCAACTATATTCAATATAGGTGCACTTGTTAATAATATTTTTAAATTTTGAAACACCTCTTCACATTTATGAGACCATTCAAATTTCACACCTCTCTTTTGCAAGGAAGTTTATAGGATGGGATATTTTTCCAAATATCTCAATAAATCTTCTATAGTAGCCTGCTAAGCCCATGAAGGGTCTCACTTCTTCTGCATTTTTTGGTGTGGATCATTCTTTGATTGCTTTGATATTTTTTGGATCTACTATTATCCCTTCCTATAAAATGATATCACCCAAAGAATGAATTTGACTTCAATAAAATGTGCATTTACTTAGCTTGGCATACATCTTATGCTCTCTAAATATCTATAATGCCATCCTCAAATGTTGTTCATGATCTTCCTCAAATTTGGAATATACTAGGATGTCATCCAAGAATACAATAACAAACTTATTCAATTAATTAATAAAAATACCATTCATAAGGCACATTAAGATACCTATGGCATTAGATAACCCAAATAGTTCCACCACAAACTCATAATTCCCATATGGAGTTCGAAATGATGTTTTATTGATGTCTTCCTCAATCCATACTTGGTGAAATCCTAATCTCAGATTGATTTTTGAGAACACCTTATCTCCCTTGAGTTGATCAAACAAGTAATTTATTCTTGGCAAAGGGGGTTTGTTCTTCATTGTTACTAAGCTCAACTACCTAGGTTCAATACACAACTTTAATGTACCATATTTTTTTTAACAAAGAGAATTGGTGCACCACAAGGTGATACACTGGTGTATGTACCATTTCTGTAGGATTTCTTCTAATTGCATTTGTAATTCTTTAAGTTTCGATGTGCTCATCCTATATGGTGTTTTGGATAGTGGGGCAACTCTAGGTACCAACTTTATGTAGAATTCAATTTCTCTTTTAGGTGGTAACCCTATACTTTTTGAAAACATGTCCTCAAATTCCTTAAGTGCCTAGTGGTCTTCAATGCTTAGTGTCTAATCCTTGGTTGTCTCTAGGGAAAATTTTAAGGATGGAAATTGATCATAAATTTTAGAAACCTTGGCGAATCTTACGAGTCCCTAATATGCAGATTGTAAAATGTTTGGTGATATTTTTTAAAAGATATCCAAATTTAAAATGACTTTATATATTCTCTATAATTTTTTTGGTGATTTTTAGGATAACATAATTTTATACTATAAAATTTGGGCGAATCACTTTTTGAAAAAAATGTAAATTAGCGAATCTTCTTTCTGGAAAAACCATAGAAAATAAGCCCACCTCCGAATATTAGCCCCTAAAATTTCCATGGTTGTCTCTCCCATGTGGGTTGCATAAATTTGACACCCTTTTCTGAAATTTCTCCTCATTTTCATGGTTGATATTTTCATAACTTAAATTTATTTTCATAGCTGAAATTGGCCTTGGAATTCCCTGCACTTGTCTTGGCTACCCTTCTTGATCAAGGCAAGTAAATGCTTTATTGTAATAGTCTAGTAATGCATAATGTTTTTCCAGTCAATTGTTGGGATGGGGTCCCCTGGGTCAGTTTTGGGGTTAAAAACCCAAGTTTTGTTGTAAATTTTGATGAAACGATATAAAGTCTATGCGAATTGTGGATGCAGAGCACGTAGGTAGCTAGGAGTCAAAAAAGGGTTTTACCCTCACGTATGTAAAGTTGAGTCAGTTATGAGATCCATCCATGGTCCGTGAACCATGGAATTGTATGTAAAAGGCTATAAATAGGTGTGTCTTAAAGAGTCTAAGGCATGTATACGTCGAGGTCTATGGGTATGAACGGATGGAGTCTTAGAGAGATAGCGTAGATAGTAAGTCTTAGAAGGGGAACAGGCTCTACAGATGAGTGCGTAGAGGCCTAGAGCAGTGTTCGCAGTTGAGTGCGCAGACCCCTAAAGATCAATAAAGAAGATTGTTGAGGAAATTCATCTTTTTTATCTGTTTACTTCCGTTGTTTATGTTTAAAATATATGTTGTGATGAAATGACGTCCTTATGAAATAATGATGTATTGATGCGTGAATCTACTAGATAAGCCTTATTAACTGAACACACTACATGTTAAGTATTCACACAAATATCATAATACATTTTGTTATGTTTATTAAGCACTTAAGTAGATCTGAATAGATTCTAATATAAGGATAATTTATGATGTGTGTGAGTAGATAAATCATCTTTTGAGGGTCTGCAAAAGCCGATCATAGACCTTCGCGAAGGTCTAGGGGCTGTTCGAAGGGAGTTACAGTACCAAGCCCTTAGGGCTTATAGATATACACGGAGGCAGATCTAGGGCATAAAAATACATCACACTAGTCTCTAGATGTGGAAACATGGTTCCAACATCCCCCCATATTGCTTCAGGTGAGACTTCAGTCCACACTACGTGGATTAATGTCGAAAGGGCCAGTAGTGTAGGGTTTTTCTTGGTACAATTAACTCTGAACTTGGGTCATGACCCACTATGCCAAAAAATGGTGTTGTTACTGGGACTGGGATCTGCTTAAGGAGATGCGTGATGTCGCATCACTGGAATCTGACCAAGAAGGAAATTGAGAAGTGGTTGGATAGGAAACTCCAGGTATTCGTGGTGCAAGAAAACATGAATCTACGCCTATCAAAAGAGAAGTGGTTGGACAGATACTTGAACACAGAAATACATGAAATTTTCTTCTACACCTTCTCGATCGAGCTATATGAGTAGTAGCTAAATTTGTAGACAGCCAGGGAAGGTGGAGGCTTGACGATTTAATAGTGTGGAATCCAAATTTGGTGTGGAGGATGGAAGCTTCTAAAGATAAGATCGTGCACGGTGTTGATCACTGGCTTGATCGAGTCATAGGAGGATTTGTGACAGAGTTCGCGGTTGATACCTCAGTCGGCTACAATGAAGTAGAGCGACACTTCTTCGAGGGACCGCGAGGTAAGTATCTAAGATCTTTGAATGCCTAGATTAAGATGTTTTTGTGTGAAAAATGGGTTACACCATTTCCTTTATATTCAGAGCTACACAAAGTGGAAAAATCTTTAGAGATTGAGGGAGAACAAGTCTTGAATATAGCCTGTTGATTGCACCTCCTTCAAGTGACGAAAAGGGAGAAGTATAGGCTTCACCTTGGATTTTTATCTAGTTGAATAAACATGGGTTTCTATGAATACCTCATCCATCCATTCCACCTCCAAATTCACTGCCACAACATATGCCTTCGCCCACACCACCACCACCACCACCGCCGTTTGACATGTCGAATTCAATAAAGCTGTTGATTTTCAAGGGTATAGCGATTGAAGATATATATCAGTTCTAGTTTGTCATGAATGTCGTATGGATCGCACAACAGATCACTGATGATAACATAAAGAAGGTGTATTTAGTCACTTCCTTGCAGGACCATGCTCTGACATGGTATATTAAGTACTATGCCAAACATCAGTTAGCATCGCTAACAAAAACTAAGGATGCTCAAAGCAAGGAGTTTAGTAAACCCAAGTCTAACTCACAGTGAGTGGTTAGATTCAAGGAAATCATGATGAGGGCTGGTGAAACTCCCTTGGACTTAGGTCAAAGATTGAAGTGTGTGATCCATGAAGCTAATATGCAGCTCACAAATAGTCAACACTGCGAGTGGTTTATAGCCTCACTCTTGCCCCACTTGAGGATTGCTTTATCGCTCCAGAAGATAGGGACTTAATCAGAATTTCTGGAAATCACGATGAGATTGCATGAAACTCCTATTTAGGACGTGTCTCTGGGAGTTCAACAAATTCACTCGCAGTTGCAGAACCTCTGCCTGGAATTGCAGAGCTTGAAAAAAGAAAAGGAGGCTAGACCAGAGGTGCACGAGGAAGTATGGTACCTTAAGTGTAAGAGTCAGGGACATGATAAAGATCACTGCCTTATCTTTGTGAATTATATCAAGGGGGGACTGACCCTAAGGCAAGAAGCTCCAACAAGACCAAGTATGGGGCCCGCGGTATGGTGCGCTATTTGCCAGGTGTCCAGAAAACATCTAATAGATAATTGTCATTTTTTGCAAAAGTTCATTCAAATACCACAAGAATTCTTCTATGATTTTTGCAAATCAGTGGGGCACGATGGCCACCACTGCCGTAGCTATGAGTTGATGGTGGAGAGAACACCCACGTATCGAATGCAAGTAGAAACTCAGCCTCCAAATCAAGGCGTTGGGGGAGCGCGTGGAGCATATCAAGGGTGCGGACAAGGCCGGGGAGGAGGAGGACCTAGTAGAGGCCGTGGACAGGTAATTTTATACAATTACAGGATGTCAGGGCACTACGCGCAGGAGTGTCAGAATCAAATGCACCCGACATGTCAATATTACACTCATTTTTACCACATGATATAAGAATGCCTTGTGCTGATAGCCAAGATGCAGGAGAAGAAGGCATAGCCTCAGCACCCTACACAAAACTTACAGAGATGAGGGCTGAGCCTTGAGAGGAGGATCGAAATGTCAATATCGTGCTGAGAAGTGGAATCACGACTGGTGACGATAAAGGAAAACAACTTGAAGAGGATGGATGGGTCCGCAAGGCCCCAGAAAAGGAGACTGGTTTTGATCTAGAGTGTTCAAAGGAAATATTTATGGAGGTGAATAAAAGCTTCACTGAGGCCTCTACCTCAAGCAATTAGGATATTCTACCAGGAACCAATGTACCTACAGAGGTTGATCCCTCTATGCTTACCACATTCTTGGATACTTGTATGAAACTACTGCGTGATAGCAAGGTTGTGAAGGGGATACAGGAGTTGATAAAAAAGTGTGTTGGTAAGGAAAATGCTCCTAATGGACACCACGTAGTCCAAAATATTGGTAAACATAAGGCAAGAAGAGGGTGCGAGATGAGGCTCACCATACAGATAGGAGACTATGAGATGGACCAAGTTATTTTGGATCTGGGGTCTAATGCAAACGTTTTGCCTAAACAAACATGGGAGAGAATGGGGAGACCTGCACTATAGTGGTCTCCGATTCAACAAAGGATGGCGAACCAACATAATATTATCCCTATGGGATGACTACCTAGAGTCACCGTAGATATAGAAGGTGCGAGTGCGCTAGCTGATTTTGAAGTAATAAAGATTGTTGATGATAGTAATCCATATCCCGCGCTCCTCAAAATTGATTGGCCCATTGATATGAATGGGTTCATCAACTTGAAGAAGTGGACAATGTCATTCGAAAGGAAATCACTCCATGTTGTGGTACTGTTGGACCCTCCAGAAGGACTGCACTATACTGAACTAGTCCACGACTATGAAGAAAGTGATGATGACTTGGATCATCTTTACAAAATAACAGTGCGAGATCAAGATTGGATTAATCCAACAGTTGATGGATGGATTACATGGGACCGCAAAAGCTCCTATGCCTCGGATTCAGATGAAGAGTTGGAACACTAGCAGAATAGGTTGCATGAAGTATCTACACTGTGTTGTAACATGATGACTAAATCGTTGCACTATGTGTCATCGGAGGTAAGAAATTTACCCTATTACGATGGTTTAACTGATATAGCTAAGTTTTTTGATTATTTGAAAGATAAGTTCCTGAGGATCATTGCTTTCAAGCGGTGGATTTGGCGTTGCGCGCTATGCCCGCACGGTGGTGGCGTACACACATGGACAACTTTGATGAATGGCACGATTACAGGGGGATGATGAAGTTGTGATTTGTCGTCCTAAAGTACGAGTAACTGAGAAATATGATGGGAGAAATGATCCGCGTGATAATTTGGAAAAATGGGCTAAATTCTATGGAATAGAGTTGCAGCCAGAGTGGGTACACTCATTCTGTCATACTCTGGATATAATCCCTATGAATTGGTACCTGGAAATGGAGCTCCACCATGGCACTGTAGAGTGGGATATATTAAGGGAAGTATTCTTGATGACCTTCAGTTTTGAGGATGGGTTCGAAAGCATTGATGAAGCTCTGCAGTAGGTTAAGATGAAAATCTTCAGAATTCCGCAGGATCATTTGGAATTAGTTCAACCCGATTGGAGCACCCAGCTGCGCCATGAGTAGGAATTCTATAGTATGACTGTTGAAGGGGAGGATGAAGATCCAAGAAATATTAATATCCTAGAGGTAGAAGGCCACCGCAAGATCGAAGGTCCAAAGATGGAAAACCCAGATATCACTGCGTTGTTGAAGGCTAGGCATGTGAACATTGGTAATGAAGCAAAGCCAAATTTTGTGAAGATCGGGGATTACTAGGATGATGCCATCGTGGATAAAATTGTTGAGTTACTCCATGAGTACCAGGATATTTGTCCTAGAAAATTTTCAGACTTGAAAGGCATCATAAGCGATTTGGGTGTGATAAAAATTACTTTGAAGTTGGACATGAAGCCTATTAAGAAGAGACCATATAACCTTAACCCCAAGTATAAGGAAAAGGTTCGCTGAGAGTTGGATAAGATGCTAGAAGAAGGCATCATTGAACCAGTTGAAGATTCTGATTGGGTGAGCCCGATGGTGGTTTAGGAAAAGAAACAAAAGGTAGAAATAAGGATTTGTGTAGATCTAAGAAAGCTTAATGATACCTGTGTCCATGATCCTTTTCCCAAACCATTTACATATGAGGTATTGGACAATGTTGGAGCAAAGGAGCCGTACTCATTCACTGATGGGCTCTCTGGGTACCATCAGATTAAGATCACGCGAGAAGATGGGAGAAAAAAAACCTTCACGACAGAATGGGGTTGTTTCCAGTATATGGTGATAACATTTGGACCCAAGAACGCACCGACGATATTCTCTTGCATAGTCATCACGACGTTCAAGAAATTTATTCACAAGTTCTTAGAGGTATATTTTGATGACTAGAGGGTGTTTGGGTTAGTAAAGTGCCATGTAGCTAGTCTATGCTTAATGTTTGATACATGCCAAAGGTATCAGATTGTGTTGAACCTGAAGAAATGTTTATTTTGTGTCCCCTTTGGAATTTTACTGGGTCATGTGGTGTTCAAGCAAGGACTAATGGTGGACCCTACTAAGATCACAGTGATAGTAAATTTCGATGCCCCGAGGAGTGTCAAATAGCTACATGCAATGCTAGGCCATACCGGATACTATCAGAAGTTCATCAAGGCTTATGCTAAAATTACCGCGCCTATGGATAAGTTATTAAATAAGGATGCTACATTCTATTGGGATGAAGAATGTCAACATAGTCTAGATGGATTAAAGGAAAAAGTGGTCACCGCGCTGATCTTCATTTTCCCAGATTGGAAGAAGGAATTTCATGTACACGTTTATGCCTCATGTATTTCATTGGGAGAAGTGTTGACATAGGATGGTGAAGGAGAGATGGATCACCCTATAGCATTCGTGAGCAGGAAATTATCAAAGGCTGAGAAGAATAACTCAATGACAAAGCGTGAAGGATTGTCTATGGTGTACACACTTCAAAAGTTCAGACACTATCTATTGGGAAGACATTTTAAGATGTACAAAGACCATTCCGCCTTGAATTACCTAGTCAATTAGCATGTGTTGGGGGGGAATATCTGCCGATGGTTGTTGCTATTTCATGAATAGGAATTTGAGGTCATTGTGAAACCAGGTAGATTGAATGCAGGACTTGACCATCTGTCGCGGATTGAAATTGGGGAGGAGCCTACCAATTTTGTGAAAGGTTTTCCCGACATGTAGCTCTTTGTGTTGCGTGTAGCAGATAATCATTTTGTGGATATTATCCACTTTTTTACTACCAGAGTGGCTCCAGAAGGATATAGCAGTCAACAAAAGAAGGAACTAGTGGTGCACGCCGCAGATTTTTGGTTGATTGTCGGACATTTGTATAATATGGGTGCTTATAAGATATTGTGAAGGTATGTGGCTGATTTTGAGCATAAAAACATCCTCGTGGAAGCTCATGGAGGGGATGTGGGAGGACATTATGTAGGAAAGGAAACAGAGCAGAAGATTTTGTGCATGGGTTTTTGGTGGCCTATGTTGCATAAAGATCCTAAACTATATTGTAGGGCATGCGATGCATGTCAAGGAATGGGCAGACCATCACTGAGGGATGAGTTTCCATTAAATCCTCAAGTATCATTGCGGCCATTTGAAAAATGGGAAACTGACTTTGTGGGGCCAATCCAGCCTCTAGGAAAGAAGACAGGTGCACGTTATATCATCACCACGACGAAGTATCTGACTAGATGGGTGGAGGCACAGCCTGTGAAGGATTGTATAGGGGCCGGAGTAGGTAAATTCTTGTTTGAGTACGTGTTAACCAGGTTTGGCTGTCCAAAAGCATTGATGAGTGATCGAGGCACGCATTTTTTAAATGAAACAATCAATGCGTTGACTGCAGAATTCCAGGTCTATCATCAGAAAAGCACGTCGTATCATCCTCAAGCTAATGGAACAGTTGAGGCCTTTAATAAGATATTGGAGAACACGCTGACAAAGATTTGCAACGCACAGTGAAATGACTAGGATGTGCGCATTCCTGTAGTTCTATGGGTGTACAGGACTAATTTCAAAAAGCTCACAGGTCAGACACCTTTTCGATTGGTCTATGACATAGAGGTTGTGATGCCTATGGAATATATCATGCCTAGTCTCTGCATAGCAAATTTCACAGGGATGGTAGATCATCGAGCCTTGGAAGAGTGGCTTGCGCAGCTGATGGAGCTTGAAGAAGATAGACTCGTGGCTGGATTCCATCAGCAAGCATAGAAGGAACTTGGAAAGGCTTGGCATGATCGGCACATCAATTTGTGCACATTCAAGGTAGATGATTTGGTTTTATTATATGATAGTAAGCTCGCTAAGTTTCCAGGAACGTTTCAGATGCACTGGCTAGGGCCATATGTCATCAAAGAAATCACAGATGGGGGCACGGTTGAGCACACAAAGTTTAATGGAGAACATTTTCTAGATAGGGTGAATGGAAGTCGATTGAATCCATATACAAGATATCCAACTCAATGACTATATGATGGTAGGATAGTCTTAGTGCTCCAGGCAATTGCAAGGGAGCACGGGACTATAAACTACACTAACCAGTTTCGGGCACTATGTGGAAGAGTGGTTGCACGCAAAAGGGTGACGTCACATTATCAAAATCTACGCAAAGGGAGTTGCTCTATGAAGGGAGATACTGCACAATATAGTCATAAAGTGACCGTTAGAGTCACTGTTCATGATTTGACAGCGAGGAGATGGTTAAGAGGAGCAGGAGGGCGGCATTTACGACAAAAATCTTTGAAGATCTACTTCCAAAACAACATTAATGGATGAATTTTGGGGACAACTGAGAGGCTCAAAAGATGAAGAAAGACGAGAAGAAGAGGTCGGTGCCAGTGTGCGAGTCGCCTAGGAAACATACTATTGCACAAACACAGAATAAGGACATGCATCCTGAGAAGGTTGTGGATTTGGAATCTAAACAGGGCACTAAGGATATAGACACTAAGGGAGCAGAGCCCCTCACCAAGTTGCCTGAGTATATCCCTCCGCGAAAATGGAAGGCGAAGGTCCCCAAGGACCTAGACTCAAATAAGTTCTTTATTCATACCCCCTTATTCCCAGAGAAGATGAATTTTGAAGGTCCGCGCCTTGCGCGAATTCCCCTGTTAAAAATGGAGGATTGGGGCCTGGATGACCATGAACGGTTTCCTCACCTCACGATAGATAATTATAAGAGGCGAGTGTACTACCCAAACTCAAGTGTCACTGAGTTGGAAATGGTTGAATGGATCTGCAAAGTGGAGAACTCCCAGTTCCTGAACCTGTTTTGGGTGCCCCACTATCACCGCACTAATATTAACACCACCTATGTGTAGAAGTTACTTACTCTTGTCCATGAGGGGTGCTTATGGCTTGACGCACCTATACCCATCACGAACATGCTCATCCACAAGATCACACACTTTTTGCATGAGAGTTTGAATCCGTCCAAGGAGTTTGGCGAAAAGGCAAGAGAAAGAGACTTCGCGGAGAAGATGAAAAAGGAGTTTGATCTTGTGAACAAGCCGCATGGCTATTCCATCATGCCCATCAATGATCCTGCGGTAAATATTTCCACCCAAATACTGGCTGGAAAAGTTATGAGGAATTGTTGCACCGACGCGGTTCTAACACCTGTGGTATCATTAGCTACACAATGCGCAAAGGGCATGCAATTTAACTGGTCGTAGTATTTATGGAGTGAATTCCATGCGAATTGTCGTGAGGTCCAGGATGAGAGAAAACCCTTCCACTCTATGCAGCTACTGCTCTCCATCGTGCTGGTCACATGTGAGCTACCGTAGGACAACCAATTTACTTCGTTGAAGGAAGAATTGCCAGAGGCCGCGCAGTTCGCCTCCCTCCAGGCAATGAAGGGCCTTGCATGGGTCACAGAAACAAAGATTTTATGGGTGTTGATGGAAGCAAGCTTCCGCATGGCCATCAACCAGTGCCCAAAGTTGTCCCCAACCTTGTATGATCAGTTCTCTACGAATGCTGCATTCAAGGCAAATTTCCACCGCGTCTACATTAAAGTGCAAAAGGACTCACAACAGAAGTGGTTCGATTTACTCTATTTGGTCATAGATTATGCCACCCAAGAGGTCATCAAGCACATTCCAGCAGATTGGCATGCCCCATCAGACTCAGATGCAGGTACCAGCAAGGCCGCAGGAGCTCAACGGAGAAGAAAAGGAAGGATGCAGCAAAATAGGTGATGCAAAATTTGGCCGCGCAGTGGAAGAAGGACGCCAAAGAGAAGGCTTTCATGGAAAAGGAGCACACTGAAAAGGAGCAGGCCAAGAGAGAACAACGTGACTTTGAGCATTGTGGCAAATATCCTTCACCCGAAACTGAGGAGGAAGAGAAATCTGCACAGGGTGGAGGTGGAGATGAGGGGAAAAGCACCCCATTTCGGCTAAGGAAGCATAGAGGGTAGCAACAAGAGGGTTCCTACAAGAAGCAGAAATTGGAAAAAATCCAGCTAGATCCCATAACCTTAGCATACGGCAATCTCGACGAGATCAGTGACAAAGTGTGGGATGTTACAATCGAACTGTAGCAGCAATTTGAGCAAAAATACATGCAGATTTTGGGGAGTGTCCAGAAGGATATGTGCGAGCTGCAGATTCAAAATAGCAGGATACAGGTGTGCGCAGGTCAAGCGAGCGCTGCAGAAATGAGCCTGGCACTAGGGACAAGTCAGGCTGTAGAACTAGTAAGGACAGTGGACCTTAGAACAATTTCTCTACCAGAAGGGTCCCTGAGCATGGAATTGACCAATGACAAGATCATCATAAGTACCCTTAAGAACATCGGCCTAAATATTGTAGCGCTCCCCAATGAATTTCTTCATGCGCTTTAGATAGGAGTGACAGCGGAATTGAGAGCTCGGGAGCAGCGCGCTCTCAGTTTAATCATCAACTATCAGGTGAATAATGAACAAATGTTCACCGAAAGATGCAGGACTTGAAAGAAAGGGATACTATCCAAGAATAGATCTCCATGCTGGCATTCGTAGTTGCAGAGGTGTGAAAAATAGTGCTAGAGTTGCACATACCTGAGGACGCACAACTAGAGGCCAAGATCTGAAAATTAGCTACAGGTGTCCACGAGGCAAAGACAGAAGTTGCGAGAGTTAAATTTGAAATCAACATGAAGATCATGGAGTTGCATCTCAAATAACAACCTTTGACTCTACCTATGGTCAAGGAACAACACAGAGCCGTGATCACAAAAGGAATGACCACGCTGGATGATGGAGTTGCTGACTGCTCGGCCTTATTCGAGTAAGCAATGGAATTGGTCACGACCCTACAGAACGACCCAAACATGCACCTACTCAATATAGAGGTGTGCAAGCTCCAACGATAATATGATGAGGTCAAGGTGACGACACGCTCAATTTCTCCAGTGCAGCGCCTCACCAAGTTGTAGGAGGGGCAACGGCTCTACGCACAGGTTGAAGTAGCTTAGAGGAAGGAAGTGGTGATGAAAGAAAGGTTGTGACCTTGATTAGATGAGGCTTACCAGGTTACGACCAACATTTAGTAGAAGCCGACGGGCTTGTAGACAAGTTAGCAAACAATGAAGCTAGCCGTAGAAGGACCAGCTAATGAGCAACTCGTCGAGAAAGTCAAGCAGGCAGCTACACAGAGTGTTGTCGAGGTCACAATGCTCTAGGTAGAGCTAGGGGATCTTCACAACAAGATCAAGATGCTAGCTGAGTGACTCAAGGGTGAGTCACGACCTTTGTGTTGGGGCCTATTGGAATGGGATCCCCTGGGTCAGTTTAAAAACCCAAGTTTTGTTGTAAATTTTGATGAAATTATGTAAAGTCTCCACGAATTGTGGATGCAGAGCGCGTAGGTAGCTAAGAGTCAGAAAGGGTTTTTACCCTCGTTTATGTAAAGTTGAGTCAGTTATGAGATCCACCCATGGTCTGTGGGCAATGGAATTGTATGTAAAAGGCTATAAATAGGTGTGTCTTAGAGACTCTAAGACATGTCTATGTCGAGGTCTATGGGTATGAACGGATGAAGTCTTAAAGAGATAGCGCAGACAACAAGTCTTAGAAGGGGAAGAAGCTCTGCAACTAAGTGCGCAGAGGCTTAGAGTAATGTCCATAGCTGAGTGGGCGGACCCCTGCAACTGAGTGCACAGGGAAGATTTTGAGTCTGTAACCTTACATTGAAGATCAATAAAGAAGATTGTTGAGGAAATTCATGTGTTTTATCTGTTTACTTCTACTGTTTATGTTAATAATATATGTTGTGATGAAATGATGTCTTTATGAAATAATGGTGTATTGATGCATGATTCTACTATATAAGTCTTATTAACTGAACGCAATACATGTTAAGTATTCAAGCGAAGATCATAATACATTATGTTACATTTATTAAGCACTTAAGTAGATCTGAATAGATTCTAATCTAAGGATAAATTATGATGCGCGTAATTAGATAAATCATCTCTTCAGGGTCTACAAATGCTGATCATAGACCTTCAAGAAGGTCTAGGGGCCGTTCGAAGGTAGTTATAGTACCAATCCCTTAGGGCTCATAAATCTGCGTGAAGGCAGATCTAGGGCATAGAAAGACGTCACACTGATATATGGATGCAGAAACTTGGTTCCAACATCTCCCAATACTACTTTGGATGAGACTTTAGTCCACACTACGCGTTTTGATGCTGAAAGGGCAAAGTAGTGTAGGGTTTTTTTTGGTGCAATTAACTCTAAACCTGGATCAGGACCAACTAAACCAACACCAATCCATACTAATTAGGAAATCTTACCATCCTAATGGTATTATGTTTAAATTCGCAATTATGTTCAACCCATTCATTTTGATTTGGCATTATTTTACAAATTCAATTATTCTTCATTTAGATCCTATAGATAACTAAACTAACCAAGTCCTTCCATGCTTGGTTTTCTTCAAGTTAAATATTTCAACATGCTTAGGATCAAAATAATTTATGAGTAGCTCTAGAATCAATTAAAATGGAAATGGGTTAGTTTTTTAGCTTACCTTCAACTTCGATCATATGTGTTTTATGATCATCCTAACAGTTGTCCAATGTTGCAGAGATCCTAGGGATGCTTCTACTCATGTCCCCCCATTGTATTAGCTCCTTGGAGTTGATATAAAATCCTCACTTTTTCATATTTTTGTGGGAGGTCCCTATACATTTTCTCTCCACAGCAATGCCAACACCTAATGGGATAATATATGTTGGCATTATGGTACAGGTGTTGTCCATGATGGCAAATCACTCAGATGAAAGATCAAAGTACTTCAGGTTAATAGTATTGAATTACAACTCAGGCTACACAGAATGAAGAAAGAAAGGTATACGCAAGTTCACCTTGACCAAGCTGCGTATACACGTAGGTTCATTGAACAAAAGGAGCGTATACGTACACGTGCACTTTCATAGAAGGAAAAGCGTGTATACGTTCAAAAACTAAGTGTTTGGTCTAAAGTATTTGGTCCATGGTATTTTGATCCATGGTATTGGTCCAAGGTATTAGGTCTGAGGTATTGACCCCAGGTATTTGGTCCAAGGTATTGGTTCTAAGAGGTTTTGGTCCATGGTATTGGGAAAGGCCTAAAACTATAAAAGGAGGAGAAGATCATTAGGCCAAGTAAGCAAGTACTGAATATTTGATGAAGTGTAAGATCAAGTATGAAGGTTATGGGTTTGTGATCTGAACTAAGGATGCACCTATATGGCTGATGAAGGTTGATGGATCAGGATCATGAAGACTTGAATGTATTATCATTATGTGGTTTTATCTTGAACATTCTAGATCTGAATACTGACGTATGTTTTTATTATGTAAATGTGATGATCTGGGTATGAATGAAGTTTGAAATAGTTGTGACACTTTAAGTTAGCATTTCCAGATCTGTACACAGGTTGGCTTTGGAAAAATAGTGTATACACACTGATTCATCATACAGAAGTAGCGTATACATCACTGAATGGAATTTGCAGATCTGTACGCTAGCTTCCCTTAGTAAAAGGGCGTATACACGCTGGTTCGGCTTATTGATGTAGCATATATCTTCTGAAGTATGATCTATAAGGGTTCTATTTGCTGTGGCAGTATTCAGGGTTCTACATTATGTTATGGTGACTATTTTCTGGTGATAGTATTCTGCATATTTAGATTGGTTGATTGTGATTATCTTCAGTGTTGATGGATGAAATCTAATGATGGATCAGGATCATAATGACTTATCATTATGTGATCTAATAATGAATGGGCTAGATCTTATCACTAACACGTGTTTTATCCTCTATGTGTGATTATGTCTGAAGTCTGGAAGTGCAGCAAAGTGTTTGCAAATCTACACGCTGGTTTTCTTTAGGAAGTTGTGTATACATGCAGGTTGGCTTCTGCCAAATAGCGTATACACTCTAAAGCATGGTTTTAATATTAGAATTGATTTTGAATGATAATGTAACTCCGATCTGGGTACTAGTTACAGTGATCTATCTGTTGCAATTGATTGGTTAAAGTTTGAATGAATGATTGATTTAGTTGTGTCAGAGGTTGTCAATGATTGATTGAGTTTCAGTGATTGGTTGATGTAGATGTAGTTGATGGATGTATTGCAGTGGTGATTGATTTTGATCTTCAATGATGTTGATGGGTCCAGTATGAAAATTGGATGAAACATGGCCTTCAAATTATGATGTTGTGTTCCAGGAGTATCCTGTCAGAAAATTTATGAAACGAGGTCCCTGGAGGAAGAGATAAGGTTTTAGCCTTCTGTAGGTCGAAGCCTACGTACTAGTAAACATATCAGCTAGTACAAGATCTAGGGGGTTGTAGCTCCCTTCTAGTAGAAGCTGGAGAACGAGAGGGGGTTGTAGCCTTCTGCAGGTAGAAGCTTGCGTACTGGTATGAGTCTACACCAATACATTGTTGTAAACAAATTTTCTTATTATTAAAAGAAGACAGAGACAACAACAGTAGGTGGTTTGCACCCACATTGGGTTTCCACCTTACATCTTGGTGTTCATGTGTATTTCTTATGTGTGATGGTTCACTCTGTTATTAACTGCATATGGTCATTGTTTAATGTTTAATAATGTATTGATGCACAGATTAAAGATCAATATATGAAGAGTTAACTGAATCATTAGTCTGTTGGATAAATGCTTGTTTCCTTAAGCACAATTGCATTTACATGCGGGTTACCCACATGGAAGTAGCGTATACAAATTTGGGTATGAAAATAAAAAGATTATTGACTTAAATAATACTGACTCACCCCCCCCCCCCCCCCATCAGTATTATTTCCAACAATTGGTATCAAAGCAGGTCCTTTGGTAGAAGCTTGATCGCTTGAAGGAGATTTGTGGAAGAATGGGAAAGAAGCTAAAGAAGAAAGCGCCTCAAAAGAAGAAGACATCTCAAAGGAACTATGGCAGTGGAAGAATCGATTAGGGATTATGTGGAAGCAACTCTTCAGATTCATAATCACCTCAGAATGAAGATGAACAAGAAAAAGAACTATCAGGTATGAATTTGTTATCCTCTGGTGATACATTTCTCCATCCATTTGAAGATGATGAAAGTGATAGCGAAACAACTGAATTTTCTCTTATGGGTGAGAAAGAAAGATATCAAATAGAGGCAGAATTTAAAAGGCTTACAGACAAAATTAGAGATCAACAAGATCTATTGGACAAAAGGGAATGTGCCTTCAAAGAAGAAGCTACCAATCTAAAAGCTCAACTAGAGGAAGGAAACAAGGAAAAGGAAGATCAATGTCAAAAGCTGCAGGATGAAGTGACTTCATTAAGAAATGAAGTAAATAAAAGGAGCACAACAATCAAGAAACTCAAAGATAGATCCAGTTACTATGAAAGTCTTGAAGCTAAGATCCTCTCTCTAAAAGAAGATCTTGAAAAATCAAATAAGCAAAATGAAGAACTACTCCAAGCTCTTGAAGAACAAGAAAACGAAGTTCTCGAATTAAGGCAAAAAGTGGAAGAAGGAAGAAAAGCTGAAGAAATCATGAAGAAGTAGTATCTTGAAAAGGAAGAGCAATATCAGGTTGAGGTAAATATACTAAAAGGTAAATTAGAAGAAAAGGATAAGCTTTTACGATTTCAAGATAGTACTAAGATTTTGGATGATATTCTTAGTAGTCAAAGGTCTCCTGCCATCAAATCTGGTCTTGGTTTCCATGAATCTATTGAAGGTGAATCTAGCTCACAAGCTAAGGCAAGGAACTCTAATGTAAAACCTGAAATGCTCAACAAGGAGATTAGAGGTCAACTCCATCAACAACCAAGGAAAGAAATTCTTCAAAGAAAATCTTTTACTCCTAACCATGGAAATGATAGTCGGTTATTTCCTCGAATGAATAATGTTGAATTTTTTATATGTCATAATCATGGACATGTTGCAGCAAGATGCAGAAGTAGAATGGTTCAAGACCATCACACAAAAAGATCATCATCTTGTAGGTACTTTAAGGGATATTGTTTTTCTTGCAATATGTTTGGTCACAAAGCCATTGACTGCTATAGAAGAAATATGAAACATGTAAGATGTTATGCATGTAACAAGCTTGGACATATAGCAATGGAATGAAGGATAAAATATTGGGCACCATACCAAAAGAAGAAAACATAATCACACTCGAAGATATGGAAGAAGAAGGAAGTACAGTAAAAAAAATGTGGCATGGCACAGTGTACAGACATGACAGACTCCAGAGAAGCCGAAAGTATGAAACTTCAGTGTTCTAAATCTCATACGCAATTTCCATGAAGACAAGTCACGTATATACGCAAGTTCGAATCTGCATAGACGCGTATATGTAGGTTTGAGAAAAATGCAGTGGGACAGACTCGGAAAAACTAATTTGATATGGTTCAGACAATTATCAGTTATCTTTTCTGTCATGATGATAGATGACTACAGTCTGTGGATGTTATTTAGAAGTGGTTTTGATCCTCACAAGTTGTTGATAACTTGATGTATATCTGATTGATGATGATACCTTGATACTTCTTACTAATATATGCAATGATTAGATCTGACAGTGAACAGGTGGAACAGGTTTAGGGGGAGAACATGCTATGCTTCTAATAAAGCATTGTTGGCATTATTTTTAGAAGTATTTGGTACCTAATCAATGATGATGATGGCTAAATGATACATCTTGCTATGATTCGGTTATGAGTTTCCCATGATAAAATCTCATATGATTCTTGGGGTCACATAGATGGTGTTCGAATAAGATTTATGGATGATTATGGATGACTCTTTGATGATGCATATAAGTACATATTTGTTGCTTACATGATGATCCTCATAAGGACAAAGAGAAGTACAAAGCTTCAGTACACAACTTCATTATTGGATGATGAGCCACTCATTTCCTTTATGTTACTATAATCATACCTTCAAAGATGCATAAAGTTCATATGGTGTAGTTATGGTTTATAGTTCTTGGCTTTCACATGGTTGAGGATTGTTGTTGTTGATGATATCAAGAAATATTGACAAATGACCATGAGCTCATGGTTTGCTAGATACATATTGCAATGCTGGATACATGAGTTGCATATTGACAAATATTGTTTGTCGGCCAAGAGAATGGTGTTATTACAGGTCTCATGAAGACATAGCTATTTGAAGACATGGATATTTGAAGACATGGATTAATGAGTTCTTACCTTATGATGATAGGTTGATACTCACATATGTTAATTATCATGGTTGATCAGATGTGGGATGTTCCATAATGATGATACATGGTTGATATATTGAAGGTCCTTGAGGAAGGATCATGCAGTTCTTGATGATGATGTGAAAGATCATGTGATGACTATGGTGTTTTCACATATGATATGGTGTGAATTATTTTGTTACTACTTGGAGATATGACATATGCTGAGTTGATTCATGAAAGGAAACGAAGAAAATTGATCTTGATGAGATCAAGATGATGAGTTGATATCTATATACTTTGTCACAGGTTGATGATATTTACACTAACATGGACATATACAGGTTGCTGGGCTAGATGCTATTGACAGATGCTGATGGAGCAGATCATACATGGTGTATGATAGTTGCTGATGACTATCATGGTCTTGTTTAGATATTTGGTCTCTATTATAAATGTCATATATATCATTCAATGTAAAGGTCATATCAAGGCTCATGATGTAATAATTTGTCTTTGTTTGTTGTAGTCTTTTGATGAGTCCCTTTTGGTCATATGATGTAATTTGTACCCCCACTATGCATGGGAAGGATGACGTATAAACAATTGGTATATCCCCACTTGGTTGGGTGGATGAGTCAAGTTTAGTATATCCCCACTATGTAGGGTGGATGAGTCAAGTTTATTATATCCCCACTTGGTTGGGAGAATGAATGTATGTATGAGTCATTGGTGATAGGAAGGTCAAACTCACATAGTTGAGTTATAGAGTCATGTTATTTTTCTTGAAAATATTTGCAGACTCTGCATATGCTGAGGGGGAGCATGAATGATACAGTACATCTCAACATGAACAATGGGGGAGCTCAATCAGAGATTTCAGCATGCACTCAGGGGGAGCATGACCCTTTGCCCTTGATGTCAAAGGGGGAGAGTGACTTGGTGTTGTTGTTTCCATCAAGTCGAAAGGGGGAGATTGTTACCATTACAATGCATGTGTTGTACTTGATGGCAACCCACTTGTAGCAGAAAAACTCACTTGTATATGGTAACTAGATGAATCTACAGAAGAGATATCAAATGTGAACACAGATGTGATGTAGGGCAGTTCAAAGGAATCAGTTCAGAATTAATGTACAATGGAAACTCAATAAGATGAAAGCTCACAGTGCAATAAGGTAACATTGCCATCAAGTCCAAAGGGGGAGATTGTTGGCATTATGATACAGGTGTTGTCCTTGATGGAAAATCACTCAGATGAAAGATCAAAGTACTACATGTTAATAGTATTGAATTATAGCTTAGGCTACACAGACTTAAGAAAGAAAGGTATACATAGGTTCACCTTGACCAAGTTGTGTATACACGTAGGTTCATTGAACAAAAGGAGTGTATACGTACACATGCACTTTCACAGAATGAAAAACGCGTATACCTTGGAAAGCTAAGTGTTTTGTCCAAAGTATTTGGTCCATGGTATTTTGATCCATGGTATTGGTCCAAAGTATCAGTTTCGAGGTATTGACCCCAAGTATTTGGTCCAAGGTATTGGTCCTAAGAGGTTTTGGTCCATGGTATTGAGAAAAGCCTAAAACTATAAAATGAGGAGAAGATCATTCGGCCAAGTAAGAAAGTACTGAATATTTGATGAAGCGTAAGATCAAGTATGCAGGTTATGGGTTTTTGATCTGAACTAAGGATGCACCTATATGGCTGATGAAGGTTGATGGATCGGGATCATGAAGATTTGAATGTATTGTCATTATGTGGTTTGATCTTGAACATTCTAGATCTGAATACTGATGTATGTTTTTATTATGTAAATGTGATGATCTGGTAAGAATGAAGTCTGAAATAGTTGTGATGCTTTAAGTTAGCATTTCTAGATCTGTACACAGGTTGGCTTTGGAAAAATAGTGTATACACGTTGATTCGGCATATAGAAGTAGCGTATACATCACAAAATGGAATTTGCAGATCTATACGTTGGCTTCCCTTGGTAAAAGGGTGTATACATTCTGGTTTGGCTTATTGATGTAGCATATATCTTCTAAAGTATGATCTATATGGGTTCTGTTTGCTGTTGTAGTATTCAAGGTTTTGCATTGTGTTCTAGTGACAGTATTCTGCATATTCAGATTGGTTGATTGTGATTAGCTTAAGTGTTGATGGATGAAATCTAATGATGGATTAGGATCATAGTGACTTATAATTATGTGGCCTGATAATGAATGGGCTAGATCTTATCACTAACACTTGTTTTATCCTCTATGTGTGATTATGTCTGAAGTCTAGAAGTGCAGCAAAGTGTTTGCAGATCTACACGTTGGTTTGCTTTAGGGAAGCTGCGTATACATGTAGGTTGGCTTCTTCTAAATAAAGTGTATGCTCTGAAGCATGGTTTTAAGATTACAACTGATTTTGAATGATAATGTAACTCAGATCTGGGTACTGGTTACAGTGATCTATTTGTTGCAATTAATTGGTTAAAGTTTGAATGAATGATTGATTCAGTTGTGTTAGAGGTTTAGAGGTTTTCAGTGATTGATTGAGTTTGGTTGATTTAGATTGAGTTTCAGTGATTGGTTGATGCAGATATAGTTGATGGATGTATTGTAGTGGTGATTGATTTAGAGCTTCAATGTTTTTGATGGGTCCAGTATGAAAGTTGGATGAAACGTGGCCTTCAAATTATGATGTTCTGTTCCAGGAGTATCCAGTCTGAAAATTTATGAAATGAGGTCCCTGGAGGAAGAGATAAAGTTGTAGCCTTCTGTAGGTCGGTGCCTACGTACTAGTAAACATATCGACTAGTACAAGAGCTAGGAGGTTGTAGCTCCCTTCTAGTAGAAGCTGGAAAATGAGAGAAGGTTGTAGCCTTCTGCAGGTAGAAGCCTGCGTACTGGTATGAGTTTGCACTAGTACATTGTTGTAAATAGATTTTCTTATGATTAAAAGAAGATAGAGACAATAGCAACAGGTGGTTTTCACCCACATTGGGTTTCAACCTTACATCTTGGTGTTCATGTGTGTTTCTTATGTGTGATGGTTCACTCTGTTATTAACTGCATATGTTTACTGTTTAATGTTTAATAAAGTACTGATGCACAGATTAAAGATCAATATATGAAGAATTAACTGAATCATTAGTCTGTTGGATATACGCTTGTTTCCTTAAGCACAGTTGTGTGTACACACGGGTTACCCACATGGAAGTAGCGTATACAAATTTGAGTATGAAAAGAAAAGGATTATTGACTTAAATAATACTGATTCACCCCCCCTCTCAGTATTATTTCCAACAATATATTGGTATCCTACTCCATGAATCAACCCCCTTTGGTTTACGATGTATTAGCTGATTTTACTGAATTGCTTGACAATTTTTCTTGAAAAATGAAGGTTTTAACACTTTCTTCCTTTTCTCCACCTTAGTTCTTTTCTTGCCATCCCAAGTCTTTTGGAAGACTAGGTCTTTTCCCCCCTACTCATAAAGGTATTTTTCCTTCCTCACAGCTTCATATGAATTCATTGTTTTATCAAATTTAATTATGTCACCATAAAATGGTGGAAATCAATTCACCAATATTCATACTTCTATTTTTTCATCCTTTATAATATCAACGTAGCTCAACAATTTCGTACATTTCCAACCATACTCTTTTATTTTCATGTTCCATGACTTGAGCTTAAAGAACAACTACATCTTGCTTTCATAGTAGTGCTCAGACAAGAATTTCCTTTGGAAGTACTTATTAAATTTCCTCCATGAGATATTTTTTTCATCCAAATGTTTTACTTCTCTGAGTTGTTTCTACCACAAATTTCATTTTCCCTTTAAGTGGTATATTGCAATTTGATCCACTAAATTGGATGAGTAAATACCACTAAATGTAGGATGCTTAATCTTCCTTGGCTCTCCTTGTAAAATATTCAAATCAACCCTCCTTTTTGGTTGCCTCAGTGGTTATATGTTTTAAATACTTCCAATTTTAGGGAAACATAAGTTATCTTAGTTTATTTCCTTATTCATGATGATGCTTCCTAGAAGCACTCCTAAAGTGCATTGAACCTTAAGCATCCTTCCCCTTAACTTGTGAATCGTCTTCCTCTACCTGCTTAGAATCATATCTCTGGTCTATTCTCATTTGTAATTATTCAATCTCTATAAAATATGAGTGCTAATTTGTTGTTCTCGTCTTATCAGTGTCTCATTATCATCCTTGTAGTTGAGCACCTTCATTTTGAGACTGTTCATGGTTTCCTTCAAGTCTCTATCATCTGACCTATCCCTTCCATTCTTATTTAAATTTATTTCATCAGTGATCATGCTAATTTTCATAGTTTTAATCTCTTATTGATAGCTATAGAACCCATGAGCATCCCTTATACATTGAATTCTCATGTTGGTCCTACCCTATAAGCCACCTGTAACCTTATTTTAAACTTATGAAAAATTTCTCCTCTTGAACCAAAATTATGGGTTGATATATGTATTCTCCTTTCAGTATCATTCTATTGAACATTTTCTTGCCCAGATCGAACTTCCAAGTTGAAAGTTATGACATGTGAAATCTTTGGCCCATTCAACCCAATTTCCCTTGTCGCAACAAACATTTTCAAATTTTTTAACAATTATGTATCAAAATTTTAAATCCAGCTCCATGACTATGTTTTATTGTCTAATACCTTCATATTGACTACTTTGACACCCTAGTCTAAGCTTTGGTTGCATAGTTAAACCTTTTTTAAGTGACTGCATACCCTATTTTTTCTTACACTATTTCAATCACAAATTCTTCATATTGGCTATGCTCTATGATTATAGTATGTCATTTGAAATATTTATCTGAAATATTTTATTTGAGCTACATACATTGCTTGTATCACTAATACAAGAAATTTTCATCATTTTTCAATACCTAAAATGTTGTTTAGGGCCTCAAAAATGCCTTGAAAGCAGATGACTCAAAGAATTGGTAGAAATTTCTGAAAAAATGATAATTTTTTTATTGTTTAGTCCCCTTGACCAAATATATCCACCTATAATTCAAATCTATAACTATTTTTAGTCATATAAACCTTCTTTTTTCACTCTTGTTCCATTGGAAAATAACTGCCTATGTATACTTAGTTATTAGTTCCATTGGACACAAACTAAATTCGCGTGCCTTTCCTTAGACACCTGGCATATATGTAGTTTTACCCTTTGCATTTTTGTCCCCACTTAGGCTCCACAATTCACATTGTACATTCCATGTGGTAGTCGTTGATTGGTTACACTTACATGTGGGGTCCCTTCTCCACCTTTCCCCTACAACAACCGACTTTCTCACTCATAGATCTAATGGTTGATCTCGGAGTAGATCAGTGACCTAGATTCTTATTCGATTGGAACAAAAATAGAGGTTATAGTGAGGTTGATTACTTTATGGATCTAACAGATGAGACCACTCTAATTGATGGCCTATATCCATATTTTTTTGAAAGTTTTTCATGGCATAAGTCATATCTTTTTACACAACGGATCTCACGTTCATGAGAAAACAAAATCAATGATCCACAAATGGCATTAGGTGGAAACTAGTGTAGAGATTTAGAATTCACATGATGGATCAAATGATTCATGATTGCCACATCAGATGACATATACTCATATCAAGTGAAAAATCGTTACTTGATTAATGGGGTAGAAAACACCTGATGGGTCTAATGAATAGCATTACATGATATCGATAATTGTGGTTCACATCATGCAATGAAAATCACAAGATTTTTGTGCACCCAATTCACTTGATGGTTTCCAATAATACCACGTGTCTACCACCTAGCCTCCTTGACCTGCAACTCATTCGCCACCTTAGTGATGACATCATAAAATGAAAAATTTTGAACTTTCTAAAATTTTGTTATTCTGCTTTCATTAATAATATTTATTTTTACCAATTTTTTGTCTTCAAAAAATTAACATCTCTATTACTAAAATTTGTCCACCAATATAAAATTTCTTAAATCTGTAATAATAATATCAACATGTATATCTACCACTATGGTGGATTTTCATCCCAAAATTGGACTTCTATTCATCTCTATTCCCTGTGAATTTTATCAAACAATTTCCCAACAAACTGTGATTTTCTTCATAATCGATATCGAACCATAAGGCCCAAGTGTTGTAACTCTAATACCACTCTATAATGCCACCAGCCACCTATTGGTACATTTCATCCACCTATTAGGGCATATCCATACCCCTTGTGACCCTCTATAATCTAGGTTTATGACAATTTTTCATTTCTTTTACTTCTAGTGACATATGCTATGTATGTCGAATGCATTCTATAATGAAATGCATTCATTTATAGGGATATAATTTCGTAATAATATCCTTAAATCTATAATTCAAACTCAACACAAGAAAAATACATTATTTTATAGCATAATTCAAATTAATATGACAATAGCACTTATCTAATAAATGTTGTTAAATAGTTATAGACCTTAGACATCCCTCTCAATCATAGGCCACACTACTCATTTTCTCTCAACAAAGGGTTACCCTCAAGCTGGGGCTTTGAATCCATGGAGAAACAACTTACCCAAAACCAGGTACATATCTAATACCATAAATAAGCAGGGCCAAGGTACCAAATCCTAACAACCATAAATGTGGTCATCCTATGGACACATTCCCATCTAATGAGACACCTAGATATCCAACCATGTTGCTTTCTAAATCTATAGTAAAATAGTCTCAATACAATATGTATCAATGTTAATCTTATATTCTTAAAGTAATAGTCATTTACTAAGAAATGATTAAGGAAACTGAAACACGAAAGGATATGGAGGGGGATTGCAAGGCTATGTTAGGATAAATGTGCCACTTGGCAACCAAACATACCTTTGGGCCAAACACTGGTATATTTGTATAGGTTGACAAGGAACCTATTCTACTACAAGGCCAAACATCAATCTTGATGTAAGGACAGAAACATTGGTCATCCTATGGACACACTCTCATCTACTAAGTCACATAGGTACCCAACCATGATTCTCACTAGTTGTATAGGAGAATGGTATAGATAGGGGTTGTACCAATGCCAATCCTATAAAAATATTTTACCAAGAAAATGGAGGAGATAAGACATACAATCAAACTTTACCAAGTAGACTCAAATACTACTACCAACTATTAATTTCTTAGACATTGATTCATTGATTTAGTGTACATTTTTCTAAAAAAATAAAGAGAGTGAGTGTATCGCAAAAAAGAATCATAGGTTAGTGGATGGAAAAAGGAATAAGGAAGGGAGGAGAGGAAAGAATGAGAAAGAGGACTTTTCCGAAAGAAAAATTGTATGTGGAAAGCTATCAATTCCATTAAATTAGTAATGCATCACATACCTTGATAATGAATTCATATTCAAGCTTGAAGGCTTAGACATAGCAGTGTCTCCTCTACATTCATTGTTGTTTTTATTTCCTTCTTCCAAGTTTCCTACAAAACAAAGTGGTGATCACCAGTATTGCAGCAATAATTCTGCAACTCCTAGGGCTTCCTACTTTACTTGTATCAACCTAGTAGTTCGTAAAAAACTTGGAAGCAACGGTGTTGTATGCACAAGTACTAGCTCTTACTGCAAGCTATCACTTGGTCAGCTGGCACAAAATCACTAGGAGGTTAAGCCAACTTCTATGAGTTTCTACAGGAAGCTTTTAACTGTGATGAAAGAAAGATAACTCTACAGAGGCTATTCTATTTGTAGAAAGAGAAGGAAGACTGAAATGTAACGCAAACCTTAGCAAACCCTAATTTTTCCAACTAACCCTACTTTTGCAGGAAAAGAGATGAAAACTAATGAAATGAGTGCCATTGACTACTGAAAAGGTAAATTGCATCTATTCAAGCTACTTCTAAAATGAAATGAGAAGAAAACATCTTTTTGTGTTTTTGAGTGTTTTTATGTGAAATTATTATGCTTGTAATTTATCTATTTGTGATTGTGGAGAGGTTTGGTGGCAATGGAGGATGGATTTGGTTTTTGCAGAGGTAGAGGAAGGTGTGGAGAGGTCCTAAGAAGCCCTTAGTACCCTTTTGAAGACTTCCCTTACAATCAGATTTCGAAAAATCACTTACAAGAAATTACACAGGAGGCTGCAGGGGATCTACGGGAGGATGTTGAGAGCTATTTTTGGACGTTTTGAATGTGGAAAAATGGTGGGAAAGGGTAACTGAAGGCTAGATGAAGGTGTTTAGGTGTCTGGAGCTTGTCAAGAAAGATCAAGAGGGAACATGATTGTTGGATTTGTTCAAATGGCAGGAGCGAATCTTATGGAGAAAAATGCAGAAATTAGGGTAGATTGGTGAAATGGTGTGAATGAATTCAGAAATATGTGAGAAGTGAGCTGATGCTGGCTACTTTGTGGATGGATGGTGAGCTGAGGTGTCCTACAAGAGATCTACACATCTACTTACAAAAACTGATCAAAGAAAGGACTAGCTATACCATGAAAACAGAAATATCTCTAAGTAACCTAATTTTTGACCTAGAAACAGAAAATGCTGAATAGTAACCTTTGAACAAAAAAGAATTCAAAGAGATCTATTGTAAAAATAGGAAATGATATTGGAAACTGAATCTAAAGCAACACATTTAACTTTTGAATCAAGTCATCACACTAGAATTTGCATGGAAGAGAAAAATTGTGTTTTTGGTGGCAGCAATGGTGCCAAGACCTGAAATCATGATCCCATGAAGGAAGAAAAGAGATCAGGGCTTGATGTTGACCTTTTTGAATCTTAATATATCACTGTATTAACCTACTTTAGCAACTGAAACAAAAAGAAGCTATGCAAACCATCAAAAGCAACCTATTCTAAAAAGGCAAAATAAATCTATCTAACAGAAATTAACTTGTGAACTAAAAACATAAGTACAAAGAAAGAGGTGTTGGACAACTTGGGTTGGGCCCTAACCCAAGAGCTTCAGCCCTCTGAAAGAGATCAGTACTGTCTCGTGAAATATTTCATCTTCATTATCAAAAATAATAGTCACATTACATGAACTGTACTAAAAAATAAGCTTGAAAATGAGTTGAACAAGAGTTTCACAAAAGTGCGAAAATTATACTAATGAATGGCTAACCTACTGAGGCTCTAAGCCCTCTTATTTATACAAATGGAATCCTTTAAAAACCCTCCTAAAATCAAGGATCTCAGCTTCCCAAAACTGCAGATAAACAACAGTCCTTTACTTGTTCAGCTGCCCCTTGGATGCATTAATGTGGCTACTTTTGCTCTGAGTTTCTGATAGAGAATTCAAGGTAAGGGTTCATCAATGAAGGGGACACCCCCTACAAATCCTATTCCCTGTTTCCCTTGAATATTGGCTACCAAATGCTGATAAATCCTTTGACTTTGTCCAAAATTGACCAAAAAATCTGCATAAAGCACACATTAGACTTCATGGCATAATGACTAACCCAATTCACTCTATTAGCATAAATATAATAAAAAACATGAAATAAACTAATGAGAATGGTAGATTAAGTTGAATTAAGAGGCAGAATGAGCCCATATAATTACCCATTTATATGGCTCATAATCAACCCCCTACTGAATGGGTTGCTCATCCTCTGAGCAACTAGTCTATCTCTTCATCCTTGATAGCTCCGATAGATTCCCTAACATCTTGTGCTTCTGATGTGATATCTTCCTCTTTATCATGGAATCCTACTTTTCTATCTATCTCTTCCCACTGTTTTTGTTCTTCCTCCTCTTTTACTCCTTCCAGCAGTCCTAGCAGCAGTGGAGGACTGAATTTGGGGCCAATCCAGTTGGCCTTCAAACTTTGCATAGAGTGCTTATACAACGACACTCTCCTCAAGTCTTCTCTCATCCTATTTAGCGAGTGATACTCCCTGATCTGTAGGTTGTATGGCAATGTGTTCCATATTCTCATGCAGGCATGAATGCAATCATCTCCAAACAATCTCTCCATGTCCTCAAAATGTGCAATAGCCTAGGCCTGATCATCGATATATTTCGGGACACTTTGAGGATTAGCTGCAAGGTGTTGGTGGGCACTGATGAAATCCATGGGGTCTGCTAGCTCTACTTTAATCATCAAAGTTTCATTTAGCTCTTTTTCCATCATTTTCTGGATTTCTTCTACCCTTTTCTCTTCATGGCTCATCCAAGATGCCATGGCCATTAGCTGCAAGTCTCCTAACACAACATTGGGGTGCCATAGGTTCATATTAGTAAGGGTCATTTTGTGTAAATAAAACTCTGTCAGCTTCGCTTTGTCCCCAGCCGAGCTGTGATCACATAGATCCATGAATTGGCCATAATCCTGAAAAGGCATGGTGCCTCTCTGGGCCAGAGTATTGATTCGGAACTGAAGCCACTGATCCTTTAGGTATACTGCATATGATTTGGCTGGGTGACTAAATTGTAGTTCCTCTATTGCCCAGCTGGCCATGCAACCTAATTCGGCTTCCCTTTCCTGTAGCTGCCTTCTTAAGATCAACACCTCATTTTCTGCCTAGTGTTCCCTTTCTTGTTATTGTCTTATTAAGATCTCACTTTCTGCCTGGGGTTCCTTTTCATGCTGATGTCATTTTAAGATTAACAGCTCATTTTCTGCCTAGGGTTCCCTTTCTTGTAGCTGCTTCTTTAACATTTCATTTTCTGCCTCCAATTGAGCTCTTTTGATGCTTTCTATATGTCTGACCATGCTCAATTATTTGCCAATTTTTCTCAATTTGTTTTCCATGTGCCCAATGTCTTCCACCACTTTTTATTTTGTAATTTGCATCCACATATGGGTCCTTACTCTTTCCTTTTCCAGCTCAAAGAAAAGAGGGACTGAAAACTTTTGTGGGATGATTTTCCCTCCTTCTAGAAGGTTGTAATAAGAGTCTAAATTAGGCTGAGGGTCAGGCTCTAGTATCTCTTTTGCCTTATCTTTCTCCTTGGTCTGTTCTTTTACCTTCTTTTCAAGATTCTCAGTCTCTTGAAGCTTTGTCAATGTCTCCTATAGAGCGGTCTGTGCCTCCTGTAGGACTGTTTTACAATCCATAAGTTTGATCCTTTCTTTCCAAGTAGAAGCTCTAAGGCTTCCCCTTTCATAGGTAATGGGGGTTTTGGATGGAGATTCCTCCTTTTCGTTAGTAGGGGCATCTTCAATGATGATGAGCTCCTTTGAAAGTGGCTAAGGCTTCCCCATCTTTATTCTGGTGCTTTTTCGAGCCTTGAAGTACATGGATGGTTGTCTTTTCCTTTTTCCTTTGGGCTTGGATGGAGTACTAAGTGCAACAAGAACAACTGCTGCCTCCCTTGCTAGTGTCTCAGGAGACACTTCTTCCTGCTTTGCTTCTTCTTCTTCATCTGTTGTTTTTCCTGTTTCTTCTGGTTTTGCTTCTGTTGTCTCTGATATGTTACCTCCTCTTCTTGATTAGCTTCTACTTTTCCAATGGCAACCTTTTTCTGAACTATCTTAGGTTTCTTCCTTTCAGTTCTTGGCCTCTTCTTTTTCTCTGTTGTGGTTTTACCCTTTTCTGCTTTTGATTATTTCTTCTTCTCTACTTTAGGCTCATCTTTGGTGGTGTCATGTTTCTCCTTTCCTATCTGGTTTTCTTCTTTTTCTGTGGGGGGTTCCTCTTCTTCCATTTAAGTGTTCTTTTCTTATTCATGGATTTCCTTCTCAGCTTCCCCTTTTTGTTCTTCCTCTTCACTTTCAGATGGACTAAGGTCATAGGTGAGAGTTTTTATATCATCCTCTTTAGTCATGTTTCCGAAAATCTCCTAGGCTATGGGGATTGTGAAAGTGTGGAGGGCATCCTCCACCAACAATTTAGTTAGCAGATGGTGAGCCAATTGGTCTAGAACTCCTGCCTTCAATTTGTTGCTATATTCTATTAAGGATTGGAGGAGAAAATATGGAGCACTGAGTTTTCAGGATGCAGGAAGGTCCATGCCATATCTTAGTTCATGTAATAGTCTGAAATGGTAACCATAAACTATGTTGTATCTTCCTTCACAGAAGATGTATTTCATAATCTGATAACTGACCTCATTCCATAGGTAAGGTATAATTGTTCTCCTGATGCCATTCTTGTCCTCCACAGGATGTTCATTAGGCTGGAAAAACGTTTTCTTGGAAACTTGACCCAATGGTTTTTCTTCCTTGCTTTAGGGTAGTCCAAGTGGGAGACTTGTAATCCTGCTAATGAACTCTGGGGTGATTTTTATGGTTATACCCCTGAAACTGATAGTGGCATGGGTTTCTGAGTGAAGTTTTAAAGATAATATAAATTCCTCTGTGACTTCACCATCATATCCATGCAACTTTTCAAGGAAAGGCATCCAATTTGCTCTAGTGAAGAGGGCTACCACTTCTAGATGTTCATGCAGCTTAGTTGAATTCAGAGGCTCCTTCCTCATAAAACCCCTTATCATGATGTTTTAGATTATGCTGGAATATTTCAGTTGAAGAGGGAGGCAACAAGTTTCAATCCCGAAAACAAAGGAACAGCTGAGCTTTTCTTTCAAGAAAGAGGGAGAGAGTTTTTGTGTTCTTTCTTTTAAACAAAAACAAATTGCAACTTTCCTTCCTTCCAAACTCTGTTCTCTAGACTCACATTACTTCTCTGTCTGTTTGAGGGAAACAATATCTTAAAGAAACAGAGAACATATAGAACTGTGTTTTTTTCCGTTTTACAAAATAAGCAGGCTACCCAATGCAAGTTCACTCTTTACAGGCTTAATTTTCTATAGTTGCATCATTTCTTTACATAGGAAAATACCACGGAGGAGAAAGAGACAGTATTTCAGTGCAAAAAGCAAATGGAGAAACTATATATATATATATATATATATATATATATATATATATATATATATATATATATATATATATATTAAAAACACAGGCAGACTCTGTTCTCACTTTCCTTCCCTTTTCAACTCAATGCCTCTCTTGGAATCACACCACCCTTTGTATATATATGGAAATGTAGAGTGGGTTTTCACCAAGCCTACCTTTTTCAGCCCGAATTTGTCATAAAATCCTGAATTTTCCTCTACGATGCTGCTCACTAGCCTTCCTATAGAAAGGCTCCTGTAGGACTGTATGTTTGCTCATGTAGAATTTGATAATACTCTTGTAGATCCCGATAAGTGGGCAAGTCCTGAGAACGACAGAATTCAACTGTTTCGATGCTATAGGGGTGGTAGGTAGGTTGCTACAGTCGAGAGCTTGTTGACACAAATGAGAACAAAGGTGGTGAAGGCGGTCGACTGTAGTGTACTTAAGCTTACGGGAGCGTTCTGCGGTGATGAGGTGAGGTGGCAGGAAGGGTACGTTATCCTCATCTAGACCATTGATCCATACTTCAGTGTCATTAAGAAACTTTTATGCCGGGTGCTGCAATTATTTCAATCATTCCCAATAGATTCCGCCGCTACCTATCTTGAGTTTTTTTCGAGTTGACTGAACACACGTGCTGAGTGCACCCGCAGAGCGCAGTTTGAACTAAATGAGGGTGGCTAGTTAGCTGGCCACCGATCTAGTTTAATCACAACCATATCACTTCTTCATGTAGTTTTTAAAGTATACCCATGAAACCGAGGAACAGGTTTAGTCACTTACTTGTTAGTCAAGAATTTTGTGCTATTGTGCTATTGCATGCTCAGACTTTGGCATTCTATCCATGGATTTATGTTTCTGGTGACCGCGACTTCTGGATTGGTGGCTCAGCTACCTTGTACTGGTGATCTTTGATCAGGATCAGACTCCTTGCATGTTCTACACATCTGTGGCTACCGTGACCCTGCCTCTGGAGCTCGATTTTTAAGGGGATCAGCCGCTACAGAAATCCTACAGGATTTCTTGTAGTTGCTTCTCCCTCTAAAATATTTGGCTGAGACTTAAGCAGGGACTGGAGAGGCAGCTTTTGAAGATTCTATCAGTCATGGAAAAGCAGCTGATATGCACTATGTAAGACTTAAGTTAAGGATGTTGCTTGTTTATTTTTCATTTTTCTAAAAAACAAAAGAAATAGGATTTCTGTGTTTTTTGTGTAGGGAAGAAAGAAGCGAGTGGAAATGTAGTGGTATAGGTATGGAATGGAGAGTTATGAGGATGAATGGTGGTAGGGGGTGCACAGGTCTTCTAGACAAGTTTCTAGCCCTTGGATCCTTTTCTTGACTTGATTTCGAGCTCTCTGTGATTTCTATAGGAGCCTCCTATAGAATGCACAGAGCCTCCTGTACGATGCATAGTTTTCTAGAAAATGTGAAACCAAGGACTAGGAAAAGATAATAGTGATGGAGAAAGGGTCTATCAGAGGTGTATTTGGCTTGGTCATGTCCCTTTTTCTTTTGTGGCCCTCCTGCAACCCGCAATGCATTCAAAAGAAGTTAATTTTCTGTTTCTGTTTTTTCTTTTTTCTCTCTCTCTTTCTTTTTTTTAAAGAGATAGTTAGGGTGCCTCCAGGAGGTTTTCACCCTACCTGCCTGCCCTGGGCACCTCCAAGGGGAGGTTTTCACCCAGGGATCTTTATTCTCCTCATTTTTCTTTTCTTTTCTATTTTTTTTTGTATGGAATGGATAGAGTGGAGGCAGAGACTTGCTCCACTACCAACACTGTTTTACTCAGATTTTCAATGAATTCTTGCTTGGAGAGGGGCTTCCTGTAGATTTTCAACCTATGCCCATTGACAAGCATGGGGATGGCTTCTTCATCGATGGTCCTGATCAGAACTGAACCATTTTCATTGCACTTTTCTACTGTGTACGGTCCCAGCCATCTTGTCCTCAGTTTTCCCTTGAAATCTTTATACCTTGAGTCATACAGCAGCACCCAATCTCCTTCTTGGAATTGTTTCTCTTTGAGGTGTTTGTCATGCCATATTTTCCTTTGAAGCTGGACTACCTCTGTGTGGAGAAGGGCCTACAATATTTGTTCATCCAATCCATTTAGCTGGAGTAACCTTTCCTTCTATTCATGGCTAAGATCTAGGTATAACTGAGCTGCCATACTTAGTGTGTTGTATTAAAATTCTATTGACAGCAAAGCCTTCTTCCCATAGACTAGCTCATAGGGTGTGAACCCTATGGTGGTCTTCCATGTGGTGTTATAGGCCCAAGGGGCCTCAACCAATTGATCTTCCCAATCTTTTCTTTTGTTGCTCACTACCTTGGTGAAAATTCCTTCTAAAGCTCTGTCAGTGACTTCCACCTATCCATTTGCTTGCAGATGGTAAGGGGTGGAAGTTCAGTGCTTAATTTTGTGATGTGAGAGTAGGTATTCAATCAGATTGGAGGTAAACTAACTCCCTGTATCTATGACTAATTTTCTTGAATACCCAAACTTATAGAATATATTCTTCCTTAAAAACTCAGCTACTTTTTCTTCTGTTGCTGCCTTGATCGCCTTTGTTTCTACCCATTTTGTCAGATAATCAGTGCACATGATGATGTAATATTTCTACTTTGAAGGAGGGTTGACATGACCCACAAAGTCCATGCCCCACTTCTCAAATGGCTTGAAAGTCACTTGAGGTTGCAAGGGCATCTCATCCCTTGGAGCAGGTTTCCCCATCCTTTGACACTGGTCACATTGGCTAGTATATCTCCTTACATCTTGATGAAGAGTGGGCCAATAGTAACATGCTTGCAAAATTTTGAAGGAAATCCTCTTTGCTGCAAAATGGCCCCCATAGGGCCCATCATGACAAGTCAGGAGAATGTCAAAAACTTCCTTCTCCCTGACACATCTTCTAAAAACCTGATCTAGGCCAAGTTTGAAGAGATCACCCCCAATCCAAGTGAAAGGGGAACTTTTCCTCACGATCTTGCTCTTCTCTTTTGAGGACAGGTGTGGCGGGAACTGTGCGGAAACCAAGTAATTCACTATATCAGCAAACCATGGAGAGAGTACTGAGATAGTGAATAGGTGTTCATCTGGCATTTGATCATCCACCATTCCTTCTTCACCTACAGGCAGATCTATTCTAGACAAAAAATTAGCAACTACATTTTCCTTACCCAACTTATCAACAATGGTTAAATCAAATCGCTGCAATAAAAGAAACCATCTAATAATGCGAGCATTTACATATGGTTTGTTAATTAAATACCTAATTGTAGCATGATCAGTGTGTACAAATGTTTGATAGCCGGTGATGTAGTGTCTGAATTTATTTAGGGAATGGACTACAACTAGGAGCTCCTTCTCAATTATAGTGTAGTTTAATTCTGCCTTCGACAAGTTTTTACTTACAAAATATATGGCATAAGGTATATTCTAATCAACTTGCCTTAAGGATGCTCCTATTTATTTGTTTGAGGCATCTGTATGAATGTGGAAAGGTAGGACCTAGTTCGGACCTCTCAAAATTGGGGCAGTCACAAGTTTACTTTTCAAAGTATCCAAAGCTTTTAGACAGTTGTCAGTCCATAGGAACTCGACATCTTTCCCCAAAAGACCAAACAATGGAGATGCTAGCTTATTTAAATCCTTAATGAATCTTCTATATACCCTACTAAACCTAGGAAACTTTGGACATCTCTTACCTTTTGAGGAGGTAGGACCCTTTGTATGATGGCAATTTTGTTGGGGTCCACCTGTAATCCTTGCTGAGAGATTGCATGACCTAGCATAGTCCCTTCATTGATCAGGAATTCACACTTTTCAGGACTAAGGGACAGGATCATTTCAATACACTTGTCCAAAACTTTTTCCGAGTTAGCCAAAGCTTCCTGGAAGTTAGAACCATAAGGGGTAAAATCATCCATATGGATTTCTACTGCATCATGAACAAGTTCAGAAAATATACTCAATACTGCTCTTTGGAAAGTGGTGGGAGCATTACACAATCCAAAAGGAAGGACCCAATATACAAAGGTACCCCAAGGACAAGTGAAGTGGTCTTATCTTGGTCTTTTTGGCTGATTTGGATCTAGTTGTACCCGCTAAACCCATCTAGGAAGGAGAAAAACTTTTTCCCCGCAAAGCCATTTAACACTTGATCTATGAAAGGCAAAGAAAAATGGTCCTTCTTGGTGGCTTTGTTTAGTTTCCGATAATCAACACAGATTCTCGACTTCCCATTTTTCTTTGGCACTAGCACCAAAGGAGAAACCCATTCACTGTCAGAGATGGGGTAGATAAATCCTGCATCCAGTAACTTTTGCAGTTCTTCTTTGATAATGTCTTTAAGGGCTGGATTCATCCTCCTTTGAGGCGGCCTGATTGGTTTGCAATCTTCCTTAATGTAAATGTGATGAGTACAGACTGAAGGGTGCACTCCCTTCATCTCCTTATAGCTCCAAGCAAAAGCATCCAAGTGGTTTCTCAATAAGCTACACAGTTCCTTCTCCTGAGAGGTGGATAGGGATGAGCTAATTTTCAAGGTTCTTTCTAGGCCGAACTCCATATTCTTAACTCGGAGAGAGGTCAGGTCAGCCACATAGAGATCAACTAAAGGATTGGCTTGGGTTTCTTTCATTAGCTCTTCTAATGGCAACATACTGGGGGGGTGGATTCTGAAACAAGTTTTCAATAAGATCAGCCTCAGTTTGTGGTTCCCCCCCATGGTATCTTCTACTACACACAGTGGTGCATAATAGAATTCATCCTCATCTTCCTCCTACAACTGGAGAGGTAAATCATGTTCTAAGAAAGGTTGTGTAGGAGGATATAGGACTAGCTGCTTGGACATATGGCCATTCTTGATTGTCATGTTCCCAGCTCAACAGCTGATGTAGGCATCTACAGTAGCCAACCAGGGTCTTCCCAGGATGAGAGGATACCTAATGAGATTTTCCTTTGGTTGGAGAACTATGAAATCAGCAAGGTACTCCAAAGAATCGATGGAGACCATTACATCTTCCATAATCCCTTTAGGGGTCACAGTGGAGCGGTCTGCTAACTCTAGTAGTGTTGTGGTATAATTTCTTAGGGAGTCCTGAAGGTTGAGCTTGAGCATAGTGTCCTTGGTCATCACATTAATGGCAGCCCGTAGATCAATCAGGGTATGGGGGATTATGGTGCCATTGATGTGGGCATTGACTATAGGGCTTCCAGGGTCTAGATATTTTGGACAAATTACCTACCCCAACATCAGGTCAGACAGTTGTCCTATGAAATTGATAGTTGCGGCATCTCTCTTGCACCTGCCTGGATGCCTGAAGCACTTCTCCTTGATCATGTTGTTGTATATAGGCACATCCTTTATGGCTTGGAGAAGTGGTATCTTTACACATAATTGTTTCAATTCTCCTAGAAGTTCAGTTTCTTATGGCGTAGGCTATGTTGTTCTAGATACTCTCTCAGGAAAGGTTTATAGGTGGACCCCAACAAAATTTCCATCATACAAAGGCTCCCACCTCCTCAAAAGGTAAGAGATGTCCGAAGTTTCCTAGGTTTAACAGGGTGTTATAGAAGATTCATTCAGGATTTCAGTAAGCTAGTCTCTCCATTGTTTGCTCTTTTGGGGAAAGATGTCAAGTTCATATGGACTGACAACGGCACCAAAAAGTGGTGAGCACCAGTATTGTAGCAATAATGCTGCAACTCCTGGGGCTTCCTACTTTACTTTTATCAACCTGGTAGTTCGTAACAAACTTGGAAGCGACGGTGCTATATGCGCAAGTACTACCTCTTACTATAGGTTGTCACTTGGTCAGCTGGCGCAAGATCACTAGGAGCTCAAGCCAACTTCTATCAATTTCTAGAAGAATCTTTTAACTGTGATGAAAGAAAGCTAACTCTATAGAGGCTATTCTATTTGCAAAAAGAGAAAGAAAATTGAAATGTAACGCTAACCCTAGCAAACCCTAATTTCTCCAACTAACCCTACTTTTGCAGGAAAAGAGATGAAAACTGATGAAATGAGTGCCATTGACTACTGAAAAGGTAAATTTTATCTATTCAAGCTACTTCTGAAAGGAAATGAACAAAAAACATCTTTTTGTATTTTTTGAGTGTTTTCATGTGAAATTATTATGCTTGTAATTTATCGGATTGTGATTGTGCAGAGGTTTGGTGGCGATGGAGGATGGATTTGTTTTTGCAGAGGTGGAGGAAGGTGTGGAGAGGCCCTAAGAAGCCCCTAGTACCCATCTAAAGACTTCCCTTGCAATCATATTTCGAAAAATCACTTACAGATTCTACAGGAGGCTGCAGGGGATCTACAGGAGGATCTACAGGAGGATGCCAAGAGCTATTTTTGGAGGTTTTGAGGGTGGAAAAATGGTGGGAAAGGTTAAATGAAGGTGAGATGAAGGTTTTTAGGTGTCTGGAGCTTGTCATGGAAGATCAAGAGGGAACATGATGGTTGTATTTGTTCAAATAGCAAGAGGAAAGCTTATGGAGGAAAATGCAAAAATTACGGCAGATTGGTGAAATGTTGTGAATAACATGGGAAATCTATGAGAAGTGAGCTGATGTTGGATGCTTTATGGATGGATGGTGAGCTGAGGTGTCATGCAAGAGATCTACACATCTACTTACAAAAACTGATCAAAGAAAGGACTAGCTATACCATGAAAACAGAAATTTCTCTAGCTTGACCTAATTTCTGACGTATAAACAGAATATGTTGAACAATAACCTTTGAACAGAAAAACATGCAAAGAGATATATTGTAAAAATAGGAAACGATCTTGGAAAACTAAATCTGAAGCAATACATTAACTTTCAAATCAAATCGTCACACTAGAAATTGCATGGAAGAGCAAAACTGTGTTTTTGGTGGTAGCAATGGTGCCAAGACCTCAAATCATGATCCCAATGTTAGTGCTTGAATCTACCTTAGGTTGAAAGAAGGTGAGGTTCAAGGCAACATCAAACCAAGCTCAGCCTCATAGCTAGCCCTACGAGGACAGGAGAGGGATCTCTCGAAGTCACACTCAACGAATAAGTAAATGAAATGGCTTGAGATGACTTACAATGAACTATTTGTCTTAGGCTAGTAAGTGAAAATGAATATAAAGAGTGATTTTTATGAACGAATTTGTTTCTGGGATGTTATGGGACCTCTGGACCTCAATGAACAGAGAACTTAACATAAAGGCATAGATTGTTTCGTGAGGCAAGGTAGGCGGAAAGCATAGCAATTTAGTTTTAAAATATGGCGGAATGGAGAGATTGATTAAGAAGGTGAAAAGGGCATAGGAGATGAATCCTTTTCAACAGAAGAATGAACACTATACATGAATTTTTCCTCTAGGTAGAGCAATAAAATTGAATTCTACCTAATCTCATTCAAAAAACTTCACTAGAAATGAATATGAAATGGACTATGAAACATAACAAGATACATATGAAACATAAGAGACACACTTGCTACACTCACAACCACATGAATCTCATGAAATAGAGCTACTGCCTCTCATTAATTCTCTGTCAAAAATACATAGTGGAGAAACAAAGTTTCTTTCCCACAGTCTCCCAGAAGTTACAAGCCAACCAAACCAAAAATTGGTTTGCAAATGGTTTGCATACAATATATAGAATGTGCCATGAAGAGATAGAACGCCCAAGGGTCACAAAATGAAGGTGGAGAGCCAAGAATAAGCTATAGGTGCAGCACCAAAAACATGACACATGGCTTGGGTGACCCTTTTCCTTCCTTTGCCACTTGTATAACTGACCATATGGAGTGAAAATATTTATAAAACCGTCGTGCTCCTCCTCCTGTGCGTCGTGCTCTTTTCCAGGTGACTTTTGGAGGCCTTCTCGATGTCCAAATTGAGTGTAGGATAGCTCATTGGAAAGGTATTTGAGTCTACTTTCCAACCCCACCAGAATTTTGCGATTTGGAGTTCATTTTCCTTGTCAAAAATCAAATCTCCCAAGACTGGTCGAACTGTGCCAAATGAGGCTGCCTCAAGGCAGAGTGCTGTTGCGGTCAACTTTTGAATGCCTTCCTCAACCCCAAATTGAGCTCACAATAGCTCATTGGAAATCCTATCCTGTCTGATTTTCATATCAACTAGAATTTTGCAATTTGGATTTCATTTGCCCTGTCAAACATCAAATCTCCCAAGACTGGTCGAACTGTGCCAAATGAGGTTGTCTAAAGGAAGAGTGTTGTTACAGTCAACTTTTGAATGCCTTCTTCAACTCTAAATTGAGCTCAGGATAGCTCATTGGAAATATCTTTGTGTCTGGTTATCATTTGGCACATCAAGTAAGTCATTTGGATAACTAAGCTAGGAGAAAATGTGATTTTCCCGAGGTCGCTCCAGAGGTGCATCAATTCTCCCGAGACAATTGTATTTCTGACATTTCTTCAAAACCATGACACCTGTGTAAAAATGGAAGGAGGTTTTTCGTCCTTGGTCTGTTATGGATAGAAAAATCTCTCAGTGTTCCCGAATTCATCTTTGATTTCGCAAAAACATCATTTGAGTGAAACAAAGCCCAATGTGTGGGACTAGGGATTTGTCGAAATGAAGCGAAATGAAGGGGATAGGGAGCTTCTAAATTCTTGAGGAAATTTTGGGAGGTATGGAGGGATGTTAGGAAGTAGGGGAAAGTGGAATATCAGAAATTGAGTGAGGGGAAGGGGTCAAAAAAGGCAAAACACAGGCCCAACCATGGAAAATTGCCCGGTTGTAGCAAGAAACTAGGGTTTGTGCGAAAATGAGGAATTTGAGGGATATCAGTGATGGGAAGAGTTTGATAAGGTACATTATGGATAGGGAAAGGTGTATGAACATCAGGATACAAGTTTTTTCGATGATTTGACCATCCAAGAGAAATTAACTTCAAAACCCTAGAAGAGGGAAATGAACCTTGTCTTGGCACAACTGAAACATGAACAAGGTGAGAAATGAACCAATGGAACTTGACATGATGATGAAAACCCTCGGAATGATGTTAGACACAGCTAAATGGTGACATTGACTGACATCTGGACAACTTTGAAAGGAGTGAAATCAAACCCTAGGCCTAATGCCTAGTGACCAAATTTTACTTGAAGACTCACTGAAATGATAAAATTTGACCTTGACACCTTAAAATCACTTGTATAAGAGCATATTTGATCACTGGAGGAAGGCTGCAAAGACTGACACTAACACCCAAGAAGGGAGAAAAGAGATTAGGGCCTATTGTTTTCCTTTTTGAGTCGTAGCCTATCATTTTGTGAACCTACTTCAGAAACTGAAACAAAAACAAATATGCAAACCATCAAAAGAAACCTATTCTAAACAAGGTAAAATGCATCTATGTAATAGAAATTAACTCATGAGCCGAAGCAAAAGTATATAAGTACAAAGCAAGAGATGCTAGGCAGCTTAGGTTGGGCCCTAACCCAAGAAATTCAGCCCTATGAAAGAGATTAGCGCTGGCTCAAAAACTGTTTCATCTCCATTATCAAAAATAAAGGCCACATTACATAATCTGTCCTTAAAAAGGAAGCGCGAAAATGAGTTGAACAAGAGCTTCACAAAAGTGCGAAAATTCTACTAATAACTAGCTAAAATCCAACTAAAAAACTGAGCACCTAAGCCCTACTGTTTATACAAATCGAGCTTCCAATAGCTCTCCTAAAATCTAGGAGCTCAACTTCCCAAAACTGCACATAAACAACAGTCCTTCTTTACTTGCTCAGCTGCCCCTTAGATGTACTAATGTAGCTGCTTGTGCTCTAAGTTTCTGATGGATAATTTGAAGTAAGGGTTCATAAATGAAGGGGAAACCCCCGTACAAATCCTCTTCCCTATTTTCCTCGAATATTGACTGCCAAATGCTCATAAATCCTTTGACTCTGTCCAAAATTGACCAAAAAATCTGCATAAAGCACACATTAGACTTCATGGCATAATGAAAAACCCAATTCACTCTATTAGCATAAATATAATAAAAAACATGCAATAAAATAATGATTACTTTTATCAACCCGGTAGTTTGTATCAAACTTGGAAGCAATGGTGTTGTATGCACAAGTACTAGCTCTTACTGCAGGCTGTCATTTGGTCAGCTGGCGCAAGATCACTAGGAGCTCAAGCCAACTTCTATGAGTTTCTAGAAGAAGCTTTTGACTTTGATGAAAGAGACTAACTCTACAGAGGCTATTCTATTTGCAAAAAGAGAAAGAAGACTTAAATGTAACGCAAACCCTAGAAAACCCTAATTTTTCCAACTAACCCTTCTTTTGTAGGAAAAGAGATGAAAACTGATGAAATGAGTGCCATTGACTACTGAAAAAGCTACTTCTGAAAGGAAATGAGAAGAAAACATCTTTTTTTGTTTTTGAGTGTTTTTATGTGAAATTATTATCCTTGTAATTTATCTTTTTGTGATTGTGCAGAGGTTTGGTGGCAATGGAGGATGGATTTGGCTTTTGTAGAGGTGGAGGAAGGTGTGGAGAGGTCCTAAGAAGCCCCTAGTACCCTTCTGAAGACTTCCCTTGCAATTGTATTTTGAAAAATCACTTACAAGAAATTCTACAGGAGGCTGCAGGGGATCTATAGGAGGATGCCAAGAGCTATTTTTGGAGGTTTTGAAGGTGGAAAAATGGTGGGAAAGGGTAACTGAAGGCTAAATGAAGGTGTTAAGGTGTTTGGAGCTTGTTAAAAAAAGATCAAGAGGGAACATGATGGTTGGATTTGTTCAAATGGCAAGAGGGAAGCTTATAGAGAAAAATGCAGAAATTAGGGTAGATTGGTGAAATGGTGCAAATGACTTGGGAAATCTATGAGAAGTGAGCTGATGCTAGCTGCTTTATGGATGTATGGTGAGCTGAGGTGTCCTGCAAGAGATCTGCACATCTACTTACAAAAACTGATCAAAGAAAGGACTAGCTATACCATGAAAATAGAAATATCTCTAAGTGACCTAATTTCGGACCTAGAAACATAAAATGTTGAACAATAACCTTTGAACAGAAAAGCATGCAAAGAGATCTATTGTAAAAATGGGAAATGATCTTGGATGAATCCGAAACAACACATTTAACTTTTGAATCAAGTCATCACACTAGAAACTGCATGGAAGAGCAAAACTGTGTTTTTGGTGGCAGCAATGGTGCCAAGACCTCAAATCATGATCCTAGGAAGGGAGAAAAGAGATCAGGGCCTGTTGTTGACCTTTTTTAATCTTAATCTATCACTGTATTAATCTACTTCAGCAACTGAAACAAAAAGCAGCTATGCAAACCATCAAAAGCAACCTATTCTAACAAGGCAAAATAAATCTATCTAATAGAAATTAACTTGTGAACTAAAGTAAAAACATATAAGTACAAAGCAAGAGGTGTTGGGCAGCTTGGGTTAGGCCCTAACCCAATATCCTCAACCCTCTGAAAGAAATCAGTATTGGCTCGGGAAATATTTCATCTTCATTATAAAAAATAATAGTCACATTACATGAACTATCCTCAAAGATAAGCTCGAAAATGTGCTAAACAAGAGCTGCACAAAAGTGCGAAAATTCTACTAATGAATGGCTAACCTATTGAGGCTCTAAGACCTATTATTTATACAAAAGGAATCCTTTAACAGCCCTCTTAAAATCAAGGAGCTCAGCCTCCCAAAACTGTAGATAAACAACAGTCCTTCTTTACTTGCTCGGCTGCCCCTTGAATGCATTAATCTGGCTACTTGTGCTCTGAGTTTCTGATAGAGAATTCGAGGTAAGGGTTCATAAATGAATGGGACACCCCCCTACAAATCCTCTTCCCTGTTTCCTCAAATATTGGTTTCCAAATGCTCATAAATCCTTTGACTTTGTCTAAAATTGACCAAAAAATCTGCATAAGGCACACATTAGACTTCATGGCATAATGACTAACCCAATTCACTCTATTAGTATAAATATAATAAAAAACATGCAATAAACTAATGAGAATGGTGGATTAAGTCGAATTAAGAGGCAGAATGAGCCCATATAATTACCCATTTATGGGGCTCATCACAAAGGTTAGTACTATGCATAACTCTTACTGCACCACAAAATTGTTTAGCAGTTTAATCAATGTATCTAAATGTCCTACAACAAGAAAGTAAATTGAAAAGATATGAATTTAAAACTAAAGGAAGAATGAAAATGTGCCTTTGGTAACTCCCTGACAATGACATAAAAAATGACAATCCTTTTAATTACCCTTCTAATTTCTAAGAAAGACAATCAAAAGACTATGCATTTAATTATCAATTTGAGGCTTATATGGAACTTGCGAGTTACCGTGCACTGTATATGTAGGCTACACTCTCTACTTTCATTGGTTTTTTTCATGGTTGCAGCTATTAGGTTCCTATACCAATAGGAGTCATAATTTTTGAATGGCTGAGATTAAATCTGTAATATGTACATACCTTTGATTTCTACAAATGTTTTCCATATTCTCAAAAAAATTAAAAAATGTAAAGAGGGTATGCCCTAAAAGAAAAATCAAAGGGCAAAAAGAATAAAAAAGGTCAGAAAAAATGAAAAAATGAACCCCAAGAAAAAGACCATGAAAGTGAGCAAGTCCAAATGCCACTCCTAGTTACCTTGGATGTAAAATAAAAGATTGTGTGTAGCTTGTACTTTATGCCACAATCCATGACAGTCAAAGTGTTTAAACTTGGCTAGTTCATGTTTTAAATTTCATGTTGATAGATAGAGAATTAAAATCTGACCAAACTGTTTAATCTTGGTAGATAATTAGATTAGGTAGAGTAAATAAAAGGAGCTCAACTATTTAATTTGAGCCCTTGGATGTAATAAGGATAGACTTAGATAGATTACTATTGTAAAAGAAAAGAAAAGGTTTTGATAAGGGTTTTCCAGTTTAAGTGCACCCTAATAAAGAGAAGTAAAAATGGTAGGATGAGTAGGTGGGTAAGTAGAAGAATGGTTGCGGAATTATGATGATTGTCAGATAAGAGCATACTATTCACTTTCATCATCAAATTTCCAAGTATGGGTGAAAATCAAGCATGCATAAAAGTTCAAAAAGTCAAAATTATTAACTTCCCTCACTCATTACATTTTCACTTAACTAATTTCCAAGAAAAAATCTTAAGTCAAAGGGGCTCAGAGCATTTCTCTGACTTCTGGAGTGACCGAACCCTCGACCTAATGACTTATAGACTGTAAGTCCTAAAAATACCCTCATAAACATTTACGCCTCTTCACTCCCCCTTATTCCCCTCATAAAACTCCTTTTCCTAAGGTTTAAACTCTATTTTCCTAAGGGAAAGCAATTACTCCCATGTGAACCATTTTTCCTTAAAAAACCCTCAAAAATTACCATTTTAGCCTAAGTTACAATGTGTTTATGAAAAGCAAATGAATTAGATACATTACACTTAGCGCTAAAACCCATTATCCACCATCTTCATATTAACTTTTAACTTTATTTATATATTAACTCCCAAGAAAATAACCCTTTTTCCTCTATGTTTTATCAAAAATCCCATATGTTAATATCCTCCCACAAGGTTTGAAAGATACGCCTTATTAATAAACTGATTAATGGGATTAATTAAGTCGATCAACGACTAATTAATAACCATAACCCACCTCCGAAATAAAAGAAATTAATTAATCAATCGGTGATTAATTAATAATCTGTCCCCACCAGGGAAATCACTCCCGATATCATTAAGCTTCGCTAAACCACAGTTAATTAATCCCTCTGCCCATTAAAATCCCGTTGGGCCCCTCCATTAAACCTCACACCAAATCATCACCCCGATCACTGTGTGATCTTACCCCTTTTGATCCAACAGTTGACACCCATATCGGGCGGCCTCCAAAGGCCGACCTTTACCTGCCCGATGTGAGTGGTTTCACTATTCACCCAGCTGCTACGTGGCACCCGATGAATGGAATCAGGTGGCCTTCCCTCAAAACCGCCCACGCCTCATAAGTGGTGCGATGGCCCTTCGATACCACTTCCTCGCCATTTCGATAAATCGCTGTTCATTTAATTGACTTTCGCGCCATATTTCAAAATTCTGCCCATTAAACCTTATAACGTGAAAACCTATGTTTTCATGGTTTTCACCCATTTGAATGTGTAAACCTATGAAACCCTCCAGCGCCTCCCTGAACCTATGCAACACAATTTCACCATCTGTTTTCCGTCCAAAACTCTATTGTGACCCCTTTCCCAGTCATCCCTTTGCCAAAGAGCCATCAAACACCCTTCATGATGACCTACATTCTCTTAAATAATATTGAATTTTTTTAGGTTATCAAACTAAGATCAGATCTTGGATAAACAGTTCTGATACTAGTCGCAGAACTAGTCTATTCCAAGAATCAACATAAAACCTCATTCAGAACTTGTGCTCAGAGGATGAACACAATTATTCAAGGAAACAAAGAAGAAGACAACTACAAAGAGCATTGATAGTCAAAATAGAGCAACCAAACAGAGAATACAATTACAAGACAAGTGAACAAAATATGCATGTACTTAACCTATATCCACTACCTGATGCTGATATACACAAAAATAAAAGTATTTACTATTGAAATAGACAGTAAAAACCTAAAATATAAAGTGAAGGTAAAAGGAAATAGTAAAGAATAGTCAAAGTGTATCAAGGTTAAAGAGTAATAGATTGAAGACCAAGTCAAGTAAATCAGCCTGCATGAAGATAAACAGTAGGGAAGACAATTACAAAGCATAGCATACAGATTCATGTCAAAGTGAAGACAGATGAAAAAACAGAATGGTAAAAGTAAAACAGTAAAAGTAAACTTGGATGCAATAAGGGTTAAAAAGAGATGAAAACACTTTCACCAGCAACAATGTAGTTTATCTAAAGTAAAAGTGAAAAAAAGTGAAAAGAATTTAAGGTTAAAAGATAAAATTAGAGCAGAAATGGTACAATCTTTAGAAATTTCCTGTTTAAGTCATAGTTTTGCAGAAACTATTGTGACCAATGCAAGATGTATTTTGAGATCCTGGAGGAGGTTTTTGTTCCTAAAAGGCTAATCTACAAAAATATATCTCACTTTTTACACATGAATTACCAAAATGAAGATAAGTGCATGTCTTCACAACCTATTTTTCGGTTTGTGTAAAGTCCTGTTTTTGACATCTTTTTCCAGGGAATATTGTGAACAGTCAGAGCTGAAGTTTGCGAAACTGAGAGAGATTTATTTCAATAACATAATTATCTACAATAATGTCTTTCAATTTTTACATATCTATCTCGTATTGAGATATACAAGCGTATCATTGTACCCTAAGTTTGCATAATTTCTGGGGCAGAATGCACAAAGGAAGGAGGCAGTTAGTGACTTGGAAGCCTCATCATCACTTAAGAGTTGCTATCAAATTTGAATTTCTCTTCTTTGTCACCATAAATCCATAAACATAATTCCAAATAGATTCATTAGTTTTGAGTGTCCTTTATTTAAGTTCGGCTAATGTAAAATAGTTAGAGATATTTGTAAAACCAATCTTGATATTTTTTCAAGATATTTCAGTTTAGAATTTGTATAAATACTTTTTCATTTGAAGTATTTAGGGTGGATTCAAAGACATTTCTATAGACATTTCATATCAAGATATAGAGCTATTGTAATCAAGACTAGATTGGCTTGCTGGATCATGGAATAAAGTTAAAGACATTTCACAAGATTCCTGTGCACAGTGGAAATCAACTAAGTATTATCTCTTCATGTTTATTACTGTTTTCTCTTCATGTTTATAAATATTCACATGTTTCTCTATTAAATCTGAATGGTAAAGAAGGAATGATATTTCAGAATTAGCTTTAATGCTCTCTGTTTTGACTGTTTACTTTCTCACTGTTTTCTTCTAAACTATGTTAGTCTGATAATTCTTAATTGCTCCCTTACTTCCGTCGTTTTCCCCCCTTTGGTCCATAGTAAAGGATTCTTAGTTCCTCTTTGCTACTGATCATCTTTCTTTTCTTCATCTTGATCCTATTTTAAGGATTCTTCATTTCCCTTTTACCCTGGTTAGGACTACCTCATCCATTTGAACCTACAAATTTGTTGTTTGTCGTGCTAGCCTACCCTGTGAACTCCTCCTTTAACAATTGATCTAATTCAAATAAGCCACTCTTTGATTGACTCCATAGCCCAATGGCTTGAAGGCTTGTTCTGCCCATTTGTTCCCATAATTCCACCAACCAATAAAAATCAGACCTCTTGAGCACTAAGAACTAGCCTAAAATCACACCCAAAACAAAGTTAAATTATAAAGAGAGAGCCCTCTCCAGACTTAAGCCAGCTAGAACCCGAGTTTAAAAGATTAGGTTTATGGTTACCTCGGAAATTTCTTTCTTTAACCTTGGAAAAATTCTGAGTGATAACATAGTGACGACTCCACTAGGGAGAACTAACATTTTCTTTAGAATTGTTTTACAGGTTTAGATTTGATCTATGATGGTGAACAATGATCAGACACACAAAGTTTAAAATCATCCACCTGGCGACTCCAAATCAATTTCACAATCAAGACTCCACTGGAGAAATGAACCTGAAAGAACTGTGTGAAAATATCAGGATTTTAACTTGGATTGTTTTCCCAGACATTATGTTCTTTCTCATTGATAAAGTTTGTCAATGTATATTGTATTTTAGAGAAGATTTTAGATCAATTTTTTTTATTATTTTCCTTTAAAATTTGTAGATATAAAGGCTCCTTATATATTTGAATAATTTTCTTCTGAATCTAATGATGATCATATTCCAATCAAAGAAACTGAAACAATCAAGACTAATGATACAATCCCTGTACATGTTCTTATACCTTGTAAAGTTACTGATAGATATAAGCCCCTCATGTTACCTGCTACACTCCATGCTTTCCCTAACAATTATCACAAGCACCTCCCTAGGTTTGATGGAGAGAATGGTATCACTGACCAAAAACATATTCAAGCTTTTGAGAATTATGTTAACTTATTTGAAGTAGATGAAGAGGATGTCAGTATTAGGCTTTTTGCTCTTTCTTTGCAAGACAAAGTCAAGAGTTGGTTCAAAAACCTGCCTAAGGCAAGCATCTCAAATCTCCAGTGGTTTCTCAAATTATTCCTTGATAAATGGATAATCAAAGTTAATCTGTTTGTGATCATAGAATAATATAATCAGTTAAAAAGACATCCAAATGAAACAATACAACAATTTTTAGACAGATTTAATCAAACCTATTATTCAATGCCATCAAATATAAGACCTCCCCCTGATTCAGCTCTTTTGCATTACCCAAGAGCATTTAATCTAGAGATATAATTTCAGTTAAGAGAAAGAAACCCCTCAACACTAGAACAGATGCAGAACATGGCAGTAGATGTAGAAGTTAATCTGCAAATTAGAAGAGAAAAGTTGAAAGCAGAAGCAGAGGTAAAACTCGTCATTTTGGTAAAGAAGATAGAGGAGAGGATAGAGAAGATCACCATGAAAGATAAAATTTTTGTTCAAAATCACCATGACACATTTGTTTCACAAAAAGAAGAGGTTGACAGCCATGAACAAATTCCCGTTAATTCCAACCACCATAAATCTAAAGATAGAGTTATAGAACCATATGTGGAGAGGCAATCTACTGATCTAATATGTACATTTGGTGACATTACTTGTTATGATGATGTGCCTAAGTTTGATCACACAAATAATGATTATGTTCCTCAAATCCAAATTAACCTTGCAGAGGAATCAGAAGTTAGTTTTGGGAATAAAGAAGTGCAGGTTCAACGGCTTGAAAATAGTGATCAACTTGTTCATTTCAGCTATGAGAATGAGGAGGAAAGTGCAGAAAATTTTGAAATTAGTGAAGGAACTTTACCATTATGTTTTGCTTTGTTTCAGTTTATCAGAGATAACTTTCATGCAATCAAAAATCAAATGTCAACAAGTTTTGATATTAACCATCTAGAAGGCAATAAAATCCTTGTTCAAGACTTCTCATATCTAGATTTGCAGCCCCAAAATGCCATTGAATGTCAAGTTGCAGAAGAAGACTTAGAAGCTGGAACATATGGTCAAATGATCATGGATGATTCCCTACCATTTTGTTCTGAGTCAGTTCAGTTTTTGAAAGGAAATTTGCATAGTCTACCTGTAATAAAGGATGAGCAGTTTCTAGAAAATCATGCAGTTTCATTGGAACCAATAGAAAATAGGTGGCAATAGTCTTTCCAAGTCTTTCATGATCCAATCACTGATGTGTTGGATGGATTTTTTTGTCAAAGTCGTTCTCCATTAGCTAACTATGACTTTGAAAAAGGTATTGATACAAACTTGATTAGGAAATTAGTTTTCTTGCCATTTTCAGAAGAAACATCATCACAAAGCTCATTTAAAAACATGCAGAGTGATAAAGATGAAGGTATTATTTCAGTTTCATGGTATGCAGGCCATACAAAACAGATGTACAGTTGTTTGAATCAGTTCAGGATTAGTGTATATATTTAACAAGATCCTTTTGTACAATTTCTAGAGTCAACAAAGGAAATCAAGAATTTCCTTATCTTCTCAAAGGTTGACAAGGTTATATTTGGCTTTAGAACCTCAGTTTTAATCACAACAAGCCCAAGCAACAAAATCCATCAATGTATACAATGCTTGAGTGGTTGCATTGGTTGTTTCATTTTACCTAACCAGTAGTTATAAAGCTGATTAGAGTAAGTAGGCAGGATTTTAGTTTGAACAAATTCAGTTTTCAGCAGCAACTTTATGTTAGATCAGATTTTAGTTTGTAGAAAAGGGTGTATTTTCAGTTCAAAAGCTTTAGCCACAAAAATTTATACAACAGAGCATATACATGTGTGGGGTTGGACCAATGGATCAGGCTACTAGTCGATGGTGTTCTTGACATTTCACAAGGAAATTCCATCCCCAAGTGGAGCCATTGTTAGGTTCCTATACCAATAGGAGTCATAATTTTTGAATGATTGAGATTAAATCTGTAATATGTACATACCTTTTCTTTCTGCAAATGTTTCCCATATTCTCAGAAAAATTAAAAAATGTAAGGAGGGTATGCCCTAAAAGAAAAATCAAAGGGAAAAAAGAATAAAAAAGGTCAGAAAAAATGAAAAAATGAACCCCAAGAAAAAGACCACGAAAGTGAGCAAGTCCAAATGCCACTCCTAGTTACCTTGGATGTAAAACAAAATATTGTGTGAAGCATGTACTTTATGCCAAAATCCATGACAGTCAAAGTGTTTAAACTTCGCTAGTTCATGTTTTAAATTTCATGTTGACAGATAGAGAATTAAAATTTGACCAAACTGTTTAATCTTGGCAGATAATTAGATTAGGTAGAGTAAATAAAAGGAGCTCAACTATTTAATTTGAGCCCTTGGATGTAATAAGGATAGACTTAGATAGATTACTATTATAAAAGAAAAGAAAAGGTTTTGATAAGGGTTTGCCAGTTTAAGTGCACCCTAATAAAGAGAAGTAAAAATGGTAGGATGAGTAGGTGGGTAAGTAGAAGAATGGTTGCAGAATTATGATGATTGTCAGATAAGAGCATAATTTTCACTTTCATCATAAAAATTCCAAGTATGGGTGAAAATCAAGCATGCATCAAAGTTCACAAAGTCAAAATGATTAACTTCCCTCACTCATTACGTTTTCACTTAACTAATTTCCAAGAAAAAGTCTTAAGTACCTAAAATCTTAAGTCAAAAGGGCTCAAAGCATTTCTCTGACTTCTGGATGGACCGGACCCTCAGCCTAATGACTTATAGACCTTAAATACTAAAAATCCCCTCATAACATTTACCCCTCCTCACTCCCCCTTATTCCCCTCATAAAACCCCTTTTCTTAAGGTTTAAACTCTATTTTCCTAAGGGAAAGCAATTACTCCCATATGAACCATTTTTCCTAAAATAACCCTCAAAAATTACCTTTTTAGACTAAGTTACAATGTATTTATGAAAAGAAAATGAATTAGATACATTACACTTGGTGCTAAAACCCATTCTCCACCATCTTCATATTAACTTTTGACTTTATTTATATATTAACTCCCAAGAAAATAACCCTTTTTCCCATATGTTTTTATCAAAAATCCCATATGTTAATATCCCGCCCCAAGGTTTGAAAGATAAGCCTTATTAATAAACTAATTAATGGGATTAATTAAGTCAATCAACGACTAATTAATAACCATGACCCACCTCCCAAATAAAAGAAATTAATTAATCAATCAGTGATTAATTAATAATCTGTGCCCGCCAGGGAAATCTCTCCTGACGTCATTAAGCTTCCCTAAACCATAGTTAATTAATCCCTCCATGCATTAAAATCCCGTGAGGCCCCTCCATTAAACCTCACACCAAATCATCACCTCGATCACCGTGCGATCTTACCCCTTTTGATCCAACGGTTGACACCCATATCGGGTAGCCTCCAAAGGCCGACCGTTACCCGCCCAATGTGAGTGGTTTCACTATTCACCCCGCTGCCACATGGCGCTCGATGAATGGAATCAGGCGGCCTTCCCTCAAAACTACCCACACCTCATAAGCGGTGCGATGGCCCTTCAATATCGTTTCCTCGCCATTTTGATAAACCGCATGTCTGTTCATTTAATTAACTTTAGTGCCATATTTAAAAATTCTTCCCGTTAAACCTTACAACGTGAAAACCTGTGTTTTCAAGGTTTTTGCCCGTTCAACTGTATAAACCTATGAAACCCTCCAGTGCCTCCCTGAACCTTTGCAACATGATTTCACAATTTTTTTTCCATCCAAAACTCTATCGCGGCCCCTTTCCCAGTCATCCCTGTGCCAGAGAGCCATCAAGCACCCTTCATGAAGACCTGTGTTCTCTTAAATAATATTGAATTTTTTCAGGTTATCAAACTAAGATCAGATCTTGGATAAATAGTTCTGATACTAGTCACAGAACTAGTTTATTCCAAGAAAATCATAGAAAACCTCATTCAGAACTTATGCTCAGAGGACAAACACAATTATACAAGGAAGCAAAGAAGAATACAACTACAAAGAGCATTGGCAGTCAAAACAGAGCAACTAGACAAAGAATACAGTTACAAGACAAGTGAAAAAAATATGCATGTACTTAACCTATATCCACTACTTGATGCTGATATACACAAAAATAAAAGGATTTACTGTTGAAATAAACAATAAAAACCTAAAATATACAATGAAGGTAAAAGGACATAGTAAAGAAAAATCAAAGTGTATCAGGATTAAAGAGTATTAGATTGAAGACCAAGTCAAGTAAATCAGCTAGCATGAAGATAAACAGTAGGGAAGACAGTTACAAAGCATAGCATACAAATTCATGTCAAAGTGAAGCCAGATGAAAAAATAGAACGGTAAAAGTAAAACAGTAAAAGTAAACTTGGATGCTAGTAACGGTTAAATAGAGATGAAAACACTTTCATCGGAAACACTGAAGTTTATCTAAAGTAAAAGTGAAGAACAGTTAAAAGAAATGTAAGGTTAAAAGATGAAATCAAAGCAGAAATGGTACAATCTTCATAAATTTCTTGTTTAAGTCATAGTTTTGCAGAAACTATTGTGACCAATGCAAGATGTATTTTGAGATACTGGAGGAGGTTTTTGTTCCTAAAAGGCTAATATACAAAAAATATCTCACATTTTACATAGGAATTACCAAAATGGAAATAAGTGCATGTCTTCACAACCTATTTTACTGTTTGTGCAAAGTCTTTTTTTTTAACATCTTTTTTAAGAGAATATTATGAACAGCTGGAGCTGAATTTTGGGAAACTGAGAGAGGTTTATCTCAATAACATACTTATCTACAATAACATCTTTCAACTTTTACATATCTATCTCGGATTGAGATATACAAGCATATCATTGGACCCTAAGTTTGCAGAATTTCTGGGGCAAAATGCACAAAGGAAGGAGGCAGTTAGTGACTTAGAAGCCTCATCATCACTTAAGAGTTGCTAAAATTTTTGAATTTATCTTCTTTGTCACCATAAATCTATACACATAATGCCAAATAGATTCATTAGTTTTGAGTGTCCTTTATTTAAGTTCTATTAATGTAAAACAGTTGGAGATATTTGTAAAACCAATCTTGATATTTTTTCAAGATATTTCAGTTTAGAATTTGTATAAATACTTCTTCATTTGAATTATTTAGGGTGGATTCAAAGACATTTCTGTAGAAATTTCATATCAAGATAAAGAGCTATTGTAATCAAGACTGGATTGGCATGTTGGATCATGGAATAAAGTTAAAAACATTTCACAGGATTCTTGTGCACAGTGGAAATCAAATAAGTATTATCTCTTCATGTTTATTACTATTTTCTCTTCATGTTTATAAATATTCACATGTTTCTCTATTAAATATGAATGGTAAACAAGGAATGATATTTTAGAATTAGCTTTAATGCTCTCTGTCTTGACTGTTTACTTTCTCACTGTTTTCTGCTAAACTATCTTAGTCTGGGAATTCTTAATTGATCCCTTACTTCAGTAGTTTTCCCCCCCTTTGTTCCATTGTAAAGGATTCTTATTTGCCTTTTGCTACTGATCATCCTTCTTTTTTTCATCTTGATCTCGGTTTAAGGATTCTTCATTGCCCTTTTACCCTGGTTAGGACTACCTCATCCATTTGAACCTACAAATTTGTTTTCTGCTGTGCTAGCCTACCCTGTGAACTCCATCTGTAGCAATTGATATGATTCAGTTAAGTCGCTCTTTGATTGACTCCATAGCCCAATGGCTTGAAGGCTTGCTCTGCCCATCTGTTCCCATAATTCCACCAACCAATCAAAATCAGACCTCTTGAGCACTAATAACTAGCCTAAAATCACACCCAAAACAAAGTTAAATTATAAAGAGAGAGCCCTCTCTAGACTTAGGTTGGCTAGAACCCGAGTCTAAGAGATTAGGTTTGTGGTTACCTCGGAAATTTCTTTCTTTAACCTTGAGAAAGTTCTGAGTGATAACAACAGCATCAATGGTTGCTATTATAGATGGACTATATATAGTTCACAAGCCTTGTAAGGTTCTACAAATTCAAAGGAAAAGCGACTAAATCTACTTAGAGGAAGGTAAGCACACTTACAGGAAAGTAAATACACTTGGAAAAATGGAAGGGCCACTTGTGTATCTTTCAACCATTCACAAAAAAGAAACACACGCTAGAAAAAAAAACACTTGCATAATTGAAATAGCATACTTCTACCCAATGGGAATAGGAAGCTTAATGTTATAACTCCCAACCGAGGTAGAACAAATCACACAAATAGATGATAAATCATATAGGAAAAAATGAATGAAGGAATAAACCTTGACAACATGATCTTGTCTTTGCTAAAACAAACAAATGTAATCATATGTAATCATTGGGTTGAGCACATGTATTCAACAACATAAATGAATGCAAATCAATCTAAAATGCAAACATGTCAAATTATAAATTGCAATGAATAACTAATTATGTAAATAAATTGATAAATAAGTAAATAAATACAACCATGCTGTAATTAATTGCATAAATAAAATCACACAACCATAAATTAATTATAAAAATAAATCAAAATAAATTATATGTTAAAATAACTAACTAAGGAGCTAAATTACACAACCATAAAAAATTATACATGAATTTTCTATTGAAGTGGGTCCTACCTCCATAAGTGTTGATGTTTACAGTACACCTTACTTTGAAAACATAAATTAATTTAATTATCTAAGCTATTTAAAAAAAAACATTAACCAAATCATAAACTATGGAAATTATAAATTACAATTGAAATAAAAGCTTAATTATTAAAGTATTTCATTATGATTTGGACATTGCTCTAATATTTGTCCTCGTGGAATAAAATATGAATTCCCTTTATACATTACTTTTATTTAAAAATATAATAACAACCAGTAAATGAGATCCACAAGTTTCTCATATGATTTGCTAACAATTAGTAAACAATAAATATGTCTCCGTAATTTTCTCATGTGGTTTGCTATAAATAGCAAATAATAAATGACTTAAACATAATTCCAAAATATTTATTAGAAACTCAATTAATCATGTCTAATATTGATTCAAATTGAAACAATATAACAACAATTGTGTAACAACATCAACTCAAGTTTACAATCAACTCAAGGTTTTGCTAGTTCATGGTTCTAGTATTGACTTGCAGTTCTAAGAGTTGCAGCATCAAGTTTTGATGGCTCATGGTTTTGCCTTTCAATTCTTAGTTCCAATAGTCACAATGGTCATTTTCAATAGTGAGTTGTGACACCATAGTTGTGGCTACGAGTTGCAGCACCAAATTTACGGCACCAGAGTTGCAGTAGTGAGTTGTGACACCAAAGTTGCAGCAACTCAGTAACAAAAACTGTGATGAAGATACACCCTGTAGTGACAATACAACCGTCACAACAATCTTTCTAGCACTTCGTCCTTGCACATTAACTCAAAGATAAATATAAATATAATATTTTGTCAATGTTTATCATAAATTCATGTAAAATAGTAAAGAATTGAAATGGAAAACACTTTAGGTCTAAATCCCACATATAAGCATCAGAATGGACTAATATAGGGTCGTATAAAAAGGAATTAAGAATAGGGAAATGAGGATATAAAAATATGTAAATTGCAAGGCCCATTAGCCAATATGTTGCCTTTAAACCACTGAGCCATGGATTATTACCATTCACAATGTTTCCACAATGGAATTGCATAGCACAAAGGGAGTCCTGCTTCAATCCAATAATCCCTAAGTACTTCCCTTTACTCAATGACTTTTATGCTTATTTTATACAATTTACTTGTAACTTCTCCTAGCCCTCTAGCTTATGCTAAAGGCTATCACACTATTTTTCTTACCCATTTAAGAAAATTCACAACTCCACATAGGGTAATGTGTCTCAGAAGGATTTTAACTTTGTTTAAAGTCACACTCTTATCACCCATGTGTGTTTATGTTTCCATTCTCACCAATTATATTTAGTTTTAATGCACTTTTATGTTTCTCTTTTTATGACTATCCAATATACTTTGCGCACTATTGTTAGATACCTCATATATGATAGCATGAATGTTACTTTTCTCTTTGTTTCTCCCCAATGAACTATGGCTTCCCTACATGAGAATTCAAGGTCCATACGACGACATGGTCAATCATAAGTCTCTAGATATTACATTACCCATATGTTTGGAGTAGCTCAATACCAGTCCCATACTTTCTCATAACAGGTGGCACTTGGATAGTTCAACTACCAAATTTGAAATTTGGAAATAAGGGAAAAAATGACATTAAATTTTGAATAGAAAGGAAAGTTTCAAGTTTTCCCTTCACAACTTCCTCTCATGCATTAGGATTTGTGTTGGTTGCTCTCTTCTTTAGCTTTTGGTAACATATTAAATAAAATGCATATTACATCAAATAAAATTTGTCAAGATATCAATGTTGGTCATTCTAGCACTAAAATTCTTAATTAGAAATTACAAATTTGGAGATGGGGTGTCAATGTTGAGCAGGGATTGCATGAAAATTGCAAAGAAGAAATTCCTACAAAGGAAAAGGTATACTAAGATGCTCAATGCAATAATCCTATTGTTCTTGGGATTTTTTCACTAGTAGAATAAAATGTGGGACATATTGCTCAAATCATTTCCTAGTGCTTGATGTCTCCTTTCCTCCACTGTCATTCTCTCACATTTACAACTCCATCTAATTTTGAATACTAATACATATATGAATGAGATATAAAAGGTAGTACAATGTAGAATAAATGTCATTAATTGCCAACTTCTCAATTGAATGAGATCTAAAGGATATTATGTTGCAGAATAAATGTCGTTAACACCAACATCTCTTGTGTAACTTGATTTTACCAAATTATGAAAAATTGTGTTCCCTCGCCATCACATTATGATTATTCATTTAGTTAGAGAGAGAAATAAATAACAAGCGACAATAAAACATTTTATACCTTATATTTTATACGTCTAGGCACTCACCCTTAGATTTAAATTTATTTAGGTCCAACATTGCTCACCTTAATATACCAAGCATTATATACTCTTTAAACGAGTTTGTTGCTCACCATCTTGAGTGCATTAACTTGAAACTCCCCATATTCTACATTTATGTGTATGAATGAGACTTAGGAGCATAAGATGTGTGAATACACAAACACCCTTTGATGATGTTGGAGAGTATGTACATATTACATTGTTATGAGAATAAAGGAAAAACTGTGCCCATAAAAATCTCTACAGGGAGTGTCGACATGTTAACTTATCAACAGAAAGCTAAGTATATATGTACATAATTCCGTGGACAAATATTTACATTGGAGGTAGCAAGGATATTATTCCTATAAAATTAATGCATGCCCAGGAAGTCTGAGCCATATTGTAACTATGTTCTTCCCATAACTATTTAGAGTACCTAAGCCCTCTCTCATTGTAATATCACATCAACACAAATCACACGCCTCACAAGGAAGCCCCATGGACATACACACACACACACATGAGCATGATCACAGATACATTTATGGATAAAACTAATTAAAATGAATATTTTTATCATTTGATGTTCTAAATGTTGTATTATAAAATACTCTGTACTCTACAATTTGAAATTTGTTAGTCTTGAATTTTCTTTTGAGTGTTTTCTATCAATTCGTGATAGCCTTTCTTTCCTTTATGCTTTCCATGAATTCATGACATGTGTTGTAGGTGAGTACACTATACATGTCTACATTTCTTTAGCCAACACTTAAATCATTTGGCATTTGAGATGCGAAGCATTCTACTGTCAAAAAATTTCGAAAAGCATAATGGGAGATCTTGTACAGAGACAAGTGTTGTTGTAAAGAAAAACCAACTATAGGTCCCATAATTAAGTAAAGTTGGATGTTGCATTTAGATCTAGCCACATTGATTCTCACCCCCTTTTTTTTCTAGAAAACTTGATATCCATGAGGTGTTAAAGTGGAGATCTCACAGGAAGTGATAAATTTGATTTAGACCACGCAGTCCTAATAACCAGTCGGTATAACAATCTGATCCTCATTCATTGATCTCTACACATGCCTCAACATTGCTGCTTCTGTTATTAGTTGGTAAAACATAAAATAATGTAGTCTACTCCTTCACGACACTTACTTTGTCTATAACTATATATATTGTTAGAGAAATCCATTGTTGGATAACATATTTTATCTTTTCTTCATCATTTTATCGCTCTCATGGAGGTTTAATGTGTAAAGTTGTTTGATTGAGTTTGACCAACGTCTTGATGGTCACATGTGTGAGAATTTGACCATATTTGACCAGTGTTGACTGACTTGTACAATCAAGTTTGACCACAAGGAAATGATCAAATTTGACTGTAAGGTTGACCGTAGTCTGCATGTGTAGGTTTGATTGTAGGAAAACTAACCGTAGACTAATTTGATCGTAAACCATTAACCAACATTGACCATAGTTTTTTGAGTTGATTTTGACTGGTTTGAACAACATTGACTAGCATCAATTTGACTAGGCTTGACTAGTGGTTTTACTAATAATGTTGGAAAATATTTATAGATGAATTTCTAATTCGTAAACCTTTTTAAAAATATAATTTCTCCTCAATAAAAGATTGTTGAGTTTTTTCACAAGGTTGGGTTTCCTAGGGTAAAAATATTGTGTCTATTATGCATGGTTGTCTTTCTATGATATTTATTATTTATGTTGCATTGAAAGTTGATATCTTCTTTGTGTAATTATTCAATGATATTAGTGGCATGAGAAATTTTGTTTGAAAATCATTAGAAAGTAATTATCATATCAGAAAATTGTATTTTATTGCACATGCTTTAGAATTTCAACATGGTATCATAGAATTGTTAAAAATTAACAATTAATTTCAGCCCCACACTCCAATATTCAACAATTCTTACCAAATTTTAAATCTCTTGTCAAGATGGTTCCTAGTCTCATAGTAGAAGACAGGATGGATGGTGCTACAAATTTCTGATATTGGAATACTAGGATACTCCTTGTATTGGATGAAAATGATATTTAGAATAAAGTGAAGGAACATGTCTGAGAACCACAAGATGTTGGGAGAAAACCAAGAATAAGAATAATGAAGTAAAAGCTAATAGGATCTTAATAGATTCTATAAAGGACAATTTGATTCCACATGTTGTGAAGTTGAATACTATCGAATAAATGTTTGATGCCTTGATGGGATTATTCGAGAGTAAGAACAATAGCATGAAATTAGCCTTGAGGCATCATCTTCATAGAATCATGATGTCCAGATTAGATTTAGTCGCCACTTATCTCATGAGAGTCTCTTAGTGAGAGATCAGCTTAAAGCCATTAGAGATACCTTTGATGATGCAAAGATTGTTATATTGACTCTTAATGTATTTCTTTCTTCATGAGGTCCATTTATATAGGGTATTTATGCATGGGATGAGATTCCCAAGTTTGATCATCTTTGGACTGATTGTGTCCAAGAGGATGCTGGATAGTTTTCCAAGAACAACTTGTAAAGACCTCAGCATGAAGAAATTTAAACCCTTGTAGCTCATGTAAGAAATGGAAAAGGAGGAAGAAATATTGATAAGAAAAAGATGGGTGGAAGGTTAGCTCTAGTTCAAGATCATAAGAAGAATATTTCAAAGATCAGATGCTTCAAGTGTCATACATTTGGTCACTATGCCTCTAGGTATTCTCAAAAGAGAAACAAGGCAAAGTAGCATGCATCAAAAACTGATGTTGATGATGGTGATAATGAGCATATATTATAGAAGAAGTTAAATTCATCTAAACATTATGAGATTGCAAATGGAATACTTCTTTATCTCTACTCTTTTAAGCACTATTATTGACAGTAGTGTATTTTGGTTTGTGGACAGTGGTGCTTCTAGGCACATGACAAGTTCACAAGGTTCTCTCACAAATTTGACAAATAAGGATTCAACATTGTAGGTAGAACTTGGAAATAATGCCAAGTATGCAATCATAAATTAGGATTCAACATCATTTCAGCTAGATTCTAGAGATTCTCTTCATATGAGAGATGTATTATTTGTACCAGGATTGAAGAAGAACTCACTCTTTATTTCTATGTTGGAGGATATAGGTTACAGAATTGCATTTATGGGTAGCCATGTTCTTTCATGGCCTAAGGGCTTGGGCATAGACTCAATAGGAGTGATTGGTGTTCTAGAGGGAGAACTATATAGATTTCCAGGATGCCCATCCCAGGCATTGGTACATGACAATATCATTTTATGTGAGTTATGGCATCATATATTTGATCACCTGCATTACAAGGCTTTTTCAACATTGAGGAGGATGGTTACAGGTCTTTTAGAGCTCTAGGAAGAGCACGAGGGTGTTTTTAGGGTTTGTGCACTTAGAAAGAATTCCAAGGGTTCTTTTTTGAGTAGTGATAGTAGCTACAAGCGGATCTTGGATATAATGCATTCAGATGTATGTATACCAATGATAGCATCATATTTGGATGACTTCTTGTACTATGTGACATTAATTGATGATTTCTCCTTGAAGACCTGGATCTACATCATGAATACAAAGGATGAGGTCTTCTTCAAGTTCCAAGAGTTCAAGGATTAGGTAGAGAACTTGAAAGGGAAGAAGATCAAGGTTTGAGGTCAAATAATGGATGAGAGTATAATTCCAAGGAATTTAGTGATTTATGCAAGGAGGAAGGGATCAAGAGGGAGTTGATAGTTCCTTAAAACCCTTAGGATAATGGTGTTGTGTAAAGAAAGAACAAGTGATGATTCATGATTAGGATTTACCCATATTCTTATGGGTAGATGCATCTAGCACGAGAAATTATGTTCGAAACAAGAATCCTCACTAGATATTGGAGGACAAGACTTTTGAGGAGGCATCCCCATGATTGAAGCCATAGGTTAGTAATTTGGTGATCTTTGGTTGTCTAGTATACGTCCACATGCCCAAGGAGAAGATAAAAAATTAGAACCTTTTGGGAAGAAGGGTACTTTTATGCGATACAACAAGACTTCAAAGGCCTACAATATCTGGATTCCAGGGAAATGCCAAGTTGATGTTATTCATGATGTTAATTTCAATGAGGAGGTAACTTTAAGGAACTCTAGAGAGTCCCATATGGAGATTGATAGTGAGGAGAAAAATGATCCAAAGGATGTGGGTACAATCCTGCTAGTGAGTATCCAAGCTAAGTATCCCAGTAGAGTAGCAAAGCTGATAAGTCCAACTGATCAGCCCACCCATGTAGTCTAGGCCAAGCTAGCCTAGGCAGGGAACAATTCGTCGTTGTACCATGTGCCATACCGTATGGTACCATGCATGTTTAGAGCTATGTGGGCTGCTTTATGTTACTTCCTACCAAGGCTAGATGATACATTCCCAACCTCAGTCAGAAGGGGTAGTTGACACTCCCATAAGCAGTATTGGTTCGACAGGTGAATTGTGATATGATGGTTGTTCATCCAAGGTGTGTACCTTCTAAATAGTCTAATTTGGATAATCATAATAGATAGATCTTGGGGAACCAATCTGTTGGGGATAGTCTGTTGGGGATAAAAGGTTGGGTAGGGCAGGAAAGTCAAGAATTATGTTGGGGTGATTTAAAGGCTATAAGAAAAGGTTGGGGATAGTAGAGGGCTGATGAAAGAAATAGGAATGGTGTATAGTATTATTTTTCAGGGGAATGTTTATCTTTGGGGAAGAAAGAAAGTGGTTGTGGGGGATGGTGGGTGCAGGGAAATGCTGTTGGGAAAGGCTGTTGGGGATAGAAGGATATTCTTTGTGAATGGAAGGAAGGTGAAGCCGATACCTCCATTCATAAAGAGTCAATAGAGCCAATGGACTCTCCTAGAGATGTTATTAGGACCAAGAAGAGGTCGACATGGCTTCGTGACACTTTGCAGGATGCACAGAGGCATGTAGCTCCTAATGGTACTTCTAGATAGAGAAAACAAACAAAAAGGTTCTTGAGTTATATGGAATTGATGAGACACATCATTGATTATAAACCTTATAGTTATGAGGATGCAACATGCTAGAAGGATTTTATAGATGCCATGATGTAGGAGTATCATTCCATCATGAATAATGATGTGTGGGAGACAGTTCTGAGACAAAATGGGAAGTCAGTAGTGACTTCCAAGTGGATCTATAAGATCAAGCATGCAGTAGATGGTAGAATCGATAAGTAAAAAGTGGGGTTTGTAGTGATAGGGTTCTCTTAGAAAGAAGGAGAGGATTATCAGGAGAATTTGGATCCAGTCATCAGGAACACTTCAATTGGGATTATTATTTTTCTTTCTTTAGATATGTCTTGGAGGTTACAAAAATTGGATGTAAAGGCCATGTTCCTCAATGGTGTGATCGAGGAAGAAGTGTACATAGACAAACCTCAAGGATTTTCAATACATGGGAAGGAGCCCCATGTTTATAGATTAAAGAAGGATTTTTATGGACTCAAGAAAGCACCGAAGGCATGGTATTCCAAGATTGATGGATACTTGATGAGTTTGGGCTTCACCAAGCATGATGCGGATCCTTACCTTTACTACAAGGATGTTGATGGTGATCCTTTGATCATGGTAATGTATGTTGATGATCTGCTCCTTATTGCAGCTGAGAGGCTCACTGTCAGGTGCAAGAGGGAGTTGCATTTGTAGTTCAAGATCGATTATCTTGGCTTAATGCATTATTTATTTGGATTGAAGGTGTGGCAGAGGCTAGGTGATATCTTCCTTAGATAAGAGAAGTACACAGTTCAGATTTTGAGAAGATTCGGTATGATAGACTAGAATTCCATGGCTACACCTATGGTGACAAATCTGAAGAAGCTAAGTGATTATGCTTCAAATCCATATTTGGTGGATCCCACTATGTACATGTAGTTAATTGGATCCTTGATGAACTTGGTTAACACTAGGATAAATATTTTCTTTGTAGTGAATACTTTGAGCCAATTTATCATTGAGTCAATGCATTTACATTGGGTTGCAATGAAGCGTGTGTTGAGGTACCCACCTGGTATAGTTGGATATGATATGGGAATTTATCTGGTGGTGAAGTGAGGTTGATTTTGATTGGCTCAGGAGGGAAGTGGACAGAAAGAGAACCTTAGGGTGTTGCTTCAACTTGGGATCAACTATGATAACCTAGATTAGTAAGAAGAAAACTTCTACCACACTCAATACAATAGAAGAGGAGTATATCATATCCAATGTCATAAGTCAAGAGGCAGTGTGGACTCAAAAACTACTTGCAAGACTATTTAATCTAGTACTAGGTATAACCTTGATATATTGTGATAATAAAAAATATTTCAAGATTTTAGTGAATCTAGTATTTCATGATAGGTCGAAGCACATTAATATTAAATATCACCTCATCTAATACATGGTTCACTAGGGATCAATGAAGCTCCAAAACATATCCACGGACGAGAAGATTATGAACATTCTCACCAATATTTAGTTTAGGGGGAAGTTTGTATACTTCGTATAAAAGCTTGGCATGATGCAACATGTCTCCCTTGTTGAGAGAAGGTGTTTATTTTTTTACAGCATTAGGTAGACATTCTTCCACAAGGTCATACTAATTTGACTAGTGGGGAATGATACATTTAGTCAAGGGGGCATGTTGACTTGGCTAGGGTTGAATGGCCCAAGGGAAATCTTTCTCACATGGGGACATGTTGATTTTGCTAGGGGAGAATGAACCTCGATGCTCACATTGCTTGCTCTAGGATGGAGGGATCTATATTTTTATAGAGAAAGTTTGATTTGTTTATCTAATGGGGCTTTTACCAACTATTGGAATAAAAAATTCTAGTCTAATATTGAGTTGTGAAATAGGATCCATAAGTGATGGGGTTTCTTGTGATGAGTGTTATAGACATTTTTGGGCACTGCAACCCCAAGCATGAAATGTCCATAAACCAAGGGCTCCTAAGTCCCTAAAAGTGTTTTTCTAACCCCTAAAGGAACAAGGTCTACTGATTACAGCTTCTCCCAGAAGTTCTCCATGAAACACTGCTCAGAATTGGTCAAAACAGGATCATTTCAGCTGCTCCATAGGCCAAGTGCATTGCATCTCACCTAAGTACACTGTGTGGGTGTGTTTCATTTCAAAAAGCCCTTATATGGGGTGCGATGGGCGAGAAATGACAAATGGCAGTGTCGTTCCGCGAGGTGGAGAGGCAATGGAAGCTTCCAGAAACTTCTCCTGTGACACTTGCCTCTCTGAATTCAACCAAGGACGAGTAAGAGATCATCAATCTCCAAGTGGAAGCAAGAACTATTAGAGGGAAGACACTAATCAAATCATAAGCTGACTCATCTCCCTTACAGATATCTATATATGGATACCTCATCCCAAAGATCCAGAGGCTGGAATTTTGCATATTGTAAGGAATTGTTGTTGGTTTCTTGAGACAAACATCAGATTGTTGGGTGATCTAAGCTTTGTATGAGGTGAAGAGGGGCTTCCTTGCTGAGAGGTTGATTCTGGGTTAGAACAACTGGTTGTAACTCCTCTTGGCTTTTTTCTTATTTAACAATAAAATCTATTCAAGTTTTCCTCCATACTCTTGTGTCATTTATGTTTGCTACATTTGTATGGTCAATTTACATCTGATCCTAGATTGTTTATGATTATAGATCCATGTCTTTGTATAGTGCTATGCTACTGTGATCTTACAGGTACTCTGTGAAGCTGGGCGTGCAAGGGAACAAGTAGCGAAAGACTATCAAGGAAGAGAGGAATCAAACTAGGAGATTAGCGCAAGACAGAGGTTGGTCTTCTTTGTTCCTCTCTATCTATACTTTATAAAGGAAAAACAAAAGTAGCTTTACTTTGTTTGTTTCTAAGGTAGCTATCACACCTTAGTGGGATAAGCAGTTCTGAGTAGACACTTTTCCCTGTAACAAAATGGCGACTCCACTGGGGACGAATTAGTTTGTTTGTTTATCTTCCTTGTTGTCTATTTCATAAACTTATAGACGGAGTCTGAAGTCATGCCAGGTAGCATTTGAACTGCATTTTCCATAGCAAATGCAAAGTAGATAAATGCCACTTCAGTCCGTCTGTGGGATCTGTTTATGATTTAAACAACTGATTCACAAACTCTCTGATTGCCCTTGTGATAGCTCTTAGATCCTCCTTAGATCTATCCCTGATTGTTGCATTACTGATTACCATTTGCTCGGCCAAAACCCATGAAATGAACTGCAAACTGTGACCCGGAACCCAAGCAAAGTCTTGTTTCTCGCCAGCGCAGGTACTGTTCTGAGAATCTGAAATTCAGTGCACTTCCTGAGTGTAGTAGGTGCGCTGCATTTCAAATTCCCTGTGTTACAGGTGTGCTGATCAGACTAGGCATTGTGTAGTTTTGGTTTCTGTGATTCATTCTTTCCAGTTCTATTCATGAATTTTTCTACCAGTGATCAGTATATCTCTATTTGAAACCCCTTTTCCTTGTTGTTATTCCGCCTCCTTTGTAAAAGAACTGTAAATGTTTTTGTGTGTTTGTTGAGTCATTTTCAATTCTCCTTTGCAAAAGTAGCGTAATCGTACTGTCGTCCTTTGATTTGAAAGTGTCGCAAGTGTCGATTTCAATCATAGGAAAGAGTTTGATTGCTGTTGATAGTTGATTATCCTGTTACTATTGTTTTTGGTCTGAATTTGTAATTTTTCTAGTGTCAAAAACAAGTATTCATTTCAAAATCGCAAGGTGTTGTGATCGTCTCCATTTTTTATTTAAAAAAGAAACTTGTTGATATTTGTCGCTTGAAAAGAAATTCAGATTTGTGCATCAACTTTCTTCTTATCATTCATATACTAAGAAAGTCGAAAACAAATACATGCACGTGCATTTGCATTTAGACAGTCTGATTGGTTTGATTTAGGAAAGTGCATTTAGAGTGTGCTTTTTGCTCTTTGTGAAAGGATTCTGTCTTTCTTTCCTTAGTAGCTAAGATTTTCATTGCACAAAGAAGATAAAAAGATTGTTTATCATCTTATATTGCATTTTAGGAATTACATCTACATCTCGCGGTGAACCTGAAAGGAAAACTTCATAAACAAGATCAACTATAAAATAAATTCAATGAATCTAACAACGCTTCGAAACTTAACGCACAACATTTAGAAGTCTAGGCTAGAGACGTATTCCGGCGTCGTAAAGCCTGGTAACTGTTGTTCTCACTAATGGTTGGGTGACTCCTCCACTTTGAGACGATAAGTGCCAGTACGGACTTATGCTCCCACGTACCCTCGAGTATATTTTGGGAGACCACAATAGGCTTAATCCTTTATCCATAGGAAGCCGTGTCTGCCGCCCTATCGATTGCAATGCACTGAACACAGCATTCGGGAAGATTGACTGCCGTACCGTAAAAAGTATTCTGCAGTTTTGCGATTGGTTTGGTAATCCCTCTACCTAGATTTCTAGAGCAGTACCTTTCGTTCCTTTTCAGACTCTTTAACAGAAAAGGTCCATCTGAGCACTTGTCACTTCAGGCTCATTAAAAATCGAAGGCGACTAGAGTCATATTTTGTTTTTTCTTGACTCTTAAAAATTCAAAAAACAAGTTGTGTCAAAGCGTCTAAAATTTATTTTAAACGGAATATTCATTACCCTTTCCTACGTTGATCTTGGGTTGAGAAAATGGAATCCACCAACCAAGGAATTCCCCTTGGAGGAAATCCTAGTCCCTTCTCCTCTTGGGGAGATGTTGGTGCACCCCATATGGCCACATTGTCGCTTCCAGGACTGACAATCGGCTTGCCTGTATGGCTATTCTCAACCTCTGTCGTTCAGAACACCACAATTCCTAAACAATCGAGTCAGCACCTAGACGATTCCAGAGTTACCCACCAACCTTCTACTTCCTCCAATTATTCCTCTCCTCCTTCCTCTTCGCTTGATGGGGCTGGTAAAGCCAAAAGTCAAGTACTTGAGAAGAAGAAGGAAAAGAAGAAGAAAGAGAAGAAGAAGAAGGAGCCAAAGGCGAATGGGGGCAAATGAGCGTCGTCTAGTGAAAATCCACACACTGCACCGACCAGGCCTAAATCGCCATGTGTCATTTGCAAAGGAGACCACTATCATAGATATTGTCCTTGCATCCCTCGGATCTTAAGGGACTAGTCTCCCCGTTTGCACAACCCGGTGTCGTCAACCTCTAATGATCATGTTGAAAACACACCGTCGACTAGTGAAAGTGAAGCCCCAGGACAAAAAGGAAAATATAGATTTCCTTGTAAATTGTGCGAAGGCAATCATGCCGTCCACCATTGTCCCTTCGTAGACGAGGCTAAAAGAGTTTTGGACGATCATCTGGTTTCACTGTTACGACTTCCTCCTAGATATAAAAAACTCTTGCCGAGTCCGTCACTAGTTGAAAATCCGACTGGCCCGCCCAGGTGGTCGGCTGAAGCATATATCATTGAAGACAAACCATCTGAACCCATACCAGACGAAAGTCAAAAGGTCAAGGCGGCAGTTGACCCGGTCTTGCCTTCAGAGGTTCCATCTTCAGATGATACAGTCACCAAAGAGAACAAGGATGACACCGTCCAAATTCTTTTCGTAAGCATAGACTCCAATGAACATGGGAGCAATTTACCCATTCCTTTACTGCAGGAAGGAAGTTCATCAGAGTCATACCCGGCCGTCTATTCAGTCCCACCTCCAAGCAATCTAGTTGTCTCCTTTGATAGGAATCAACTAAGCAGACCCCGTTTACCAGCTAGTATACCATTCTGAATCATTGTTCAAATATATAGAATGGTTATGGCTGGTACCATCATAGATGAAGGGGCTTCTATGAGTATCCTTTCCTCGACTGCTTGGAAAGCGCTTGGTTCGCCATCGCTTTTTCCTGAGATGAGAAATCTAACAGGCTTTGATAAAGGAACCAGTCGACCGTTAGGGATCCTTCCCAATGTACCCATAACATTGAGAGGAAAAATCGTTCAAATGAATGTAATGGTAGTTCAAGGACCCCTGGATTATAATCTACTCCTTGGACGAGACTATATTTATTGCATGGGAGCGATTGTCTCCTCACTCTTTAGAGTAATGTGTTTTCCGCACGAAGGAAGAGTGGTCAAGCTCGTAGACCAGCTTTCATTTCCCGGATCACACAGAGAAAATAGTCATATACCATCCCTGAATGGTCTTTTCATGCAAGAAATGTCTCAACCTCCAGTCCGTCCACCTGATGAGCGTGAGTGATTCAGGGGACATGACTGAAACCCAGGGGGCATGCACCCTGGCCTGCTTCGGCAAAAAAACTTTAGGTATAGGGTAGGTTTCCACGAGAAAATATGACTAGTCTGTACTCCCGTCCGTGATTGGAAGAGGGGGTTATTCTGGAATAAGATTCTCTTGTCAAAGTTATGTGGGTTGGCAAGCATCACCACTCACCTTTGTTTATTTCGATAAACATCGCCGAAGAAGTGTTTTGTTTACGCCGTAAATAGAACAATCTTTGGTAACCTGTAAGAGGTAGACCTCTCCCGGTAAAACAAATGTTTTAACGGAAGGAAGAAGGGGTAACCTTGAAACTCTGTTTTATACCTGGGGGCATGCAAACCTTTTGGCATGCAAGCGAAGAGCGACTATTTATTTTTTAAATTTGTAGGTCCTCTAACCCTTTAAACTTGTAGGATTGGTCGTTTCCTAACTTGCATAAAGAAAGGATGTGGGGAAAAACTCTAAAAGTTGTCGTTTTTATATATGAGACATTCTTATCACACGACTGGATTAATCGAGCAGTTTTAGTGCGGACTTCATGCTCGTTAAAAAATAAACATAAGCAATGAGCACATGTTCCTCCAGAGTTTAATCTCATTAAAAAATGAACCAATTTCCGGTAAATAACCATCGTGAATGTAATACTTCAGCCTTTAAAACCTTGGTCGTGTTTGCACCGTCACCTCCACTTTTGCATTGGCCGATCATTCACCTCCATTTGATTGTTTACCCATTTTGAGTAACAACTGCGAAGAGTGATCATGTTATCCATCCTTGTAACATTGTCGTGATTGGAAAATTCCAAACCTTACCTGGAATAAGTTGCTACCCATTTTATCACTCGTTCCTCAAAGGACGAGTCTCCTTTAAGCTCTTTTCAATTGACTCGTAAAATATGAAAAGATTGTCGAGCCATTGACCTCTCCAGCTCGTTAAAGGGACCGGAAGTGCTATCCCTCCTCTAAATTTTAATCTTTTTGGACCTAAGGGATTATTACACAAAAAGATCGAGCGCTTGTTTTGTTCGGCTTGTTAAAAGTATCGAAAATTCATCCCTTCTGTATTGTTTTATACTTTTTTGGACTTAAGGGATTAGATGACGAAAAAGGAATTTTGGAGTTTCCTTTACGTTCCTTTTCAGACTCTCTAAAATTGAAAAGGACCGAGTTATCTTTGTCGTTAAACTCGTTAAAATTTTAATAGCGACAAACTTGTCTATAGACGAGAATGAGTTTCACTATCGCTAGGCTCATTAAAACATAGCGATGGGTTTGCCCGAAGGGAAAATTATAGAACAAGAATATGTTATCCTCCTGAAGCTTGATAAAAATAAAGAGGTACTGGTCAGCAATGACTGGGAAAAAATTGGGAAGAAAACTTGAAGAAACTTTGTTGGTAGCAAGTCGCTCTTGAACATGACACTTTCACTCCACATCCAAGTCGGGTTGGGTTGTTTCATTCACCGGTCACATCACCATGGTCCCATCATACCATCCACATTTGGGGTTAATGCTACCAATCCATCACGTCAGTGTCGCCGATATTTTCAAGAGAAGTCATTCAGAGAATTCACCTGTGTCTCACCCACTACAATACATTTATACTCCATTCTTTCATGACCGCCACCTTGAACCTTATATCACCAGATCGTTTTCACCTCCATTAAAATCATTTGCTCTGTTCCATGTCATTGATGTGGGATTCATTAAGGCCCTCCTGTGACGGATCGCTTCTTGTCGACATCAGCTCATTATCCAAGAAGATGATCTAGGAACACCCCATTCAGTACTTTGAAGCTTGAATGCCTCAATGGCAAGTTTCTCACTTCCGGCGACAGGTTTACATCAATGACCTTCGACCGAAAGATTTTGCATGGTGTTTGACGCCAAGTCCTTCATTCACACCACGTGAATTGTACTGCAGTACCTTGAGGGTCATTATCATTATCGGTGATTCCTCTCGCGCTTGTTAACAACTTATATCATTGGCTGGTAATCAAGCGATGTCTTTCCATGTTCGACTCCAGAACATCTCTCACATGGATAGATTTGTACTTCGAGTGAAGATCGAACGAGATTGAAGACCCCGGATCTAGTTTCATCCATCCGGGCTGTGATATATATTCAGGGAAATAAAGACATCAAATGTACATCAATGCTGCACAGATAATCATCCAATCAAAGGGATGATGGCTCTATCAAAATCATTAGTCTACACTCAGACGATTGTCTGTCCTATGTACATGAAAATGAATTTATAAAGCTGAGCATGGGAATGCCCACCTCAGCTAGATCATGAAAATATTATGAAGATAATGCATTGTATTGTATCTTATTAAAGGTCTCCTCCCAGCTTGAAAGAACTTCGGATCCTCATAATAAAGCATTTCACCCGACATCAAAAGATTAACGACCTCATGCTTTAGGGGGCAACTGTTATAGACATTTTTGGGCACTGCAACCCCAAGCATGAAATGTCCATAAACCAAGGGCTCCTAAGTCCCTAAAAGTGTTGTTCTAACCCCTAAAAGAACAAGGTCAACTGATTACAGCTTCTCCCAGAAGTTCTCCATGAAAAACTGCTCAGAATTGGTCAAAACAGGATCATTTCAGCTGCTCCACAGGCCAAGTGCGTTGCATCTCACCTAAGTACACTGTGTGGGTGCGTTGCATTTCAAAAATCCCTTCTATGGGGTGCGATGGGCGAGAAATGACAAATGGCAGTGTCATTCCGCGAGGTGGAGAGGCAATGGAAGCTTCCAGAAACTTCTCCTATGACACTTGCCTCTCTGAATTCGACTAAGGATGAGTAAGAGATCATCAATCTCCAAGTGGAAGCAAGAACTACCAGAGGGAAGACACTAATCAAATCATAAGCTGACTCATCTCCCTTACGGATATCTATATATGGATCCCTCATCCCAGAGATATAGAGGCTGGAATTTTGCATATTGTAAGGAATTGTTATTGGTTTCTTGAGACAAACATCAGATTGTTGGGTGATCTAAGCTTTGTATGAGGTGAAGAGGGGGTTCCTTGCTGAGAGGTTGATGTTGGGTCAGAACAACTGGTTGTAACTCCTCTTGGCTTTTTTCTTGTTTATCAATAAAAGCTATTCAAGTTTTCCTCCATACTCTTGTGTCATTTATGTTTGCTGCATTTGTATGGTCAATTTACATCTAATCCTAGATTGTTTATAATTATAGATCCATGTCTTTGTATAGTGATATGCTACTGTGATCTTACAGGTACTCTGTGAAGATGGGTGTGCAAGGGAACAAGTAGCGAAAGACTATCAAGGAAGAGAGGAATCAAACTAGGAGATTAGCGCAAGACAGAGGTTGGTCTTCTTTGTTCCTCTCTATCTATACTTTATAAAGGAAAAATGAAAGTAGCTTTACTTTGTTTGTTTCTAAGGTAGCTATCACACCTTAGTGGGATAAGCAATTCTGAGTAGACACTTTTCCCTATAACAATGAGGTGTGTCTTTATGGGTCTCCACTAAAAATTAGATCTATATAGAAATATATAAGCATGAGAGGAGACCAATCATCAACATAGAAAGCTCATTCATATCTTTTCTAGTGGAGGAGAAATTCAGCCAAGGATAAATTTGTTGTTGGAGATCATCTTTTATTTTTTCTTCAGCATTCTATCTGTCTCTAGAAGGCCATGTGTGTGAATCTGTTTGACCAATTTTGACTAGCATAATGAATTCCACACATGTGAGAAGCTAACTATATTTGGCCAACATTGACTAATTTGTATAGTCGAGTTTGACCGTTGTTGTTTGACTTAGTTTGACCACAGGGCATTGATTGAATTTAACCACAAGGTTAACCATAGTCCACATGTGTGGGTGTGACTACATTCTACACGTGCGAGTTAACCATAGGTCATTGACTAGCATTGACCATAATTTTTTGAGTTGATTTTTTTGTTTGACTAGGTTTGATTGAATTTTTGACTTGTCATTTTGGCATAGATTTCTAGACAAATTTTTAATTTTTAAACCTTTCTAAAAAGAAAATTTATGCTCAAGGGATTGCTCAATTTTCTCCCAAGGTTGGGTTTCCTAAGGTAAAAATATTGTGTCTATTGTGCATTGTTGTCTTTCTATGATATTTATTATTTCTACTGCATTTACAATTTATATTTTTTTTGTAATTACTTAATGATATCGGTGGCATGAGAAAAGTTCCTTGAAATTCATTAGGAAGTAATTATGAAATCATAAAATTATATTCTACTACACATGCTTTAGAATTTTAACAACTCTACCCTAAACTATTTTCAGTCAAATGGACCTTCTCTGGGTGCTTTTTCTCCATTAAAAATTAATTTCTTGGGTATACTTAGTTTTTAGTTCTCATTGGACATGAACTAAATTCACATGCCTTTCCTTAGATGCCTAGCATACATGCAGGTTTCCCCTTTTCATTTTGGTCACCACTTAGGCTCCACAGTTCACATGGGACATTCCATGTGGCAGTGCTTGATTGGATACATCTACAGGTGAGGTTCATTCTCCACCTTTACCCCACAACGACTCAATGACAAATTTGTTGATTGGTCTTGGAGTAGATCAATGGCTTATATTATTATTAGGTTTGAACATGCATAAAGGTCATAGGGAGGTTTTTTGTTCAGTGGATCTAACATCTAATATCACTCTAATCAAATGGCATAGATCCATGTTGTGTGGAAAGTTTCACATTACATAAGTTATAGTTTTTAAGACGATGGATCCAATAGTCATGAGAAAATGTAATTAATGATCCACAAATGACATCGGGTGGAAAGTAGTGTATAAATTTATAGTACGCAATCCACCCGATGGATCAGATGATTCATGATTGTTGCATAGGATGACATATATTCATATTGGGTGAAATTTTATTGTTAGGTCAATGGGGTAGATAATACTTGATGGGTCCAATGGTTAGCATTACATGAGATCAATTACTGTGGTGCACATCGTTTGATGAAAAACAAAACATTTTAGTGCACCTCATTCACCTGATCATGTCCATTCATGCGATTAGTTTACCACTTGACCTCCTCCATATATGCACTCGGCAACCACCTCACTGTTGACATCATCATATGGAAACTTTTGAACTTTTAAAAAAAAAATTATTCTCCTTTTGTTAATAATATTTACTTTCATGAAATTTCACCTTTACAAAAGTGGCATCTCTGTTATTAAAATTTATCCACTAATATGAAATTTTGAAAGTCTTTAATAATAATATCAACAAGTATATCTACCATTTCAGTGGATTTTCACCACAAACTTAGAATTTGCATTCCCTACAAATTTTGTCAAATGATTACCCACCAATCTATGATTTTCTTCGTAATGGATATCAACCCATATTGCCTCAAATTTATAAATCTGGGCCCTAATACAACTCTATAACACGCCCAACCACATGATGGTGAATTTTAGCCACCTTCTAGGCCATATTCATATCCCTAAGATATTCTGTAACATCGAATTCTAAAAAAAAATTATTTATTTTACTTCGGGTGACCTATGTTATGTGTGTCTAATGCATTCAATAATGCAATGCACTCACCTGTAGGGATATAATTGCATAAAAATATCACTAAATATAAAATTCACATTCAGCAGAGGAAACTAACATATTTAATTATAGCTTAATTACAATTAACATTAATAGTAGCACTTATTTGATACAAACTACCAACTACTTGTAAACCTTAGATGTTCCTCCTAGCCGTAGACCATGTTGCTCATTTTCTTGCAACAATGTGTCACCCCTAAGCAGGGGACTTGAATCCATGGGCAAAAAATCTACCCAAAACCAAGTACATGTCTAGTACCACAAAAAATTAGACCAAGTTACAAAACCCTGACATCCTCCAACATACAGGCTCACATCCCCTGTCAGCCCCATACCCAAGTAGTGCACCCCCTTCTTTGCACATGTGATCCCTCAAGTTGTACCACTACATATACAATACCTAAATTGGTTGGATATGAATGTATCAAAACATGTGATTGTAGGAGTTCATGCTGCCCTTAGGGGTTTCCAAGACCTCACATTAAGGAACCTATCCCACCTATCATAGGGTCATCCCCTATTTTTTCCACCAAGGTGTCTAGTCCCTATTTTTCCAAACAAATTCTCAAGTATGCATTTGTCCTTAGTACCAACATCCTTACTTTCATGTACATGTCCCTTTCATAATACATGGAATCCCTCAAAGTCATCTGATAGATTTTTGTTAAAAGCATGTGCACTTTAATAATTATTAAGTCATAGAAGTCTCTATTTAATACACATGGAATCATAGCCCCTCATACTCTTTTCATCAGAATTGATCTTCAGCATTAATTTATTTTATTATCACGCACGAAATTTCATATCTACATAACCAAGCTCTTTGGCCTCAAAACAGATAAAAACATTTGCACATGGGCACATTAGCCCCAAAGCATATACACACACATGCACACAAGCACGCTAGCCCCAAAAGTAATCATCTGCTCAACAACCTAATTAAAATGTACCTGCTCACAAACATAAGTTTTATATGTACATGTTATTTACAATATGGGAGTTTATTTCGGGTGTTACATTGACATAACCATCGTGGGAGTCCACCGAGTGCCACATTACTTAGAATATGATGTTGTTGAACTTTGCTTTTAAGGAATTTGAAAAGAAACAATGTTACATAAAAAAATTAACTTAATTTCTTATGTAAGTACAAAATTGGTTTTGGAATGATGATTCCCCTATCATTTGCTTGTAAGATTGTGATTTAAAGAAATATTCTAGTTCGGAACCAACGATACCTTTCTTCCAAACACTAGTATAAGTTGATTAGGAATTAGTTGTACTCTAGGGCCGAACATCAACTAGGACTAAACTATATGTTATCCTATGGACACATTCCCATCTAATGAGACACCTAGGTACCTAACCATGGTGCTCTCCAGTTCTCTAGGAGAATGATATAGATATGGGATGTATCAATGTTAATCTTATATTCTTCGTAAAGTAACAATAATTTGCCAAGAAATAGTTAGGGAAAATGAAACATAAAAGTCTATGGAGGGGGCTTGGATTATATCTATCAAATGTAAACACTCCATTGTTCACTTGTAAGGCTACGATTAGGAGAAATACACTAGTTTGGAACCAACCATACCTTTGGGCCAAAAAATAGTGTATTGGTATAGGTTGATAAGGAAATTTTTGTACTCCAGGGCCCAACATCAACTTTGATGTATAGATAGAACCATTGATCATCCTATGGGAACGTTCTCATCTATCAAACCATCAAATAGGTACCTAGCCACAGTGCTCGCCAGTTCTATAGGTGAATGGTCTAAATGCGGGATGTACCCATGTTAATCCTACAATAGTCTTTTACCAAGAAAATGGAGGATATGGGACATGTAATCAAACTTGATTAAGTAGAATCGAGTACTTCTTCCAACCATTATTTTCTTGAACATTGATTCATTGATTTAGTGTACATTTTTTCCAAAAAAAGAGGGCATGTTTATTGCAAAAAATAATCATAGGTTGGTGGATGTAAAAATGAACAAGCGAGAGAGGAGAGGGAAGAATGAAAAATATGACTTCCATAACAACACAATTATATGTAGCAAGCTACCAATTCCATGAAATCAGTAATGCATCACATACCTTGATAATGAATTCATATTCAATCCTGAAGGCTTTGACATCCCCTTGTCTCATCTGTATTCATTGTTCTTTTTCTTTCCTTCTTCCATGCTTCGTACAAAAGAAATGTTACTAGTATGGGTGGCTCTTATTGCAACACAAAAATATTTAATAATTCAATCAACGTATGTAAATGACCTACAACAAACAAGTAAATTGCAAAATTATGAATTTCAAACTAATGAAAGAATGAAAATGATCCAATGGTAACTCTGTGGAAATGACATGAAAAATGACGATTCTTTTAATTACACTTCTAATTTCTTAGAAAAACAACCAAAAGTTTGCGCATTTGATTCTCAACTCAAGGCTTGTTAATTACACTCTCTACTTCCTAGTTCGTTTATTTTATGGTATAGTATCAATGATTACCTTTGATATGGAGTATAGATAGTTCACAAGCTTGGAAAGGTTCTACAAATTTAGAAGTAAAGTGACTAAAGCTATTTACATGAAAGTAAACACACCCACAAAAACAGGTGGGCCACTTGCGCAAATTTCAACCATTTGCAAAAGAATAAACACATAAGTTGGAAAAATAAACATACTTGCAGAATTGAAATAACACACTCCTACCTAATGGGCTTAGGAATCTTATCATTGTAACTCACAACATAGGTAGAAAAAACCATCTATATAGGAAATAAATCACGCGGGTGGATGAAAATGAATGAAAGGACTAATCCTTGACCAAATGATATTGGATTTACTAATACTAACTAATGTAATCATTGCATTGAACACATTTATTCAATATTGTAAATGAATGCAAGCCAATATGAAATGAAAACATGCTAAATTAGAAAAAGATATGAATAATCAATTACGTAAATAAATTGATAAATGAATAAATACAACCATGCTCAAATAATTAATTTCTTAAATAAAACCACACAACTAGAAATTAATTATAGAAGTAAATAGAATAAATTCTATGTAATAACTAATTGAGAAGTTAACTTACACAACCAAGATTCAAGAGAACTCCTGAAATTATACAACACTATATTTTATTGGAGTGAAGCATGAATTCATAGAACAAAGTGTTGAATTTATCAACACTTGTTACTTTGACAAGATAAATTAATTTAATTATCTAAGCTAAGTAAAAGAATTAACATTTCATAAATATGCGAAGGAAATAAATATGCAAAAAGAGAAAAAGAAAAACAAAATCAAATCATAAACTATGAAAATTATAAGTTACAATTAAAATAAAACTTAATAGTTAAATTATTTCATTATGATTCAAAAGAACTTCTTTTACACATGACTTGTTTAAAAAAAATAACAACCATTAATGAGATCCACAAGTTTCTTATATTTGTTTCTAACAATTAGCAAACAATAAACATGTTTCCATAATTTTTTCATGTGGCTTGATAATAATTAGCAAACAATAAATGACATATATAATTCAAAAATAATTATTAACAACTCAATTAATCATGTCTAATATTGATCCAAATTTAAATAATGGAACAATAATTGTGTAACGACATCAGTTCAATTTTCTAATTATCTCAAGGTTTCACTAGCTCAATGTTCCAATCTTAACTTGTGGTTTCGAGAGTTGTAGCACAAGGTTTGCACAGTGAGTTGCAACTATAGAGTTGCAACAAAAAGTTTTAATGGATCATGGTCTTGGTGTCGACTCATAGTTATGAGAGTTGTAGCACAAGAGTTGTAGTAGAAATTTGTGGCACTAAAGTTACAATAGTGAGTTGTTACCCTAGAGTTGTGGCACCACATTTGTGATAGCAAGTTATGGCACTAGAGTTGCGGCACCAAATTTGAAGCACCAAATTCATAGTAGTGAGTTTCAGCACCATAGTTACGACACTAGAGTTGTAGTAGAGATTTGTGGCACCAAATTTGGGGCACTAGAGTTACAACAAATAGTTAGCACCAAAGTTGTGGCACCAGAGCTTCTGCAAAGAGTTGCAATAGTAGAGTCGCAGTAGTGAATTGCAGCAACTGAGTAACAAATATTGTGACCAAGATACACCCTATGGAAACATTACAACCTGCAAAAAAACCTTTTTGGCACTTTCTCCTTGCACATTAACTTAGAGATAAATAAAAAATATGATCCTTCTTCCAGGTTTATTATATATTTACATAAAGTACTAATGGAATGTAATGAAAAAAACTTTATGTCTAAATCCCACATAGACATATTAGAATGGAATAATATAGGGTTGTAGGTAAGTGAAAAAGAATTAAGAATAGGGAAAGGGGGATGTAAAAATATGTGAATTATAATGCCTATTAGTTAGTATGTTTCCTTTCAATCGTTGAGTTATGGCTTGTTACAATTCACAATGTTGCCAAAATGGACCTGTATAGCACAAAGAGAGTCATTCTTTAATCGAATAGTCCCTTGATACTTCCCTTTTATTTGTTCCTTCCATGATTAGTTTAGATAATTTACTTGCAACTTCTCTTGACACTCTAGCTTATCTTGAAGGATTTCACACTGCTTTTCTTACCCATTCAAGTAAATTCACAACTCCACATAGGCTTATGTGTCTCAAAAGGATTTCAACCACCCTATGATTAAAGTCACACTATTATCACCCATGAGTGATTCTATTTCCATTCTCACCACTTATCTTTAAATTGAATGCAGTTTTCTATTTCTTTGTTCATGTCTAGCCAACATATTCTACACACTATTGTTAGCTCCCTCCTCTACAACAACATGAACATTCCTCTATTCTTTGCTTCTCCCTAACAAACTTTGACTACCCTACATGAGAATTTGGGGTCCATCTTGGACCATTTGGTCAATCATAAGTCCCTTGATAGTAAGTTACGCATATGTTTGGAGTAGCTCAATACCACTCCTATTATTTCTTATAATTGGTGGTATTTGGATAGTTCAATTGAAAAATTTGAAGTTTGGAAATAAGGAAAATTTGACATTAAATTTTGGATAGACAAAAACTTCACAATTCCTATCATAACTTCCTCTCAAGCATTAAGATTTGTTTTATTTTCTTTTTCCTATAACATTTTGTAATATATTAAATAAAATGCATATTACATCAAATAAAAATTGTCAAGATATCAATGATGTCATTATAGCACTAAAAATCTTAATCACAAACTAAAGACTATTGCCATTATGAATAATGTGGTGTCCTTGATGGAAACCTACTTAATAAATATGTCAAAATGATGTTTATGTAGATTATATAGGTGAGATGGACAAAGGAATATAAGTTTAGAGACAGAAAGATGATAAAGATGAAGTTTAGGAAAGTATACACGGGTCTTGTGAAAAAAAGTCGCATACATACGCGAGTATGGTAATGAAAAGTTTCGTATAGTTTACGCACCATGGTATTGTTAATACCAGGGGTATTTACCATGGTATTGGTCCATAGTAATGAGCACAATAACCAATATTTGATCTCATCAAAGAATACCATCGGCATTACGAAGAGATTGGCCTAAGGTATTGGCTAAGGCCTAAGATATATAAGGAGATGGAGATCCATAGTCCTGTATATATTCTGCAGTATGGACAGATCTATATGCAGGTGTGGTGAATGATAAGCACGTATATATATGGATATGCATTATAAGAGTCGCATACATCTACCAAGGTTTTGTAGGTTGAGTTGACGATAATGGTTAATCTGTTCTAATTTTTTTACTATTGTCTGTCGATGAAGTCATTCTTATAATAATCTATGTTTGACAGTATTGTTAGGGCTGAATTGATTATGAATTATAAGTTGACTAAGTGATGCTACTGTTGTGTGATAATATGTATTTGGTTCAGTTATTTATGTTGGCTTCAGTATCTATTTGGGTGATTAATTTAGTAGCACCGTGGTTCAGATTAAATTATCAATATTTTGAGATCTATACGTGGGTATTGTTCAGAAGAAACACATACATATGCATGTATGATCAATGAAAGTAGCATATGCAATATGATGCATGTTTGGTCAGGGTTTGCAGTGGTAGCAATTAGCTTCTTTGTTGCGTAATATCATTTGACTTGATGAATGGGTATGCATTGGTATGATTTATTCTGAATTGGTCAAGTTGCATTGGTTACATTAGCAGATTTTATGATTCAATATTTTGAGTAGTTGATTTCAAAATTTTTGAGAGTTGATCCAGTTTGAAACATTCTGAAAAGTGATCCACAAAGAGTTGAGGATAACAGTCTTCACAAAGGGGGTTGTATCTCCCTTCCAACCTGAGCTGGAAAATGAGAGAAGATTGTAGCCTTCTACAAGTAGGAGCCTGTGTACTAGTTAAATTCTGCACGAGTATAAGATTGTAAGAAGATTATTTTTAATAAAAGAATAATACAGAGACGAAAGCAGCGGTGGTTTTCTCCCACATTGGGTTTCAACCTAAAAATACTGGTGTTCATATGGTTGTGTGTGTTTATGCTCTATCTACTTCTTAACTTCTCATACTTACTATTTAATTTATGAATAATGGAATAATAATGCACTGATTAATGTTGTATAGATGATCAGATAAGTTATCTGTATATATGCAGGTTTCTTTAGTAATAGTCACGTACATACGCTAGTTTCTTTTACAACAATCACGTATAATAATCAGAATAAGAAATTGAAATTGAAAGTGGGTAAAATATTGATTCATGCGCACCCCCCGGCTGCCACCCCCCCTCTAAGTATTTTTCCTACCAAATGCATGAGATTTTAAGTAAAGACTTGAATGAGAATTCTATGTAAATTGCATAGAAAAAATACCTAGAGAGGAAAATGTACATAAAAATTTTCAATGTAATACTTCAACAGTGTGATTCTCCCACATTTGCAACTCCAACAAATTTTGAATACTAATACACAATTGAATGAGAACCAAAAAATAGTACATTGCAGAATAAATTTCATTAATCACCAGCATCTCATTTGCAATTTGATTTTACCTAACTATGAAATTTTTTGTGTTCCTTAACTAGCATTTTATGATTATCCATCAATTTAGGGAGAGCAATAAAACCATAATGACAAGAGCGCATTTAATACTCTAAATGTATATATATTATTTAAAGTATCGCATTTCTCACCATGATATAGAAATTATTAAATAGTTTTTAACCAAGGGGAGGAACGCCAATTGTTGCACGCCCTCCCTGCCACAATGTTCAACCACATGGAGTACTGAGTGATTGTCGTACAAAAACCGTCCAACATGTTCATCCGCGTGTCCTAGTGGGTGGGTGCATTAAAGAATGCCAACTACTATGCGTCTAGGGATTTTGGTATGTCATTTTCCAATTTTTCTTCGATGCCCTTTTCTTTCTTGTTCGAGCCTAGTGTGTGGCCACTGAGCCTCCCTGATTGTTGTTCGTCCAACCGCCTTATCTAGTTCACCCACACATGATTTTCTATGTTGCTCGAGGAATTTTGTTGTTTGGATATGTTTGTGGGGGATTTACCATTGTTCTTGTGGCTATTTTACCTAGTTCATGGGGGGTTTACCATTCCTCTTGAGGTTTTTTCACTTGGTTCATGTGGGGTTTTACCATTATTGATGTCATTGTTTTATTTGGTTCGAGGGGGGTTCACACATCCGCCTGCCATTTTTTTCCCTGTTCACTGGTGTATTATAGTTAGGCCTATTCTCTATGTCAATTATACGGCCTATGGACTGCAATAGAACTTGTGGGAGATTCCAGTAAGTTGTTGTTTTTGTAGTTTTATGGGTGAAAATGCTACAAAATTTTCAACCAGGTGCTCCAGAACTAATTTTATTGTGTTTATGTTTCAGGTAATCTTTCTATTTGTTGCAGAAGTCTTATGGTGAGATTTGGAGTGGCATTTGGGCATGGAAGTGGCTTATTTGGCTCTCTAGTTGGATAATATTTTCCTACCAGCAAAACCCTATGTTTTGCAACACATTCAATCCACTGTTGGGAATTTTAGCTCATTCTTTGGGAATTTTAGCCCGTTCTTTGGTATTTTAGTAGGTTTTTACAAAATTTGATTCTCTGTGCTTTTAAAAACATTTAGTCCACTATTTCAATTGGGAATTTTAGCTCTTTCTTTGGGTATTTTAGTATGGTTTTACAAAAAAATGGGTATTTTAGTAGGGTTTAAAAAAAATGTTTTGGGTATTTTAGTAGGGTTTTATAAAAATTGTTTTTTATGCTCTGTGGATTTAGTTTTTTGGGTAGGGTTCTGTTGATGCCCCGAAAATCATTGTATCAACATTGGGGGATAACCACCCGGTCTGGACCTTAATACAACTCCTTTTCCATTTGGTATGGTTGCTCCGACTAGATATAATGGGACCAGTTTCCCAGTAATGAATAAAAGGGGATGGATGAGTGATTGGTTTCTAATAAATGATAATGAATAGATGACTTATTCTAACAACAAAAATATAAATGACTATTCTATCCCGGGAGGCTTCTATTCTCTTAAGTGCAACTCTTGATGATCTCTGTTCATTGATAGGCATATAGATGACTCTACACAATAAACATAGACATTCATTTACTTAATGATTGCTCTGTTCAAGTAGTTGAACAAAGCGATTAACAAAACATTGTTACACTTATCCTTTATATTACCGATACATGTATGACAAAAGAAAAGCATGCTGTAAACATCCAATAGTGGAAATTGTAAAGAATGCTGTTAAAAACACACGCATATATCTGATAATAGCAAGAGCGATCAAACAACAATTCACATAAACAGAATGAACTCAGACATTGATAGTAGTACCATATGCGCTGCAAATCATTCCCAATATCAATAGCTATTTGAATTCCTTCTTCCGACGCAGAAATACTTTTAAACAAAGGCAGTAGTGCACATTCACATAAAATCTTCGTTATCAAAATTGGAATAATTGGCCCAGTCTTTATAAAAGAATATGCCTGAAGTACAGTAGTACAACTTCAGGTTTAAGTCATATACAAAAACTTACGACCTTTTCCAATGCATTGAAAGTCGGTCTATAAATACTTGACTAAAACTAACTAACTATGAAATTAAAATCCTACTTAATTGGTACAACTTGATTCGGAATATCTTCCTCACGGCAATCTGGCAGTCGACAGCATGATTCATCACTTAGGTTGTTTGCCTTTCGACCTAAGTTGGCATATTGTAAGCATTGGTTCCACTTCTGGTGGTCGGTTGAGACGAGAATTGAGTTGGGCAGCATAGGTGGCATCTTGTATATCAAGAATGATACACCCGATTGCATCTGTCAGGTACTTGAGGGCGGCTCTCTAGCTGTATGGTTTGACCGGAACAACCAATAGGTGTCCCAAGTCAAACTGTTAATTCCCGTGATCAATCTCCCATTTTTCTCCAGCTATTGATAACATGACTGCTCCAATGTTTTAGCCGATAGAAATTTACCTGGGGTACATTGAGAGATCATGTTAGATAAGTAGAGAGTATCATTAATCAATTCAACCAAATTACTTGTGGTTAACTTGCATCTGGAAACTGCTCTCTCTGCCTTCATTAACTGGGACTGTCATTCCATAAATAGGATCTCTTTATGTGATTCTAGGATTTTTGGCAAATTAGCTGCCTGTCCCTCATCAATGTCTTGCCACTCAAGAAAATTGGTCAAAGTCTCATCGGCCTGCTCCAAGTCTGTTCTAGCATCAACCGATTTATCACTTATTGATGCTGTTAAGTCACATAAAGGTTCTTCTTGAGCGATTTGTTGACATAACAACCTTATTTTTGTCACCAATGCTTTGTTAATCTCTAATGCTTCGGCTCTGAACTCAGCTGGCTGTGGAAGATTCTTAGACTTTTCTATTTGGGCTGATAATTGAGAAATTTTCTCATCTTTAGATTTCCCCATCTGTTCATGCACTGCTTTCAATTTTTCCAGCGCTTCCGGCAACTCCTTCTTCTTTTGAATGGCACTTGAATCAATTCTCTGTTTTTCTTCCTGCAATTGTTTATTCAATTGATTGTTTATTTGTTGTTGTGTAGACAACTGCTGTTCAAGTTGCTCTGCCTTTTGCTGTGCCTCCAATAACTGTACTTGTAGCAAGGTGATTGATTGGTCCTTTTCTCTTAACAGATTAGTCACTTTTGATGCCTTGTCCATGGTGGCTGCCGAAAAGGCTCCAGCATATTGGGACAATTTAGTGAGGTCATCAAAAGGATCAAATTCTTCTTTCCAGACCACATTGGCTATCACTGTTTGTTCAGGGAATAGGGAAGGTTGATCAGTCCTTCTCCTTTTCCGCTGTCATTTTACTATAGCCCTGTGCTTTGGGCTGTAAAATACATCCAATGGGGGTATCTCCTCCACTTGCAAAACAATCTGATCGGAAGGATCCTTAGGAATTATCTCTATTCCTGTAGAAATGGATAGGCCGCTGGTTCCACTTGGAACTTGTTTAGATGTTGTCTCCTATGTGTCAGCCGGTTGTGATGTATCGGCTTCCTTTGAGCTCTCAATATTGCTTATGATTGAGTCGAATTGCTGCCATTCCTGGAGCAATTTCGGGTCAATCTGGGCATCTACATTCACGTCCGTGCTGCTCTGCTCCTGTTCTTTCCTCTGTATTTCCTCTTGCTCTCTTCTCTGCACTTCTTCCTGCTCTTTTCTCTGCACTTCCTCCCGCTCTTTTGTTTGGATTTCTCCAGCAATTTTTGATGTAGCAGGAGGTTCCTTAGTGAGTCGTTGCTTAGGCTTGCTTGATTCTGTCATCGGGGTCGTTGCTAACAGATCTAGAGGTAGAGTTTGCAACCTCTGTTCTCTAAGTATGTTAAATTCAACTAACCCGTCATCTTGATATTTCATTCTGGCTAGTGATTTAACCTGAAATAGCGACTCGGCTGAGGAGAACAGGTCATCAAACATATCATCTTTATGGTCAAATTTAGTTAGCTTTGCCTGTTCAAGTGCATTGTAGGCGAATTTGTTTGGATCAAATCGCCTATTAGGAAGAGTAGTGAGATTCAGTGCCTTAATATTATCTGCTTCTTTCTCTGCATGTTTAAAGTCATGCAGAGCGTGGACACCGCAACTTAGAGGAAAAGAGGGCCAAACCTGCTCCTTTTTATTCCTTACAGTTTGTGTAACTCCTTCGGATGTAATCTGATATGCTACCTCTCGGGCTAACAGTTTTTCAGGTATATACAAAGGGAGGACATGAGGTTTGGCCTGGCTGCCGAAAACTCTTACATAGGTGAATTTTTCTTCTCCGAACCATCTCCCTATGGCTATCAAGTCAGTTTTTGCTTGGTAGGAAATTTTAGGAGCAAGTTTGTCAAAAATGGCATAGTGAATGGGTAACATAAAACCATTGCAAACTTGATATAAATGGTGCTTATAGTGGGCTTTCCATAACTTCTAGTGGTATATATGAATGGGCATGGGGTCTTGTGGAGTCCATCTCCACCCAAGCATAGGAAATTCAGAATTAAAACACAGGGTGTCCAAGATATAGGCACTATAGTAAAATGGGGGAACGAACCTTTCAGTAATGCGGGATTTGTTTCTAAATTCAAGGACTAAGGTTGCTAACTTATCAGACAGTATATTTCCCCAATTCATTATTTCACTATTGCATGCTGCCTCCATCAAAGGCACCATCTCTATAGTGAAGTTTGCGGAATCATGTAACCCCCCCAACCTACACATCATTACCCCGGCATAACAATAAGGAGAATACAAGGAATCAGCAGAGTACTTACCCGAAGACTCATGCTTATGTTTTGCTGGGTTTTGCCTCCAATCCCGAATGGGTTCTGATTCAATGTCATTTTCATTCCTGAATTTCTCCAAGAATTCCTTGTTGTAATTCTTCTCCGGTGCAGGCAAATGGTACATTTGCCTCAAATCATCAGGTTTAAACAAGCCGAAGACTCTCCCGTCCATGGTGCAAAATGTCCTGTTTGTGATTGAGATTTCTTCAATTTCCCATATCACCACATCTGTATATGGGAGAATTTGTTCTCGGGCTGCTATCTGATGAAGGAAAGAGTCGGCTAAATCCTTTAGAGTAGCATCAGACTTCCGAGTTGTGTCTGCTATGGCTTGCACCGTTGTTACCTCAGGCTCTTTGGCCTCAATCAGATTGTAGATGCTCAGCCAAGTAGTTTTGCTGAGTCCTAGACATGTAGTGTCGGATATCAGTCCCTTTTTCCTTGCTTCTGGATTGGCAATGTGTTGTCCTGTAGCTGCCGAAGCGGAAGCTGTTGCAGTTTTCTTAGATTTCTTCCCCATTTGGCTTGAATTTTCTGCTTCGGAAAAGCTCTGCACAGGAGAGAAAATGAACGTAATGCGGAGAATTGGTAGCGCAAATCAAAGATGAGCGAGATATACTAATCAATGAATAATGGAGGATTTAACTTAAGGTGGATGCGGATACAATCTCTAAAGAGATTTTAGCCTTACTGTTCCATTAAATGGCCGTTTAAACTTCTCAATCCTTTAAATGCTCATCATGTCGTTTATTGGCTGAATGATTCATTTAAGCGTGGCTTTGATGTTTTGGTGGTTGAGCGTAAGTGAATCGCTATCGAGAAGAGAAAGACCTTTAATACTAAATAACCATAAAATATCCCGGCTTTACCAATATTTTTTGAAATCTGCGCTTTAGCTTTATCGCAATCGGCAATCGGGGGAAAGCTTAAGTTGTTATATTGGTGTTCTTTCGAAATCCCTGATCGCCGATAGCGATATCGCCAATTCGCATCGGGAGTTTTAAATGAGGGCTTAAGATGCATGCATGGTATATCCCCGATCGCCAATAGTGATATCGCATCGAAGCGAAGAGGGGCCCTTTGTTATGATCGCTTGCCTTGCAGATATCCGATAGCCATTTGTGTATTGTCGCGTTGGGGAAAATCAATGGGTCTTTTAAGTCATGCATCCTTTGTCATTGCGATATGAGATCTTGCGATCGCTTTATCGCAATAATAAAAGATTACTCATTCTTTATTATAAAACCGATTAATCGGTTTATCAAAAAGGTTTTATAATGTTTTATTTCGTTTCGGACTTTTTTGAATAATGATAAGTTGATACCAATTTAAATGAAAAGGGACCCATTTCATATTATAGTTTTTGAAAATAAAATTTGTTTGAAATGGGGGGTTGTTGTAGAGCACAACAGGTTCCCATATCATAAACCCTAAATGTTGTCTTTGATCTACGTAGATAAGAAGGTAAGGTTCTCTTTTCTCTATGTAGATGACAAGGTGTTTTTCTTACTCTAAATTTTTCATTTTGAAATCAAGTTCTGGCGATCGGGCTTCTTGTTTACCATGTCAATGGTAGAGTTACTACTTTGAGCATACTCTATTGATGCAGTTATGTTTTGAACATCTTTGTTGGGCCTTGGGATAGAGTGGGACCTTGAAGAAACATTTTTTACTTTAGACCTCATTTGAGCACCTTTCTTTGCAGTGACCTTCTTCTCCTCTTTACTATTTTCTACAATACCTTTACGTTATCTAGGTGAAATTTGTAGCCCAGAATTTCACTTACCAGACGGACTAGAGAGCTTTCTAAGAGAAAATGGGGGTTAAGTTTTAATTTCGTTGTGTCTTGTAGTTTGATTCTCTTGAGAACAAGTCAATACCACTAGTCTATGGAAGCGTTTCGTTGGTGGCATTATGGGTCTCACCATGTCTCCAATATTAATTCCTTCAATGGCATTATGGGTCTCGACATGCTTCCAAGGAAAGCTTCCTCCTTGGTGGCATTATGGTGAACTCTCAATGATTTGGAAGCATGAGCACAAATATACCAAGAGGATCCTACATTGGTGTCATGATTGACTCTAACATATTTTTTCACTCCTTTCCGATCTATTAACATCTCTTCCTTGGTGGCTTCCTGATCTCTGAAAATTGAATGGCCATATCTCTAAAAAAAGCAATCTAAGAGTAATTTTATCTAAAAAATGTCTTTTATGCAGCGTGTCTTTTATGATTTCATGAATGTGATTTTACTTCTTCTTCAGGACTATGATTAATGAGTTCGATTGCTTTTTCTTCAAAAATAAGTTGTGGAACTATTGTTGTTTGACATTATATTATATTCTTATTATTTTATTATCTCATTTGAAGGAAAATAATTATTTGTTCATGACCATGTAGAATTGACTCTCACTGACACCATCTTTGAATAACATTAATCTATTAGTGTGGATAAATTAGACCCTATTACATGAATTTGTATACAATTTGTTGCAAGTTAAAATAAAATTCATTAAATAGAGCATGATCTTGAATATCAGTAATAGTTTTAGGTGTAGGTGAAACTTAAATAAAATTAAATTCCATCATCCTGCAAAGTGAATTTCTTGTCAGACTATAAACATCTAGTAGTTGGTTGCAGGAGAGAACATCCTACATGGATTCATGAGAGAACATCATATATGTTACCCAAATCAATCATACATAAATTATATTAGTATACAAAATGGTCATCCTTACAAAAATCCACATACTAATTTGGCTACACCAAGAAAAACTGGCACCCCTGTGCTTGATGGCCTCCAGAATCTTCATTGACCAACCTTGTTGAGTTACCTAGTTGATTCAAGTAGGTTGGCTCACCTAATAATGGTTGATTAGGTTGTGTTATTTTGCTACCATATGTAACAACCCTAGTGAAAATTCCATGCAATAAAAGTTAATAAAGGAAAAATAATAACCACAGTTATGGGACACTTATTCCAAGATAACTGTTGGGAAAAAAATCCTAGTGTGGGTGTTCATTTCAGTTATTAGGGCGAAGGAAATTGGCAAAGGAAATGGAAAAGGATTTGGAAAGGAAGAATGACATTTTTTGCAATTTATTTATGAAATAATGGAAATTAGGAGAAAGGAAGGTGAAATGTCACTGGTTGCATGTGAGGATGAAAATAAAGGAAAATAATGGAAAATGAAGAAAATAGAGGCCACATTAATAAAAGGATTTTGAGGATCAGTTCATGGTTTTTGGTTAGTTCAGTTTTGGAGTTCTCTCTTTATTCTCTATCTCTCTTGCACTCTTGGAAACTTAGATTTTTCTTGGAGAACTTCAACATTGGATCAAGAAAGGAAAAGAAGGAAAATAGGAAGCAAAGATCAAGCAAGGAAGAGCAGGATCAAGCAGCTACAATGAGTTTACTTGTAGGTATCAATTTTCATGTGTGATTTCCTTGCTAGTTTTGGCATGCATGATTATGCATGTGTGTTCTTGGTTCTCTTGCTATCATGAGCATGGGTTTTGCTAGGTGTGACAGTATTCTTCAACCTTGCCTTTCCATTTCTGGATAGCCATGGTGTGATGGGGTTCTCCTATTTTGGTTGAGCTGGATGGTTGGATGGATTTGAAGCTGAGTGAGGTGGATTTCTGAGTGAAATAACACATGGCCTAGTGGTCCCTGAGCGAGACTATGGATTGTGATAAAGTCACTAGCCTAGTGACCCCTGAACCAAACTGTAGATTGCAGTAAAGCTAGGTATTGTGTACCTCGGTGGGCCTAGGGATCCTTTCGAGTGAATGGGAGTATATATGGTAAATCCTGGAGGGTGGTGTCTCTATTATGGCCTAGTGATCCCTAGATCAGATTGTGGATTGTGGTAAATCCTAGAGACTAGGAGATAGAAAAATTCATCACGAGGTAGGTGGAGAAATCAGTGGCATCCATGTTAGTTTATGGCCTAGTGATCTAGTGAGTATTGCGATAAAGCCTGATTTTATTTATGTGGGTTAGGTGGTTTAGCCTCGGGAAGCCCTAGTTGTTTCTTTTGGTTTGAGTCCCATATTCATGCTTGGAATATGGAACGGGGGTGATTGGATGAAGAGATATTTGGCTCATCCAATCTATGGTCGAGTGGAACGTGGTACTCCCATACCGGGTTGGCTTTTGCATTCATTAATAAGGGTTCCTTTCCTTGGTATTTTCTCTGTAAAGTACTGGATTATATGTGGTATTTATGGTTGTCGTATCCTCATTATTTCTGTTGTTTATATGTTGGTTATGAATATGCTTTATGACATTGAAAATGTATTGTTCTCATCATGTTTTGATTTGTGAATGATTGAAAAATGAATCTATGACCTAATAGATCATAATGTAGCTAATGTGATAAGGCATCAATGCTTCTTAGCTATTCTCATATATGTATAAGACCCCTATGCTCAGATCTGTTATTATGACCCATAGAGTGTATATTTCTGACATGCTTGACGAAATGCCTGGCATGGCTAGTAGGGGTCCAATCAAGTCTTTGTTGATGAATTTTCATTGGCATCATTGTTTCAATGTTTCCTTTCATTTCTATAAATTCCATGAAGTTATGGGAATTGACTGGGTACTAGCCCTAGAATCCATCCTTAAATATTGTAATTGCTGGCATAGCACTGGAAGAAAAAGGATACAATCACACTCAGGAAGGCTAGGGAGTGACTGGGACCCTCATTCGCTTGGAGGGCTTGGCAAGGGAGCAACTAGGGCTCTAGGTCCTTCAACTACTGAGTTTCCTCAAGGGTTTGTCACCTGGAAAGGTTGGGTAGCTCCTTGAGGTTCTGTAGGATGTGTGGATGGTTAATTTGGTTGTGTTTTCTAGGTTTCACTTGGTTAAGGTGACCTAGGAGGTTGAATCATATCATAGTAGCCTCTCGTCACATGTTTACCCCAGTTGGTTGGTTACTTGGGTAGACATGGTAGGAGGGTTTTACAGAGTGGTATCAGAGTATGGTTCACCCCCTGGAATGGATGAGCAGTGTGTTGGTCATGCATTAATGTCATTTGCATATGTTTTCTCATGTTTTTGATATATGTACTGGTTTTGTATGCATGGTGTTGGTTATGGTTGCAGTGTGGTTGCCATCTGAAAAGTTAATGGTGTTGTTGTTGGATGTGTTTATCATGAGTTTATGTCAGTTATGCACTGGATATGCATGTCAATGTTTGTATGTATCATGTATTCATGTGTGTCATACATATTTTTTTATGCATATAGTGATATGGTTATAATTACCATGCATGAGGTCATGATGTGTGATGGGTATGGTCACACATTGATGGTTGGATAATGGTTGAGATGATGATTAAATGTTGAGATGATTATGATTATATAGGTATTGTGCTAAGCTAGTTAGTCTTGTAGATGACATATACTCCCTAAGTTATACTAAGGTGCATTGGTTTTTTCATGGTTTGATTTAGATGATATAGTATGCCTTGTAGGAAGAGATCAAGATGACTAGCAAGATGGTAGACTACAAAGATTCTCCCTGTGAATCAAATGAGCAGCGTGGTGTTGGGAACTTTTCTAACTTAGCAGACACATTGAGGAGTTTGAAGGAAGAAATAATCAGTTGTAAAGCAAATAATGTCAATCATCATGAAAAATGAGAATCAAGTAGATGTCAATGCAGTAATTATTTAGAGTTTTTTAGAATTGCAGAGACAAGGACCACTTTGGATAAAACATGGAAAGGAGGAAAAAATAGTGGGGCATATGGCAGTAGATCTCATGGTGGCCACGGGTTAGATAGAGATGACATGATCAGAGATAGTATTTCTTGGATACTCAAGATAGGAGAGGTGATGGACACAGGTATTATTCTAGTTATGGTTCTGACAAGCACTATGATCATGATTATTAACAACCTTACAGGAGGAATGATAGGGAATACTTTACAGATGAGTTTAAGAAAGCGAAGCCACCTACTTTTAATGGAAAGTTGAAGAATCCTAAGGATGTAGAGGCTTGGTTACTTGGCATGAATAATTTCTTTGAACTGCATCAGTATACAAATAATATGAAGGTCGTAATAGCTATATTCAGCCTCAAAGGGAAAGCAGATATCTGGTGAGAAGATACAAAAAGGACCAGAGACATTAGGACAGAGGAGTTGAGTTGGCATGAATTCAAGAGACTCTTCAGAAAGAAGTACTTGTCGGAAAGATACTACAACATCAAAGCCAAGGAATTATATAAGCTCAAAATGGGATCAATGATAGATGAGGAGTATACAACCAAGTTATTGGAGATATTGAGGTATGTACCATATAAAGATGAAAAGGATAAAGTTCAAATATTTTTTAGTGGATTGTCATTAGCATTTAGAGATCGGATTGAGTATGATGAGCCTCGGTCACTTGATCAAGTTATTGGAAAACTAAATCATTGCTATAAACAGTCAAAGCATAAGACAAGATCTCAACAAGGATGTAAAGGGAAAGATAAAAATTAAAGTTAAATGGTAGCTGAAAAGAACAAGGCCTCAGATTGCAGAAGAAAAAGAGAATTTTGCACTGCATAAGATGTTCAATGTAGCTAGACAGGGACATGGGACACAACAAAAGAATATAGGCGATGGTACAAGATAGTTGGAGTGTTGGACATGTGGTAAGGATCATCTTAAGAGGGATTTTATGTAGAATCAGGGTGGTAGGCCTCATATAGCTAGTGCACAAGAGGTTCATATTGTTGGGGATGTTGGGAAGAGAATTCCTCGTATCTATACAAAGTTAGATAATCATTGAGATGGATAGTAAGCTTTGTGATCAAGTTATTTCTATTTTGATTGACCCTGGATCTAATTATAGTTATGTTAACCTTGACTTGGTGGATAAGTGTGGTTTGAATAAAGAAGTGCATGCAAAATCGTGGTTAGTGTAATTGGCTACAAGTACAGAGAAGAGAGTTCAACATTGGGTAAGAGCTTGTGTATTTGAGTTGAATGCTATGCCTACTTCATCACATTTGAACGTATTACCATTGGGGTCACATAGTATTATTTTGGGTATGGAATGACTATATATTCATAGGACCAAAGTGGACTGTTATGACAAATCCATTGAGTGCTTGGATGACAATGGGCAGCAGAGAGTCTTGCAGCGTAAGAAGAAAGCAATGTCAGTTAGGATGGTGACAACTATGCAGGAAAAACACAGTCATAGAAAAGGGTTTGTGTTATTTGCAGTACACATTTCTAGTGATAAATGTAAGGAGGATGTGGATGTAGAGATATTGAGCAAGTACTCGCTCTTGCAGCAGTTTCAATATGTGTTTCTAGCGTATATTTCAGAGTTTCTGCCTCATGCAGAAGTAGAATTTTCTATTAAATTGGTACCAGGGGAAGCATCAACATCAAAGGCACAATACAAGATGTGAAATCCACAGTTAGTAGAGTTGAAGTTACAGTTGAAGGAAATTTTTGACAAGGGATACATTAGGCCAAGTGTATCACTGTGAGGTGCACCATTCTTGTTTGTGAAGAAGAAAGATAGTACTCTCAGGCTATGCATTGATTATAGGTAGTTGAACAACGTGACCATCAAGAACAAGTACTCCTTACCGAGGATTGATAACTTATTTGATAAGTTAAAGGGAGAAACAGTGTTCTCAAAGATTTATTTGAGATATGGATATCATCAAGTACGCATTAAGGAAGAGGACATTTACAATACAACTTTCTAGACCAAGTATGGGCATTATGAGTTTGTTGTAGTTTCAATTGGTTTGACGAATGCTGCATCTACCTTTATGTGCTTGATGAATAGTGTGTTGCATCCTTATCTGGACAAGTTTGTTATTGTATTCATTAATGACATTTTGATATATTATAAGAATGGGGAAAAGCATGTAAGGCATTTAGTAGTAGTGTTGAGACTATTAAGAGAGCATTAGTTGTATGCTAAGCTTAGTAAATGTAGTTTATTTCAGATGTAGTTACATTACTTGGGTCATGTGGTCTCCAAGGAAGGCATAGAAGTAGATCTAGAGAAGATAAGAGCTATCATCGAGTGGGCAACTCCTAGCAAAATGGATGAGGTAAGGTCCTTTATGGGGTTAGCGGGCTATTATAGGAAGTTCATCAAGAACTTCTCTTGGATTGCATATATTATTACACCATTGCAAAGGAAAGGTAATAAATTTGAATGGACAGATGATTGTGCAAAAAGTTTTGAGTAGTTAAAGAAGTTGTTGACATACACTCTAGTGTTAAATATTGCAGACCCGGAAAAAGAGTTTGTAGTATGTACAGATTCTTGCAAGAGAGGACTTGGTGGAGTCCTTGTACAGAAGGGAAAGGTAGTATTTTATGAGTCCTAGAAACTGAATGAGCATGAGAAAAATTATCCAACACATGATATTGAGTTGGCAGTGACCATCCATGCATTGAAGATGTGGAGGCGCTACCTTCTTCACAGTAGTTCTTTATTGATGAGTGATCACAGTGGGTTGAGATGCTTGTTTGACCAGCCAAATCTGAATTTCAAGCAAGCTAGATGGTTGGACATGATCAATGAGTTTGACTTTGAGATTAGGTACATCAAGGGTAAAGAGAACATGGTTGTAGATGCTCTTAGCAAGCAGATACAGGTAAATCACATTACAGATATGAGTTCTTATGGGACAAACTTACAAGATCAGATTTTACAAGTAGGTGAGCAGGATGACAGGTATAGAAAGCTTATGTACAAGTTACAGTGGAGTACAAGTACATGTACAAGTAGTGGTACAAGTACAGGTACAGGTGCACAGGATGTGGACTGTCATCTCTCAATAGATGGATTGATCAGATTTAGGGACAAGATATATTGTAGGAAATTCCTTGTAGATTCAAACTGCTAATTGTAATTTACTAAAACAGTAGACTTGAATCTACTCTACTCATTAGCGAAATAATTAAACAATCGAAAAATCACAAAACATACAAGAGAAAGAATTCAATCAACGCATTACACAATGATTTCCTGAGGAAAGCCACAGTTGAAAAGCCCTGCTATCTATATGTTTCATTAGTCAGAAAATATGAGAAGATTAAAATGCTTTGCTCAAGCTCGAGCAACCTCTATACTATCTGTATCTGTCTCACTACTTCCTAAACAAGCTTAGGCCAATCCTTAATCAAATTTTGGCTTGCCCAAGTCCCTATATTCTTGTGTTGTTTCCTTGGGAATTATCCACCTATTAATTAGGGAAATTACTCAATATGAATTGGGCAATCATCATAGGCCTTCCTCTCACTACATGCACCACTTGTATAATCTGGATGATTATACAAACGATAGTACATTGTCCCTAAACTCCAATATCAATTGGGTAACTCTCAAACCTGACATGCATGAGTTATTTATGAGTGAATCATTAGTTAACTAGTTGAACACATGAAGCAACACCCCATTGTCTTACATCCTACTAGTTCCTCCATCAGTTGGAACTAATTTAACTAACTTTAACTTAGTTAAACTAAATTAATTAATTACAACTCAAAATAAACTCAACCAAGGCTACTATAATGTAGGATACACTTTAAATGACTCTAGTTATACCCTCAAATTGAATTTACTGAGCCAACTAAGTCAATTTAACATAGTTAACTTGTACAAGTTGTCTTGTGATGTAGAATTACAATTTTATTCCTAATTCAGTTCAAGGAAAAAATTAATTAAGATTTTCTTGTTGCTTTTTCAACACTCCCTTTCAACAAGAAAGGGATTATCAGCTACCCCAATCTTGCCTCTATGAAACATGAATTTATCTCTTGATAGTTGCTTAGTCAAGATGTCTGCATCTTGTTCCTCTGTAGGAATGTACTCCAGCAACATGATTCTCATATGCACACAATCTTGTAGATGGTGATACCAGACGTCGATATGCTTGGACTGATCATGAAAATTTGGATTCTCAGAGAGTTTGATACAACTCTAATTGTCATAATAAATCACTATAGGATCCATCTGCTGACCAAATAACCCAACAAGAATCTTCCTCATCCAGATAGCCTCATAAGCTACCTAACTAGCAGCCATGTACTCTTCTTCTGTTGAACTGAGTGCAGTTGATCTCTGCTTCCTGTTGTACCAAGAAAATTTTGTTGATGGATGGACTCCCTGCCTAACTTGCATCTGTGAATCCTTGCAGCTTCACTCACTCTGTCTGTCTATACCGAAGACTAAATTGAGTGGTGCTTTTGAGGTATCTCAACACATGTTTAGCTACCTTCCAATAAATTTTGGTTGGCTTAACCATTTCTTGACTAACATGGTTAACTGCAAAACATATGTCTAGTCATGTGTTCACAAAATACATAAGTGAAACCACAAACTACCTATAAATAGTAGCCTCCACTACTTCACCTGAAGTAGCATATTCCTTCCTCCAATCTCTTGCTAGAGAAGTCTCCATGGGTTTGTTGCTATCCATGCAGAACTTATTCAATATCTCATTGGCATCCTTTCCCTGAGAGACAAACAATTCATTGTCTCCTTTCCATACTTCCATACCAAGGAAATAATGCATGATCCCCAAGTCCTTTATCTCAAATTCTCTTGCAAGACCCTCTTTGCAAGATTTTACCATCTTCTCATCACCTGTTAGAATTAAATCATCAACATGTAATACTATAATCAACAATTTGCCTTCAACCACAATATGTAAAGTTTTTCATCTACTTCAAATTTGGTGAAGCCCAACCTGGTGAAATAATTGTCAATCCTAGTGTACCAAGAACGGGGTGCTTGTTTTAATCCATACAACACTCACTTGAGTCTACACACATGTGACTCTTTGTTGAAGGTCTCAAATCCTTCCGACTGCTCAATGTACACCTCTTCCTCAATCACTCCTTTGAGGAATGTTGTCTTCACATCCATATGATGTATCTTCCATCCTATCTGCGTTGAAAGTGCTAGAATAGATCTGATTGAATATTACCTTTCTACTCGAGAAACTTTCTACTCCTAATCAGTTCCCTCCACCTGAGCTAACCCTCTGGCCACAAATTTTTCCTTGTGTTTCTCCACACTCCCATATGTTTCTTTCTTTACCTTGTAAATCCATCTCGAAGTCACCACTGACTTGTCAGCTGGTCTTGGGACCATTTCCCAAACACTGTTTCTGAGAATGGAGTCATATGCCTCTACCATGTCATCAACCCATCCTGGTTTTTGCAGAGCTTCCTTGAATGAGGATGGCTCAATCTCTACACTCTCTCTCATCAAAGCCATGTAGCCATTGTACCGATCTAGCGACCTCCTTTATCTGCGCTGTGATGTGAGTACTCCCACATTCTCTCTAGCATCATGCATCAATCTGTCAGACTCTCTTTTGTGTTTCCTTCCATCTATGGAAGTATCTTCATGAGTTGGTGCTTCCACTCTTTGTGCCTCTGCATGTGGCTGCTCCACATCATCCTGAGGTTCTTCCTTTGGAGCTAAAATCTCCTCATCTCCATGCAACTAAAGCTCTCTCTCAAGGGAACATATCATGAATTTCTCTTCATCAAACTTCACATCTCTATAAACCATTGTCATCCTATGAGATGGAAGGTACACCCGATAGTTGTGAGGTGTATCAGTGTACCCCACAAATATGCCCAACTTAGCTATTAGTTATAGCATTTTCCTTACATCCTTGGTAACATGACAGTAAACTTATGAACCAAAGATCCTGAATTGTAACACATATGGTTTCTTACCTAAAAAATCTTCTTCTAGTGTACTCATCCCGAGAATCTGATGAGGACTTATGTTCTGCACATATACAATTGTGTTGCATGCTTCATCCCACAAGTGCAACAGTAGGCCCTAATCATGTAACATTGCCCATGCAACCCCCACAAAACTTTTGTTTTTCCTTTCAGCCACCCCATTCTGTTTTGGGTTATGGGGTGCTATTAAATCTCATGGAATGCCTTCTGATGCATAGAAGTTCTTGAATTCATTCGACACATATTATCCATCATTATTTCTCCTGAGAACCTTCACTTTCCTTCTAGTGTCTTTCTCAATGAGTGCTTTAAATTCAAAAAATTTAGAGAACGTCTGATCTCTCTTCTGCATGAAGAAAATCTAGCACTTATGTGATAAATCATCTACAAATATTACATAATACCTATGCTTTGTCATGGAGGTTGTCGAGAACAGGCTACACACATCTGAGTCAACTCTTTCAAGGATTTCTTGCGCTTGATTGTCCTTATCATGAAAGGTGGCTTTGGTGTACAACCCTAATGTACACCCTTTGCATGTATCTCTCTACTCTAGTGCACCCATGGGAAGTATTGTAGAAATATTCTACATGATCTTCAAATATCCATGGTGAACATGGCCCAATCTTCTATGTCATAATTCACTAATGTCTCGATTCTACACCTTCTCTTCTTTTGTGCTCAATGTTGCACAATATTCTACATCCAATTTGTAGAGGTTCTTCACTCAAACCCTGATCTGCTTCACTTTTCTTGACGCTATGTGATGAAGGAAAGCCTTTCCTTTGGTAAATATAACATCATAGCCACGGTCCTCCAACATAGAAATTGAAACTAAATTCTTCTTGAGACGTGGAACATACATGTCATCTTTTAATGTGAGAGGGGAATGAGAATCCCTTTGAAATGTAACAGTACCGATGTCGATCAGACTATACATTCCATCTTCTCCCATTTCAATGTGTATCTAGAGGTCCTTCTTCTCCAATTCACTAAAGAATTATTTGTTTTCAGTCATATGGAATGAGGCTCCACTATCCAGATACCACACACCACCCATCACCAATGTCACCATGCAAGCAATGAGGGTGAGATACAACATGAATTGTGAATCAATAGCTTCACCTATCTCTCCTACTGAGGTATTCTTTCCAACCTTCTTATGCAAACACTTTGTGCTATAGTGTCCCAACTCATGACAGTGAAAACATTTAATCTTCGACAAGTCCTTCTTCTTGCCGCCCTGACTAGAATCTCTTTTAGATTGGAATTTCTTTCCTTTCCCTTTCTTTCCCTGTCCATCCAAGGCAAAATTATCCTCATCATCATGCTTGTATGAGGTTCCATCTCTGGTGGTCCACCTTATCTCTTCTTTCACCAGGTCAAAACACAAACACTCCCACTCTAGTAGCTTCTCCCTCCCATTTACCTAATCCTAGTAGTTGTCTTAGCTCTTGGCAAGCCCTAGAAATGCTACGTTAACCATTTCATCTTCAGCAACTATAATACCAACACTCCCAAGCTCATCCTGACATTGGGTGAACTTACTCAAGTATTGTGGTATTGTTTCGCCCTTATCCATCTTGATTTTCCGAAGCTTGTCCTTCAGTGCCAGCTTCCTGTGGTCACTGTTGTTCTAAAACAGGTTTATGAAAGCCTTCCAAATTACATATGGAGTCTCCTTGCCATGGAGGTTAGAGAAAATATGATCTCAAACTCCTTCCAGTATGATCCTTCTCACCTTTGCAACATGTTAGAGTCGGTCTAGTTATCCCTCCGTCGGAGATCAAAGCTCTTTTGCATTTCATGATTAGGTGTCCCATCAGTTTTGATCAGTTGCATTTCGTTAGGCATGCCATAACTTTGATGGAGTGGGTTGTGTCACTCATTCCCCTCGTGCTTGGCACTGCTGGTTCAGGCCTGTTTATTAAAATAAGTCTTCAAAGGTCATTTACAATCATGTTTTAAATTTTGAGGTCTTAGGTCTAGGGTTGAGTCAATTTTGTCTTGAAAAGTCTTAGAAGACCAGCAGGCCAGAGTGATGTCTTTGATAGATCATCACTTCAATAATTTTCATCATTGTACAGCTAAATTAGGACTTCTCTTCAAAACTATGTTTTGAAGATAAGTCGCCATCTCATTTTTGAAAAAATTGTCAAAATTTTCAGTTCTTCAATCGTTCAAGTGCAGCCTTGGTCTCCTTTGCCAGAGCATATCAGAGCTATCCCTGCAAAAAATTATCAGTGAAAATCATTATTTCAACCAATTTTAAAGGGGAAACCACAAAGTTCAAAGCCTATTAAATTTCAAAAAGTGTCAACAACCAAACATAAGAAAATGGGTTTTGGATTAAGCAAAAATCAACAAGGAGTCTATATGAAGATATTTCTCCTCATTTGCAACCCATTCCACATTCCAAGAGCAAAGAGCATTGTTCTATGGCGATTTTGTGAGTTTGTGAGCATAGGGCTCAGGCACGCTACGCATCAGGGTTTTTTGCACAGTTTTCATCTTAAGCTCAGGAAACGAAGCCAGTTTGACCAGTTTTTACTTGTGATGGGATTTTTCACCCTCCTTGATGTAATTAATGTAACTTTATGTTGAATTGACACTTATTTACCTATTCTAGATGATTCATTCATAAAATAGCAAAAATTTAATGAATGAATTGGTTTCCTAGCTTATAGAGGCAAGTTGTTTTGACTGCCTAGATTGTAGTGCTTTGTTTAGAATTGGTTGAAACAGCTCCTAGGATGATGAGCTCGACCCCTAGAGGCAAGGGAATGTGTTAGCTTGCCTATATTATGTATTTTCTTAGTCATTTTCAGGGTTGGACTCTTGGGAATAGCTTGATACACTATTGTACATATTTTCTCTGCAATTTTGGCAAAGGATAGACCAGGGTTTTGCAGCACTATTTGGGATTCATGTGGCCTTATGTGTTGATGGTGTGTTTCTCTCAGTACTTGTAAGTTGTGTATGTGTACCACTTTCCTTATTTAATCTTCTGCAATTAAACAAATGAAGTGTTAAGGTAGAATCCATAAATTTTCTATGCTCTGCCTTTAAGTTTGTTTAATTTTCCATGTTTTCTTCAGTTTAAGGAGAATCCTTGAGACTTCCTTGCTCTCCTTAGCTCCTCACTTGTCAGGTCTATTCATTAAATCACTTTAAAGGTATCAAAACAATCGCCTATCTTGGCCCAAGTAGACCTCTGCAAAAGCTGTGCCTCATCCCCGCACCCAAAATTGCCTTTCCCTTGAATTCAACAAAACTTCAAAAAATCAATTCCATAGTCCTTGTACTTCATACCTAGCCTAAAATTAGTCATCATTTCAGTCATCTCGAGCTTCTTTGATTACCTTTTGCTAAGATTGATCGGAGAGAGCCCTCTCCTGTCCTCGTAGGACTAGCTACGAGGCTGAGCGTGGTTTGATGTTGCCTTGAGTTTTGCCTTCCTCAGCCTGAGGCAAATTCGAGCGCTAACACAACACATTTCCTCCACTCTGCCATATCTTGAGCATCCATAGTTGGAGGCCTAGTAATATCTTTGTCTATGAATTCCTTTAACTCATTGTCTTCTAGCACTACCTCCATCTTGTAATTCCAAGCAATATAGTCCAAACTAACCTCAAGGGAATATTCGAGTCTCAATCTGTAGAACAACATTCCGCTAGCTCTGAACAATGATACTGCAAATTTGATTTCACCAGCAAAAGAAAAACTTGTATTCTCCTCTTCTAGAGTGATTTTTGCTCTAATACCATGTAGAAATTCCTAGTAGATTCAAACTACTAATTGTAATTTACTAAAACAATAGTCTTGAATTACTCTGCTCATTAGCAGAAATAATTAAACGACAGTGAAATCACAAAGCATACAAGAAAAATAATTCAATCAACACATTACACAATGATTTCATGGGGAAACCACAACTAAAAACCCCTGCTATCTGTATATTTCATTGTCAGACAATATGAGAAGATTACAATGCTTTTCTCAAGCTCGCGAAACCTCTACACGATCCCTATCTATCTCACTTCTTCCTAGACAAGCCCAGGCCAGTACTTAACCAAATTTTGGCTTGCCCAAGTCACTATTTCCTTGCGTTGTTTCCTTGGGAATTAGCCTCCTATTAATTAGGGAAATTCCTCAATATGAAATAAGAAATCCTCATAGGCCTTCCTCTGACTACATGCACGAGATGATTATACAATTGATAGTACATTGTCCCTAAAATCCAATCTCAATTAGGTAACTCTCAGATCTGACATGCATGAGTTATTTATGAGTGAACCATTGGTTAACTAGTTGAACACATGAAGCAACACTCCACTGTTTGACCTCCTACTAGTTCCTCCATCAGTTAGAACTATTTCAACTGGCTTTAACTTAGTTAAACTGAATTAATTAATTACAACTCAAAATAAACTCAATCGGGGTTCCTATAATGTAGGAGACACTCAACATGACTCTAGTTAGACCCTCAACTTGAATTAACTGAGCCAACTAAGTCAATTTAACTTAGTTAACTCGTACAAGTTGTCTTGTGGTGTGGAATCATAATTTTATTCCTAATTTAATTCAAGGAAAAAATTAAATAAGAATTTTCTCATTTCATTTTCAAAATATATGTTCTAGAAAATAGTGAGCTCAAGAATATTATCTTGAGGGACTTTAATGTGAAACCATATTCAGGTCACCCAGGCTACCAAAAGACATTGATAGCAGTAAATAAGTCTTATTATTGGCCAAATATGAAGAAGGATGTGCCAGAGTTTATGGCTAGATGTTTGGACTGTCAGCAGGTAAAGGAAGAGTGTAGGCATCCAGGTGGACTACTACTGTCAATTCTAATTCCAAAATGGAAATGGGAGGTCATTTCCATGTATTTCATTATAGTTTTTTAAGGACACCTAGATAACATGATTGTTTCATGGTTTTGGTGGACAATTTGACTAAGGTAGCACACTTAATTCCAGTTAATACTACATATTCAATTAGTGATTTGGAATAGGTGTTCCAAAGAAGATTGTGTCAGATAGGGATGCAAAGTTCACTTCTAATTTTTCGAAGGTTTTTTTTGCAATTTTAGTTACAGAGTTTGCCTTCAATACAACTTATCATCTTCAGACAAAGAGGGTCAAAAAGATATTGGAAGACATGTTGAGGATGTATGTGATGTATCAATAGAGGAGATGGGAGGAGTGCCTTCCATTGGTTGAGTTCGCTTACAATAATGGTTACCAGGAATCACTGAGGATGATTCTGTCTAGGACATTGTATGTGTGGAGTTGTAATACTCCCATCAATTGGAGTGACCCAGTGAACAGGGTATTGATTGGACCAGACATGTTAGTAGAAATGGAATAGGAAATATGGGTAATAAAGAAGAATCTAATGGCATCATAAGACAGGAAACAAATCTATGTAGATAAAAACAGTTTGTTTAAGGAGTTTCAAGTTTGGGAGTAGGCATACTTGCATATCAAGCCAAAGAAGAGCTCCTTGTGGATTGGATCGTGTGCCAAGTTAGCACCTCGGTATTGTGGACCTTTCAAGATTCTTGAAAGGATTGGACCAATATCCTATCGACTTCCACTACCTCCAACAATGAAATTCCACGATGTTTTCCATGTGTCATTTCTTAAGAAGTATGTTAAAGATGTTGATCATGTGATTAACTAGTATGTATTGTGATGAGCGCCAGTATTGCAGCAAGGATGTCGCAACTCCTGGGCTACCAGCTTTACTTCTCAACCTAAGGTTCGTACAAACTTCGAGATGACAGTGCTATATGCACAAGTAGAAGTGAAGGTCCTGCCTATTGTCACTTGTTCATCTGGCGAGAGACCCTAGGGGTTCCAAGCCAAACTTTTATAGAGTCAAAAGAAGCTTGATTATTTGATGGAAGAAGAGAAAATATATTCTAAGAGAGCTACTCTACTACAGTAATGAAAAAACAACATGTAATGCTAAATCACACCATATCCTAATTAACCATTTAAACGACTATGCTAAGCAGAATTGCTAAATCAACACTAACCTATGCTGCTATCTAAGTTATAGAAGTAGAGAGAATCAAACCAAACTAATGAGTAAGAAAGGAAACTAAACTAAATATGTTTTCACTTTCAGGGTTTTTTGATGATCGGATAATGTTAGAGTTTAATTGAATAACCAAATTGAAGCTCAGAAGTGGCGGCGTTTAAATGATATGCAGAACAAAGTTCAGGAAGGAGTTAAGCAGAAAATCAATCGAAGATCAAAATCAGTGAAGGGAGGATGTAATGAAGCAGTAGTGCATAAGAATCGTTGGATTAATCGGGAACAATATTAACAAGCAATGAGGGGCAGAGATCTTATCGCAGGAGATTACGTGAATAGATGGATGAACATGACTAACGGGAGATGAATGGAGGAGATCTTATCGTAGGGAATTAAGTGAATATATGGATGGATCAATCAACGAATAGGATTAACGAAAGATGAGAAGTGGAGATCTTATCGCGGAGATTAAGTGAATAGATGGATGGACCACATCAAGTCATGTGTCGGTAGAAGGGGGAAAACATGCGAATGAAGGAGCGGTCTTCCTAGGTGGTAAGCAGTGTCTCGCGCACCCTCAAAGCTATAAGTGGAATTCCTAAATTTTATGTGATTAGCCTAAGTGAGTGACACGTAGCATGAGAAAACCACTTTTCTCACATGCTCTCGATTGGATATCGTCCATGCAAGAATTCACGTGAGATTGCACAATAGCCATTGGATCATGCGGGATTGATCAACGGTGGAGATCAGCCAAGCTAGTTGGCGATCGAGTGATGTGATGGCCATTGTATCAAGAGAAATAGATCAACAATGGAGATGTGGAGCACCTAAAGTCAAACATTGAAATGAATATAGGTGGTAAGTAGTATCTCGTGCACCGTAAGAGCTATAAGCTGTATTTCTAAATTTCACGCGATTAGCCTAAGTCAGTGACAAATAGCATGGGAAAACCATTTTTCTCACATGCTCTCGGTCAGGTATCAGTTGTGCAATAATTCACGCAAGATTGCGCGATAGCCATTGGATCAAGCAAAACAGACTGACGGTGGAGATTTAGAGTGCCTAAAGTCAAACGTTGAAATGAATATGCAACACGCAGTTAACGGCGATTGGTCAAGTTTGTTATGGATTGGACGGTAAGGAGATGTACGAGTATAATCTGATTAAGACGTGATTTATTGGCTTCCACATATATTATGCATGAAGAAAGTGTTTGAAGGAAATGAGAATATAAGTGAGATCTTATTATAGAAAGATAACGATGAAATGAACCAAGTACTGAATCAAGACAACAAACCCCAAATCTCATGCGAGAACTAGAAATATGTGTTTTTGGGGTTGTTGAAGGATCTCTTCCTCAAGTCATGGTCCTAGAGGGAGGAGGTGAGGCCGAGACACCTGCTGACAACCTTATGGTGATCTTTTTCTCCTTGCTAATCTGCTAATTAAAAGAAGGCACAAATGGAAGAAAACTAAAACATAACCAATCTACGCTACACTGTTGTAATGGAAATGCAGCTACTTAAGCAAATGAACGATTAAACCATGAATCTACGAGCTACACTACTATAATGGAAAATGCAACTATTAAATCAAATGAACGATTAAACCATGAATCTACGCTAGAATACATGTACAATAAAGAGGAGCCTTAGCTAATAGGGTTGGGGCCTAACCCAAGAGCTTCAGCCCTCTGAGTTAACTCAGTGCTGGCTCAAAACAAAACACATTCTTATTATCAAAACAGTGGATTACATAAAAAATTGTCACAAGTCATGTAGCTCAAAAATAAAGTAGAGTTTTACAATAAAAAGCCCAAATCCTGCTGAGGTCCTAGGCCTCTCTACTTATACATCTAAATTCTCCAACGACTTCCTTAAAAGTCACAATGGTAAGGGAAAAGAACGGAAGCAGAACTTGCTAGATCTTGCAAGGAGGGGAGATGATTCACTTGATAATCCACCTGTCTTGCCTAATTTTCCAAGGGATGTGCCTAATTTCGATGCGTCCCATTCCTTTAGGAAGCCTCGGCTCCCAAACTCAAGATAAATTGGTGCTTTTACTTTCACTTGTTCGACTGCCTTCTAGTCCTCATGATTTGGATGTTTGCACTCCGAGCTAATGGAGGAATATTTGAATGGAGGGATAGTAAATGAGGAGGATTTACCTCCTATAATTACTCTCCCTTGTCCCATTCGAGTTTTGACCAAGGTCTTTGCAAAAATTCCTTGCCTTTATCCTTTAATCCTGCGGTAAATGCACATTAGACCACAAAGGAAAATATCCAACTCTAACTCATCTCATAAACAAAATATAGTCAAAAGTATGCAATAGGTTGTGAGAATAGTTGGTTTGACTAATCTAATCTAGGAGGTGAATTAAGGCCCATATAATTACCCAATGATGAGGCTCATCATCACCCCCCTACTGAAAGTGTTTCTCATCCTCTGAGAAACTTAGTCAATGTCCATGTCCTTCATGGCTCTGGTAGCCTCTCTAACATCCCATGCCTCTGCTGTGGTCTCTTCTACTTGCTCATCAAAGCCTGCTTTCCTTTCTACTTCTTCCCACTATCTCTTTTCCTCTTCTTATTTTCTCCCTTCTAGCATCCCTAGGAGTAGTGGTGGAATGAGTTTTAGGCCTATCCAATTGACCTTCAACCTTTGCATTGATTGCTTATACATAGGTGTCTCATTGAGTGCCTCTCTCAACCTTTGAGGGGAGTGATATTCTCTAGTCTTCAAGCTGTGTGGCAATGTGTTCCATCTCCTTAAGCAGGAATGCATACTATCATCTCCTAGTAGCCTAAACATATCCTCAAAATGTGAAATTGCTTGTTCTTGGGTGGCAAGATATCTAGGTTCCAGTTGAGGATCATTTACAATTAGATTATGGGTGTTGATTAGGGCCATGGTTTGATTGTTCAGCTCTGATGAAAATAGGCTCATTTTTCTCTCTGGCCAATATTCTTTTCATCTCTACAGCCCTTGACTTCTCATGGTTCATCCATGATGCCAAAGCCATTAATTGTATATCTCCTATCTCGGCATTAGGATCCCAAACATTCATGACTATGAGGACCATTTTGTCCAAGTAAAACTCAGCCATTTTGGCCCTATCCTCTAGTGTACTTTGATCACAAAGATCAATAAACTTCCTGTAGTCCTGAAATGCCATGGTGCCCCTTTGTGGTAGCATTTTAATATGAAATTGCAGCCATTGTTCTTTGAATTAAAGAGCATAGGATTTAGCTGGCATCCTACACTAGATGGCCTCCAAGGAGAGGTTGGCCATACATGCTAGGTGGTTTTCCCTTTCCTACAGTTGTCCTCTCACCCATGCATTTTCCCCCTCAAGTTGATCTCTCGTTATTGCTTCTCTGTCCCTTAAGCCACTTAGCTCTTTTCCCACTTCCTTGAGCTTCGTTTCAATGCCTCCTTCCTCTCTATTTTTCTTATCTTCTTCCTCTTGCTTTTCTTTCTCATCTCCATCAATTTCTTCCTTAGTTTCCTCCTTTGTTTCAGCATCATCCTCCTTCTCTTCTCATGATTCATTGTGTTCCTCTATATTAGTTTTTTCTTCATCCATCTCATCCCTATCTAGCTATGTATCTTCTTCTTCTTGTTTTGCCTCCTCCTCACTAACAGAAGGACTAACATCATAGGTGAGGGTTTTGATGTCATCCTTTGCTGGCAAGACTCTAAAGACTGACCATGTTATAGGAATCCTGAGATTTTGGAGGGAATCCTCTATGAGGATCCTGATCAACCCATGGTGAGCCAATTGTTGGGGATTCCCTTCCTTTACTTTGTTGCTGGAGTCTATGAGTGATTCCGTCAAGAAATAGGGTATGCCAGGTCTTTGGTGAACTAGTGTTTCTACCCCAAATCTTAATTCTTCAAGCATCCTAAATTGGTAGACATAAACAACACTATATCAATGGAATGGCAGATGAGGTGACAAGGTACGGTGAATGAGGTGGACGATAATGAATGAGGGTGGCGAACGACGTGGAGGAGATGAGATGGGGTGGAGCAATTGGGGTGGCCCGCTACGGGGGAAGGGAGTGTACGAAATGTTCATCAAGCTTGAACCCCCCCCACAACAATCTCAGGCTGTAGATCTCAGTCAAACACCTTGACGTCATGGTCAACTACAGGTGTTGAGCCTGAGTTATAACTCATGCTCGTTGCTCCCCCGCAAAGCACTTTATCTGCCTCTCAAACCCATGCTTACTTAAATATTATGCTATCACTCGAACTTTAATATGGGCTGGGGACCCACCTTACATCGGATTTGAATGCCATCAAAAATAAATCATTGTTTTCGGACTCTCGCATTCTCTTTTGATTTTAAAAATAATTTCCTTTTTGCCACCTAACTGTCTGCTTTGTCGAAGGTGGCCAAGTTAATTGGCCACCTTTTCACTTATAAACCAATTACATCGTAACACTTACAACTTTTGATCAAATGATGCATATGAGTAAGTGAGTAGGATACCTACCTGTGGTCTCGATGCCATGCTACAGTTGTCAAAGATCAGAGGTGTTGTGTTGTTTATTTGCTGCATGGTCATTCTTCTTCCTCCTCTGCTGTCTGTTGTCTGGTGTCTGTTGTCTGGTGTCTGTTTTCTGCTATCTGTTGTCTGCTGTCTAGAGCTCCTAGATCATCCTAGTGAATACTTGTAGATGATGATTGATATTCTATGGGATAGGCTGCTACAAGACCCAACCAACCTACCATTCACCCTTGGATTTCTTCCTGTAGGTTTTCGGGGGATCTTGTAGGAATACAAGGGATCTTGTAGAAAACACAGTCTTCACCTAAATAGAAGCAATGAAGTGAAAAAAGCAATAGAATTGATGGACGGATGCATGGTAAGGAGTGGAGGAGATGAATACATTTGAGGCAGGGTTCCCTTTGGATCTTCTCTTTGCTCCTTGATTGTCTTTCTCGCCCACCTGCAAATAACAATTATGTCTCTTTTCTCTCTCTTTTTTTTTTTTTGAAAAGCACCTAGGCTGCCTCAGAGAGGTTTTCACACTAGACGTTTTCCATGGACGCCTCAAGGAAGGTTTTCACCTAGGGATCTTCTTATTCTTCTTTCTATTATTTCTCATCCTTGGGCTACCTCATGAGGTTTTCAACCCAAAGATGGGACTCAGGTGCCTCATGGAGGTTTTCACCTGAGTCCTTATTCTTTTTTTTCTTTTTCTTTTTCCAGTGACCTAATGAGGGAGGAGTTGGAACTTTCTCCACCATAATCATTGTTTTATTGATATTATCAATGAACTTTTGCTTTGATAAAGGCCTCCTATACATTTTCAATCGGTGTCCATTAACAAGCAATGGAATGGATTCTTCATCTATAGTTCTGATTTGCACTGAACCGTTATCATGGCATCTTTCCACCACATAAGGTCCGAGCCATCTTGTCCTTAGCTTGCCCTTGAAGTCTTTATACCTAGAATCATATAACAATGCCCAATCGCCCTTTTGAAATTGCTTCTCCTTAATATGTCTATCATGTTAGATCTTCCTTTGAAGCTGAACTATCTCTGTGTGTATGAGGGCCTGCATTTTGAATTCATCCAAGCCATTAAAATGGAACAATCTTTCTTTCTATGCATGACTGAGATCCAAATCTAGTTGTGCTTCCATCCTCAATGTGTTATATTCAAACTCAATGGACAACAAAGACCTTTTCCCATAGACCAACTCATAGGGTGTAAATCCAATGGTGGTCTTCCATGTTGTATTATAGGCCCAGGTGGCCTCAACTAGTCTCTCTCCCCAATCCTTCCTACTGCTCATTACTACCTTGGTTAAGATGCTCTCCAATGCCCTGTTGGTCACCTCCACTTGCCCATTAGCTTGTGGATGATAAGGAGTGGAGGTCATATGCTTTATTTTGTGATGGTTGAGTAGTTCTTCAATCATGTTGGAGGCAAACTAGCTGCCTTGATCTGTGACTAGCTCTCTAGGGTACCCAAATTTGTAGAATACATTCTCCCTTAGGAACTCAGCCACCTTCTCTTCTATTGCTGCCTTATTCGCCTTGGTTTCAACCCACTTAGTCAAATAATCAGTGCACACAATAATGTACTATTTTTGCTTTGAAGGAGGGTTTATCGGCCCAATTAGGTCCATGCCCCACTTGTCAAATGGCTTGAAAGTCACTTGAGGTTGTAGGGAAATTTCATCTCTTGGAGTAGGCTTTCCCATCCTCTAGCACCAATCACACTGACTAATGTACTTTTTCACATCCTGATGAAGAGTGGACCAATAATAGCCTGCTTGTAACACTTTGAATGTTGTCCTATTTGCTACAAAGTGACATCCATAAGGCCCATCATGACAGGTTAGAAGGATGTCAAAAACTTCCTCTTCCCTTACACACCTTCTTAAGATTTGATCTGGGCCCAATTTGAAAATATTTCCCCCAATCCAAGTGAAGGGGGCGTTTTTCCTGACTATCTTGCTCTTTTCTTTGGAGGGCAAGTTAGGTGGGAATTGTGCTGATACCAAATAGTTTGCTATATCACCAAACCATGGGGAGAGAACTGAAATAGCAAGCAAATGCTCATCTGGTAACTGGTCATCCACCATTCCTTCTTCACTTGCAAGCAGATTCATCCTAGATAGAAAGTCTGCGAAAACATTTTCCTTACAAGGCTTATCAACAATAGTTAGATTAAACTGTTGTAATAAAAGAAACCATCTTTAATTCTAGCATTCACATATGGTTTGTTCATTAAATATTTGATTGCAACATGTTCAGTATGCACAAATTTTTGGTAGCCTGTAATGTAATGCCTAAATGTGTTTAATGAATGCACAATAGCTAGGAGTTCCTTTTCGGTCACAGTATAATTTAGCCTAGCCTTTGATAGATTCTTACTGATAAAATATATGGTGTTGGCCCTCAGTTTTGGTCTATTTTTGCTTAGGGAAACTTACCTAATTCTTATATTTTCCATCCATTTTCCATCATATCCATCTCCTTTTGATGTATTTTATGCATATTCAGGTGTTTAATTTTAATTTTGCAATTTCTATAAGTTTTTATGAAAATTGAGTTTCAAGTGCAATTTTGGACTGAATTAGAAATTACCGTAATAGCTATGTGGATGACATGTTTGCAGGACACTTGGGCTCGATTTTGATGCATGGATGGACAGCTTGGGAACTAGGACTAAGCTAACTCCACTCGGTTTGGCCAGAACAAGCTTTATTAGGCGCGGTCAAGGCTGGTCAAACATGACTAATCACCAGAAAATCTCTAGGAAATGGGGCAGTTTTGAGATTTTATGGGATTGACCATATTTCTAGGGATGAATTGGATGAGTTTGACTTAGATAGGTGGATATGAGTAGATATGATTGTTAGAAAGATTATAGATCAGTTTGTTTCATAAAACCTCTATTTAAAGCCAAGACTTTGATGGCTTTTGTAATGGAATTTATATGTAACTTTTGAATAATTTGAGTTGGGAGCTAATTTGAAGAAACTTGTTTCATTCCAATTTCTTCTTCATGCTTTGTTGATTTACTGAAGTTGTTGTAGCTGATATTTCTTCAAGTGTGCAAGGCAAGGGTGGAGGGCCCCCACACCAAGCTAAGTACACTTCTTGGTTCAATTTTCATAGTTTTCATAGACTAATTTTTGTTTCAAATGTATTTAGATGTGTGATGATTGCTGAATGAATATTGGTTTAATTCTAATCTATATATGAAGGGACATAAAGGAATTTAATTTAAATTCCCCTTCTATTTGATCTTGAACTAAAACTGAATTTCATTCTCCATTTCTCATTTGAAGTTATTTTTGCATTTCTGGTTTGAAGCAATGGTGATTGTGATATAGTAGGATTGTGAAGAAGGACAATCTGGACCTCCTTAGTTAGGAGCCTCTTCTGTTACATCTTCTGCATCATAAGCCATTGTTAATTAGTGCTCTTAGATTTATCTTCATGAAAGTAGTATTGTAGAGAAGGGCAACCTGGTTCTCTTAAGTTAGGAGCCTCTTCCCTCATATATTACATAAATGAAGTAGAAATTGTTAAAATAGGTTTCTATTTGTAATATGTACTTCCTTAATTCTTCAAATTTTATCTTCTAAACTTGATTATATCTGATGTCCATATATAGTGGATTTGCCTCCAAGTTTTACAAACCCGGATTGATAATTATATACTTGTGTTAATTTAGTCAATAAATTAACTCAACATTTTGGTGCCGTTGCCGAGGAGGTAATTATCAGCATAGTTAAATAGAAGATAAACAAAAAAACTAAAAAATTTAGCTAGTATACATTTCTCTTAGTTATGTTTCTTTATGCCTAGAAATAGAGATCCTAAAATTAGGTTTCCAAAACAAAACCCCCCAATAAAAACATAAAATCAAAAAAAAAAAACTACAAAATCCATTTTCAACGACAAGATGATGTTAAAGAATAGGTTACAACACTACTCCATTCCTCAACATTCTTTCTCATCAAATCTTTATGGTCAAATAAATTTTCATGTCCAAAATTTCATTAAAGTATATTTTTCAAATTTGGATATGAGTTTACTCATGATCTTGTTACGAAAATGGATGCACTAGAAATTCTCTTATACTTGAGAGAATGAATTATTTTTTTAAAATAGAATAGGATAGAGTAGAATAAATAAACAAGTAGAATGAATTCACAATAAGACTTCCATAATAAATTTGTTTCAAACTATTTCTTCAAATCATTGTTCAATATTCATTTGAAAGGACTACATGGCAAAATGCAGTAAGAACAAGCCTATTTTGGGTAACCATATAGGATCATTTTGAAATCATGGTTTATTTTACATATCTCTTGAAATCTAGTTTTGGAATCCATTTTGAATTTTTCAATTTTTATCACAAATAAAAATGTGATCAAAATCAAAACTAAGTCTCAAGTGAAATGTTGAGGACATAGTTAGTACAGTCTATATTTGAGGTGTCTAATGGAAAGATTTTTATCTGAAATTCATAGGGAAGATATCCCTTGGAATCTAGTTTCCAAATCAATTTGAATCACTTCAATCAGGTATCATATGAAAAATTCATTCTTGAAATACTAACTGCTTGTCGAAAAATCTGCATGGTGACAATTCTAGGTCTTGACTGTTCATTGGCATATTTGAAATACCAAATCATCTTCTTTTCAAAACCTGTTTATATGGAAGATCTATATTCAAGTCTAGTTTAAGACACAATTTGAATAATCCCATTTGGAGGTGAAATGAAAAAGTTATGCCATATTTAGTGACTGCATGTCTTCAAAACAATATAGTAAAACTCTACCTCCTCGGCCTGTTCATCACCAATTTTGTGATATCACGCCTAAGAATTTTTAAAATCTGTTTCTACTGGAAATACAAAAATGAATCTACTTTAATATCCAAGTGGAATCACATTGATATGATCTTTATCAAAGAAGTTACGCTTCAAATAGTGACTGTTGGTCTAGTTAAAAATTAACAAGCAGCTCTATCAAACATGAAACTCCTAATAGTTTTTACCATATCATTTTAAACCATTTTGAAAACCTGTTTATATTGGAGGTATCCATATTAATTCACTTCAACTTGGCTTTGGAATCACTCTAATAGGATATTAAACAAATATTTTGTAAACAAAATACCGCTAGGAGGTCTAGGCTGGCCACCATTCCTTAAAGGGGTAAATAAATGCATTATGTTTGTCTATCATATTTGGACTTGTTTTCTAAGAAATGCTTGTAATGATTTACATTTTTATTGGAAGAAGAGAGACTGTACACCTCTCTTCCTCCATCATCTAATGTTGTATTGCAGGCAAGTGCTATGTTTTTGCAGGTCATAGGAAGAATGAAGGAGTGAACTCCATGGATGAAGTAATTTTCAAAGTCAAATTCATATTCCAGAATATGAATACAAATGTTCAAGTCAAAGAAAACTGAAATTCACCTGATGTTGAGTTCATTCAATGAAACTCAAAATCTTGAAGCTTGCTCTTCAATGTTGACCAACAACATCGACAAACCCTACAACATGATCGAGATCAAGGCAAAAAGACATGAAGATAATCATCAGAAGAAAAAGTCAAGTTCAGTACCATGTCAAGTCACATCAATCTTCAAATAAGCCTTTCATATTGATTTCATATTGTTCATGATTTGATCATCATCATTTGTTCATGATTTGAATTCATATTGTTCATCATCCATACTGTATGTTAAGCTCCGTGACCATGCATGTTGAAGTCCAGATTTACTACTACATCATGACTTCAATATCACCTATTTTCATAAGCTTTCATACTTTCATACTCCATTACACCCCACCTCCATCCAGAAAAGAAAAAATAAAAAAATAGAAAAAGGTCAAAAATAATAAAGGAGTTTGGTTGTGAAAATCCACGAAAGTGGCACAATACAAACTCGAATTCATATAGGAAAACCAACTTGTTTGGCCAATATGAATTCTCTATTTTGTTTTACCATTTCTTCAGTTTGAGTTTGCAGGAATCATCCTCCAAAATAAACAAGACTTGAGGACAAGTCTTCTCATCAGCAAGGGGGAAGGTTCACAAAAAGAAACTTAGTTGTGCAGCTGAATTGACGACGGAACTTGTATTTTTGACAGTTGGGACCTGAAATATTCTTGAAATCAATTGCAGAGGGACCTGAAATGTTCAAAAACACATGTACAAGGATAATTTTAGGGGCGAATGTTCGCCCTTTGGCGAAATTAAGGGGTTTTAAATTTTTAGTGGGCGAATATTTTGTATCATAGTACATTTTTACAAATCACCTCAAATAGCCCACCTTATTTTAAGGGAGAGGGTAAAAAAGGTAAATTTAGCCCTTGAAATTAGGACTTACAACCTTCCATTCGCCCATTTTCAAGAATAGGTTTTATTTAAGTGAATCCATTCGCCCATTTTCAAGAATAGGTTTTATTTAAGTGAAACCTATGGGCCAAATACCATATTTCTAAAAGAGGTATGGTAAATTAATAAAAATATAAATAAATGAGAGGTATGGTAAATAAATAAAACATTTTTTATATTTACTCCATAAGTCACCTTACATACATGTAAGGGTGTAAACAAATAAAAATATAAGTAAAGTGGAGGTATGGTAAATAAATAAAACGTCTTTTTATACTTACTCAAAAGGTATGGTAAATAAATAAAAATATAAATAAACTAGACTATCGTAAATAAATAAAACCTCTTTTTATATTTAGTCCATAACCCTCATTCTATTTATGAAGGCTCAAGAAAGAGGTTTTATTTAAGTGAATCCTATGGGCCAAATACCATATTTGTAAAAGAGGTATGGTAAATTAATAAAAATATAAATAAACGAGAGGTATGGTAAAAAAATAAAACATTTCTTTATATTTACTCCATAAGTCACCTTATATTTACGAGCACTCAAAAAATGGGTTATATTTAGGTGAAACCTATGGCCAAAATACTATGGGACAAATACCATGGACTAGATTGTTATTAATACCATGCAAAAAACCATTATTAACCCTAATATTAGAATTAATAAAAATAAAAATGGCACATGGTATTGACCCATGGTATTCACCAAAATGACACATGGTATTGACCCATTGTATTCACCTGGAATGTAGCCTATTTAAATGGGGGAATTAAACCAGCTGTAGCCTATGCTAAGATTCACTAGGACTTTACAAATTTTTATTATTTAGTGAAAGACTCGCCAAGATCTTACAATATTTTATAATTGAGTAAAATATTCGCCATGCCTGGTGAGAGATTCGCCAAAAAATTATATATACATATTATATTATTGATAAAATCGCCTTCCATTTTTCCTATATACCATGGAGATTCGCCCATTTATTATATTTATAAATTTAGGGGGGGTTCTTAAAATTTTCCCTGCACATGTATATATTGCATGACAGAGGGGACCTAAGTTATCATGAATCAATTGCAGAGGGACCTAAAATGTTCACAAACACATGTATATATTGCATGACAGAAGGGACCTGAGTTATCATGAATCAATTGCAGAGGGACCTGAATGACATCAACAATCAATGGACCAGAATCAATGAAGGATGCTAGAACAGAAATCATAAATAAGCTCTATCTATCTATGATACTTGATCAAGACAACTTCATCCAATATTGTTAAAGAACAACAACATTCATCCAATACTAAAGGGAAGTACAAGTATCGTAAGTGCACAATTTTGTTCTTGCAAATTTAAATTTTTGTAGAAATTTTTAGACTTTGTTAAAATTGAGTTAATACCTGAATGCATATATTCATTACATTTTCCTCATCCTATACCCATTATCCTACATTCTACATTTTCATTTACCCTATACCTAATCCAATGTACATATGTACATCTTATATTCATTCCATAACCCTAACATTTCATAACCCTAAATATCATTCTCTATTTACCTATAGTTATTTTCTATATTCCACATTCATTTCAAAACCCTAACCCTAAGTATTTTTCCTCTAAGCAAAAAGGATCAAAGTGAGAATTTAATATGTTGAACCTGCACAAACAAAGCAAGCATTAGTCCCATGGAAATAATTTTAAACATGACCTGAATGGTCATTTTAAAATTAAAACGATATTAAAACAATATAGGAGATATAAGAGATGTGCATATTGTAAAGAATACAAATCAACACAATTAAACCTTATCATGGCACATAAAGATATGGCATAAGGTTTGTTTAGATGCAATAAGGTGAAGTCATCATAGCAAATGAGAAACGATATAATGGCAATACATGTGCACACAATCTTAGCTTATGAGCAATATGGGAAACATTTCTAATACATGCGCAAAGGCAATAAGAAAAGGAAATATATGTGAAAAACATATATAAGACAATATTTCATAAGGAAATATATGCGCGTTGAACCATTTGCATACAACAAAGGAATGTGTTAAACATATGCGCTGTATTAAAACATAATCTTTTTGCATCCTGAAAATGGCAAATGAGTCATATAATGATATGGCGGAGTAAATGATATTAGGCAGGGGATATGATTCAAACAGGCTTTCAAAACTTTCTCAAACCTTATGGCAATACAATTCGATGGGCACAATGGTAATACGGCAAAGGGTAAGGATATGCGCCATTAAATCGAAATAATTTATGAGTGCATGGTTCATATGAGAAGGAATGAATGGTGAACAGCCGTAGGTAATGGCGAAAGTAAAAAAAACATGATTTATTTTTTACAGCAGTCACGGCATAATGAGTTGGTATATAGAAGGATGGCTTCAAAGATGAATTCAAATATGAGATGGTGGCGACAACATGGTATAAACAGTTCTATTCAGCAGCCCAATGGAAACTATACACGGCATATCAGTCAAAAGGACAACAACCAAATAACAAAACAGTCAAATATGCATTTGAAGCTCAGAGAATTAAGCAGTTCTGAAACCCCGCGAGCTGTAGAACAACGTTGGAGCTGTAGTAAAACATTCATGGCCATTAAAAATATTATTCTGAGCTGAAGCAAAACATAGAGCTGTTGTGAGTTGTAGAGAATTACGTAGAGCTACAGCTACAGTCAATAGGACAGTAAATGGTAAAAACGTTTTGAAACAGCAGAGAAAAAACCCTGTTCATTTAACAGAGAGAGCTCCACCATCTTTGAAAGAAGAAAAACGTTTTGACGGTGGAGTCAAGGGTAGAAATAACATGCTGAGTCCGTGGAGAAATAAGTAGGTAAATAGTGCCAGTGGGTTGCCTGGAATCTCGTGGGAAATTTTAGTCAACACGCTGAGCCGTTCAAAACGCAGCGAATCCCTTGAATCACGTAGAGAGATCCCAGTGAAGGTAAGCATCGGTCCCTCAGAAATTAAACTAAAATGATCGAACTTCAAATTTAGTTGAAATGTGTCATATGAGACATTAGTTCCGGAATCATTTGCTATTTGTTGACATTAAAATCCTCTGCCACCTGTAAGAGTTAATCCCGTAAATTTATCAACGGTTAGAGGATTACAAGGATAAAGATATAATTTCAGTTAAAGATTTGTCACCATAAGATATACGCTGCCACAAGCTGCTTTATTGTTTTGAAATGCCGAGAGAAGATTTTAAATTGAAATTGTTTTGCTTAACACGGTGAGCCAACAAATTCCAGAAAATCCATAGAATGAGGAGGAACGCTCAGAAATATCTTCAAGTCACTGCCAGATATAGAGGAATCACGCCACTTCTTCAACAGCAGTCAGATTAATTACACAGTGAGTTTGCAGATTAATTACATCAGATTGCCTGCGGGTTTATTCAGTGACAGCCTTTTGTAGATATTGATTGAGAATTATTGAATTAGTTACAATTGCTACTACAATAGTTGGATGGGTTAATTAGAGTAGCAGATCCAGGCATTGAATTCTACTGGCGCAACCCTTAGTTTTGATTACAGCCTCTCTGCAAGTTTAAAGTGTACAAGGATGGAACAAACAACATGGGTTGGGGACTTTCAACCCTTTTTTTTTTACGAAGATTGCGAGGCGAACTTTAGTATTACCCGAATTTCCTCCTCTGAATAATTCAAAAGGGACTAGCGTCCACAATGGTTCCTTCTGCAACATAGTTTGATCCTTTGATCTGCATCGTGTGAGAGTGGACAGAGTCTGCCAGATCATGTCCGTTATGTTCACTGTTTGGGCTGAACGATCTTCTAGGGCTAGTTTTTTTGAAAGGAACATTGACTGGCTGGAAAATTTATGCATGCTCGTATTTTCGTATGCAGTGACCATTCACTGTGTAAGTGTTTTTGATCCCGTGTTGAAAGAGTTTGTGAATTAGGGTGTTCTGCTGTCACTTTGGCTTGCAATTCAATTGTTTTAAAAAGAGCATCAGAAAAGAGGTAAGCAAAATACTGGAGAAAAATTTGAAGAGAAAAAAATTGATTTCAAATTGAATGATCATTCAATCTCAGAAATGCATTTCAATTCTTAAAAGGCCACTATTTTTCGTTGCTTTTTTTGAGTAAAATAACATAAAATTTGAAAAATGAAAACATGGGTTTTCTTCAGAACGAGCCTAATTAGGCTCCATATGAGCAGTTTTCTCAAATTCATTTCCATTTGGGATATTTTTATGGTTATTTTGACCCATATTTTGCATATTGCATGGGTAAACCAGTGGCTAAATTGAAAGTGAATGCCTAGACATAAAAAATTGCTTCTTTTAATGAGATGTAAGAGCAACTGGACATTGGATCCTTTGAGTAAAATTGTTGATTTGAGAGGAACATGAATCCTGTGTCGAAATGTACTGCAAAATTCAAGTTTTATTTGTCGTCTGAAGCTGCTCATCCAGAATGATATATTGGTAAAGAAAGTCATCCATAAGAAAAGAGAAGAAGTACATGAAAGCATAGATATCCTTTTACAGGTAGCTCAAGAGAAAGCTTCATCTTCAAGGGACAGATCCATTGGTAGAACAACAAGGGAGGTCAGCATACAGAGGCAGAAGATCAATGAGACAAAGACAAGCATGAGGACATGCTTGAAGATCAGCAAGGGGGAGATGTTGGCCCTCAGTTTTGGTCTATTTTTTCTTAGAAAAACTTACCTAATTCTTATATTTTCCATCCATTTTCCATCATATACATCTCATTTTGATGTATTTTATGCATATTCAGGGGTTTAATTTTAATTTTTCAATTTCTAGAAGTTTTTATGAAAATTGAGTTTCAAGTGCAATTTTGGACTGAATCAGAAATTCTCGTAATAGCTATGTGGATGACATGTTTGCAGGACACTTGGGCTCGATTTTGATGCATGGATAGACATCTTGGGAACTAGGACTAAGCTAACTCCACTTGGTTCGGCCAGAACAAGCTTTATTAGGCCCGATCAAGGCTGGTCAAACATGACTAGTCACCAGAAAATCCTTAGGAAATGGGGCAGTTTTGAGATTTTATGGGATTGACCATATTTCTTGGGATGAATTGGATGAGTTCAACTTAGATAGGTGGATATGAGTAGATATGATTGTTAGAAAGATTATAGATCATTTTGTTTCATAAAACCTCTATTTAAAGCCAAGACTTTGATGGCTTTTGTAATGTAATTTATATGTGACTTTTGTATAATTTGAGTTGGGAGCTAATTTGAAGAAACGTGTTTCATTCCAATTTGCTGTTCATGCTTGGTTGATTTACTGAAGTTTTTGTAGCTGATATTTCTTCAAGTGTGCAAGGCAAGGGTGGAGGGCCCCCACACCAAGCTAAGTACACTTCTTGGTTCAATTTTCATAGTTTTCATAGACTAGTTTTTGTTTCAAATGTATTTAGATGTGTGATGATTGCTGAATGAATATTGGTTTAATTATAATCTACATATGAAGGGACATAAAGGAATTTAAGTTAAATTCCCCTTCTATTTGATCTTGAACTAAAACTGAATTTCATTCTCCATTTCTCATTTGAAGTTATTTTTGCATTTCTGGTTTGAAGCAATGGTGATTGTGATATAGTAGGATTGTGAAGAAGGACAATCTGGACCTCCTTAGTTAGGAGCCTCTTCTTTTACATCTTCTGCATCATAAGCCATTGTTAATTAGTGCTCTTAGATTTATCTTCATGAAAGTAGTATTGTAGGGAAGGGCAACTTGGTTCTCCTAAGTTAGGAGCCTCTTCCCTCATATATTACATAAATGAAGTAGAAATTGTTAAAATAGGTTTATATTTGTAATATGTACTTCCTTAATTCTTCAAATTTTATCTTCTAAACTTGATTATATCTGATGTCCATATACAGTGGATTTTCCTCCAAGTTTTACAAACCTGGATTGATAATTAAATACTTGTGTTAATTTAGTCAATAAATTAGCTCAACGTATGGCATAGGGAAATTTCTCCTCTACCCAACCTAAGGTTGCTCCTATGGCTTTGTGTGAAGCATCAGCATGAATATGAAAAGGGAGGTCCCAGTTTGGGCCTCGGAGAATTGGTGCAGTGGTTAACTTACCCTTTAAAATGTCTAAGGCCTCTTGACATCTTTTTGACCATATAAACTCTGAATCTTTGGCCAACAACCAAAATAAAGGAGAGGACAACTTGCTGAAGTCCTTTATGAACCTTCGGTAGTATCCATCTAACCCCAAGAAACTCCTGACATCCCTTTGCTTTTGTGGAGGTGGAACCCTTTGGATGATTGCAATTTTGTTCTGGTCCACCTACAGTCCTTGCTGAGATATTGAATGACCTAGAACAGTCCCTTCAATCATCAAGAATTCACTTTTTTCTGGACTGAGAGACAAGTTCATTTCAATGCATTTGTGCAATGCTTTGCCTATGTTAGTCGGGGCTTCTTGAAAATCGCATCCATAAGGTGTAAAATCATCCATATAAATTTCGCCGCATCATGTACTAATTCAAAAAAAATACTCAAGACTGCTCTCTGGAAAGTGGCAAGAGCATTGCATAGGCCAAGAGGAAGGAACCTACATGCAAAATTACCCCAAGGATAGGTGAATGTGGTCTTATCCTGGTCTTATGGGCAGATTTGGATTTGGTTGTACCCACTGAATCCATCTAGGAAAGAAAAGAAACTTCTTCCCTGCCAAACCATCTAGCACTTGGTTAATGAAGAGTAGGGGAAATGATCCTTCTTTGTGGTGTTGCTCAACTCCCTGTAATCGACACAAATCCTCCACTTACCATTTTTCTTGGGAACTAACACTAAAGGAGAGACCCACTCACTGTCAGAGATAGGGTAAATCAATCTTGCATCTAGTAGTTTTTGCAGTTCTTCTTTGATTATATCTTTAAGAGTTGGATTCATCCTCTTTTGTGGTTGTCGGACTGGCTTGCAACCTTCTTTGATGTATATGTGGTGAGTAAACACTAAGGGGTGTACTCCCTTCATTTCCTTGTAACTCCAATTGAAGGCTTCTAGGTTTTCTCTCAACCTGTTGCATAGATTCTCCTCTTCGAGAGCAGAAAGAGATGGATTAATTTTCAAAGTTTTCTCTGGGTCAAAATCTATGGTTTTTACACAGAGTGGGTTGGAATTGGCCAATCATAAGTTAATTGGATGATTTTTTTGGGTTTCCCTTACTTCTTCTTCTAATGGTAACAGGCTAGGAGTTGGACTTTAGAGAAGGTGTTCAATTAAGTCATCCTCATCTTCCTATCCTCCTCCTATGGTTGCTTCCAAAGCATAAAGTTGGGCTAAATAAGCCTCATATTATTCCTCCTCCTCCAACCATAAAGGTAAATGATGCTCTAGAGTGAACAGGAGGGTATAGGACTAACTGCTTGGAAATATGCCCATTCTTGATGATCATATTCCCAACTCTGCAGCTAATGTAAGCATCGGTTGTGGCCAACCATGGCCTCCCAAGGATGAGAGGGTAACCAGTAAGCTTAGCCTTAGGCTAGAGAACTAGAAAATCTTCAGGGTACCCCTAGGATTCAATGGAGACCATCACATCCTCTACAATTACCTCAGGGGTGACTGTGGAATGATATGCAAGTTGTAGAACTGTTGTGGTCTTCCTCAATGACCTTTAGAGCTTGAGATTGAGCATGGTGTCCTTCGTCATCACATTAATGGCAGCCCCCAGATAAATCAGAGTGTGTGGGACGATGGTGCCATTGATGTGCACATCTACTACATGGCTTCCAAGGTCCAAATATTTCAAACATATTACCTGCCCCAGCATTAAGTCAGATAGCTGCCCAATGACATTAATGGTAGGGGCATCCCTTTTTCTTCTTCCTGGATGCATGAATAATTTCTCCTTAATCAACTTATTGTAAATGGGAACATCTTTTATTGCCTGGAAAAGGGGGATCTTTACACATAGATTCTTCAATTCTCCCAGAAGTTCAGTTTCTTTTGGGGTAGGCTGGAATGTTTGGGCTAATCTCTCAGGAAAGGGTGGATTTAATTTAAGGTTGCTTTCCTCTCTTTCTTCCTCAACCTCCCTATGTGGAGATGGAGGTTGGTTATCTGGTAGAATTCTTCCAGATCTTAGGTTGATCTCCTAGATTTCTACAGCATAAGTTTGGTATGATGTCTCTCCATTGTATACTTGTTGAGCCTGCCTATTTTTCGGGTTTGGATTTGGCTGGGAAGGCATCTGAGGTTGCTTGGGTGGAGCAAAATGTAGGACTTGTGGTTGGGTAGGTGGTGGAGGCAATAGAGTTGGAGCATTGTTGTATTGGGGTCTCCACCCCTAGTGTGGGGTAATCCACTGAGGTTGTGGCAGAACATAAGGTTGAAATGACTGGTTGGTTGGTTGGGAATGATATTGAGATGCATAGGACCAAGGTGGGGGTGTAGACCAGGAAGGATGAGTAGGGGTTCCCCAATAAGGTATAGTTGTGGTTTGGTTGGGGTTGTAATATGCATGGGATATCCCTTGCATACCCTACTAGTATGGTCTAGGCCCAGGAGGTCTCCTTTGGTTGATGTAGAAAAGTTGCTCATTGACCCCTTCAACTCCTTAATATACAGCTTTGAGTCTGGGTAAATAAGGGCACTTGTCTGTGGAGTGGTTTTCTTCATAGACCGAGCAAATCGCAATGCAGTTCAATGGACATTTGTACCCCGGATGCCTCCTGGTGCATCTAAGACAAAAGATGGCCAAGGCTCTCTTTGCTTCCTCTTGCTTCCTTTTGATGTTCATGGTATCCAATTGCAAGGCAAGGGTTTGAAACATCTCACTTTTGAAATCTTCCAGAATGTTTCTAATTTCATCCCTGATGGATGAGTTGGAAGATGATGTACTGGCCATAGGTTGACTACCCCTACCCTTTTTCTCGCTGCCCTAGAATGGTTTCTAAAGACAATCTTTATATCATCATAGGGTAATTGGTAGATATCCTCTCCTACTAGCAAGTGTAAGGTATCCAGAAGATCTTCCCTTACTCCTCTAAGCAGGACCAACTTTAGTGACTCAAGGTCAAGTGTGCACCTGGCCCTTTTGTACTAAGCTGGAATCTTTCTTCGTAGTCTTCTAAGGATTCATCCTGGCCCATGGTCATCCTAAAAATATCTTCTTTAGTATCCTTTGACCTAAAATAGTCCCTATATTTTTTGTTAAAATCCTCTTTCATCTGAGCCCAAGTTGTGATGCTATCTCTAGGTAAACCCATGAACAATCACAATGTTGCATCCTTGAGGGTAGATGGAAACAGTTTTAACTTTTTCTCATCATCTTTATAGTCATAGGTTCGGCATATAATAGAAAACTCAAATAAGAAAGTGTCAGGGTCCTCTGTGGTCAGGCCATGGAAATGAGGTAGTGTAGAGGGGCTTATGTTCTTCATATTGGTGTCCCCGTTGGTTTCCATATTGGAGAAGGCACCCTCAACTCTCTCTCTATTCCCCCTGTCATTTCGGTTTTTAGCCATTGGTTCAGTAGGAATGGGTTCCTCTTCTTCTTCTTCCCCTATAGGTTCTTCAAATATGTTAGGTTGCGGACCTAAAGGTTCCTCCAGTTCACAGCCATCGAAGAAGAGAGAAGGTTGGCTGTTGGATGCAGTGGGGGTATTTGGCAAGAATTTTCCTAAATTATCCCTACTCCTATGAGGCATGAAAGGAAATGTTTTTGGGTTGGTTTTTGGAAGATTTTTTAGCAAGAAAGTACTTTGCATAAATGAAATTTTTGATTGAATGAAAACTACTGATAGAAAGAAACTATTTGCTGAATTAAAATTCTACTTGCAATGGAAAGGAAAGCAGATAATGACAAATGAAAGAAAGGAAGCTACTAGATTAATTTTGCAGAAATAAACTAATGGCAGAGAATTGAAGATGAGAAGTAGAAGAAAAGAAAGCAGACTAGAAATAGAAGAAAAGAAAGCAGTACTCACATTCTACTCAGACACCACCCCGGCAACAGCACCAAAAAGTGATGAGTGCCAGTATTGCAGCAAGGATGCTGCAACTCCTAGGCTACTAGCTTTACTTATCAACCCGGGGTTTGTACAAACTTGGAGGTGACAGTGATATATGCACAAGTGAAGTGAAGGTCCTACCTTTTGTCACTTGTTCATCTGGTGAGAGACCTTAGGGGTTCCAAGCCAAACATCTATAGAGTTAGAAGAAGCTCGATTCTTTGATGGAAGAAGAGAAAATCTATTCTAAGAGAGCTACTCTACTGAAGTAATGAAGAAAACAACATGTAATGCTAAATCACACCATATCCTAATTAACCATTTAAACATCTATGCTAAGAAGAATTGCTAAATCAAAACTAACCTAATGATGTTATCTAAGTTACAGAAGTAGAGAGCATCAAACAAAACTAATGAGTAAGCAAGGAAACTAAACTAAATTTGTTTTCACATTCTGGGTTTTTCAATGATTGGATAATGTTAGAATCTGATTGAATAACCAAATCGAAGCTTAGAAGTGGCAGCATTTAAATGATATGCAGAACAAAGTTCAAGATGGAGTCAAGCGGAAAAGAAATCGAAGATCGAAATCAACAAAGGGAGGACATAATGAAGCAGTGCATATGAACCGTTGGATCAGTTGGGAACAATATTAACAGGCGATGAGTGACGGAGATCTTATCGCAGGAGATTACGTGAATAGATGGACGAACAGGACTAATGGGAGATGAATGGCAGAGATATTATTGCAGGGAACTAAGTGAATAGATGGATGGATCGATCAATGAACATTATTAACGAAAGATGAGCGATGGATATCTTATCGCAGAGATAAAGTGAATAGATGGATGGACCACATCAAGTCACATGTCGACAAAAGGGGGAAAATGTGCAGAATGATGGAGCAGTATTCGTAGGTGGTAAGAATTTTCTTGCGCGCCCTCAAAGCTGTAAGTCGAATTCCTAAATTTTACACGATTAGCCTAAGTGAGTGACACATAGCATGAGAAAACCACTTTTCTCACATTCTCTCAATCGGATATCGACCATGAAAGAATTCACACAATATTTCACAATAGCCGTTGGATCATGCAGGATTGATCAACGGTGGAGATCGGCCAATCTAGTTGGCGATCAGCTGACGCGATGGCCGTTGGATCAAGCGAAACAGATCGACGGTGGAGATGTGGAGTGCCTAAAGTCAAATGTTGAAATGAATATAGGTGGTAAGCAGTGTCTCACACACCCTAAGAGCTGTAAGCTGTATTTCTAAATTTCACGTGATTAGCCTAAGTGAGTGACACATAGCACAGGAAATCCACTTTTCTCACATGCTCTCGATCAAGTATCGGTCGTGCAATAATTCACGCGAGATTGCGTGATAGCTGTTGGATCAAGCAAAATAGATTGATGGTGGAGATTTGGAGCGCCTAAAGTCAAATATTGAAATGAATATACCACATGCAGTTAACGGCGATTGGTCAGGTTTGTTATGGATTGGACGGTAAGGAGATATATGGGTATAATCTTATTAAGACGTGATTATTGGCTTCCGCATATATTATGCATGAAGAAAGTGTTGAAGGAAATGAGAATATGAGTGAGATATTATTACATAAAGATAACAATGAAATGAACCAAGTACTGAATGAAGACCACAAACTCCAAAGCTCATGCGAGAACCAGAAATCTGTGTTTTTGGGGTTGCTGAAGGGTCTCTTCCTCAAGTCATGGTCCCAGAGGGAGGAGGTGAGGCCGAGACACCTGTTGACAACCTTATGATGATCTTTTTCTCCTTATTAACCTGCTAATTAAAAGAAGTCACAAATGGAAGCAAACTAAAACATAACCAATCTATGCTACATTGCTGTAATGGAAATGCAGCTACTTAAGCAAATGAACGATTAAACCATGAATCTATGTGCTACACTACTGTAATGGAAATGCAGCTATATAAGAAAATGAACGATTAAACCATGAATCTACGCTAGCATAGATGTACAATAAAGAGGATCCTTAGCTACTAGGGTTGGGCCCTAACCCAAGAGCTTCAACCTTCTGAGTTAACTCAGTGCTGGCTCAAAACAAAACTCATTCTTATTATCAAAACAATGGATTACATCAAAAAATATCACAAGTCTTGCAGCTCGAAAATAAAGCAGAGTTTTACAATAAAAAGTCTAAATCCTACTGAGGTCCTAGGCCTCTCTACTTATACATCTGAAGTTTCCAATGACTTCCTTAAAATTAGGGAGGCTCGGCTCCCAAACTCAAGATAAACTGGTGCTTTGACTTTCACTTTCTCGGTTTCCTTCTAGTCCTCATGATTTGATTGTTTGCACTCCAAGCTAATGGAGGAATATTCGAACGGGGAGGTAGTAAATGAGGAGGATTTACCTCCTATAATTCCTCTCCCTTGTCCCATTCGAGTTTTGACCAAGGTATTTTTCCAAAATTCCTTTATTTTATCCTTTAATCCTGCGTTAAATGCACATTAGACCACAAAGCAAAATATCCAACTCTAACTCATCTCATAAACAAAATATAATCAAAAGTATGTAATAGGTTGTAAGAATAGTTGGTTTGACTAAGCTAGGAGGTGAATTAAGGCCCATATAATTACCTAATGATGAGGCTCATCATATTGTAGATGCAGCTAGATGGATAATTCCAATTAGAACTCTAGTGTATATTGTAGAGAAAGGTGCTCATGCTCCGAAACTGAGTAATCGAGTAGGTTAAATTGTAGTAGAAGCACTTTGGGCCTGATGAAGCTACATGGGAGATGGCAAACCAGATGTGGGCTATGTATCCTTCTTTATTCGTTGGTTGAGTGAATGTCCTTGATATATGTTTTGGGTATATGTTTGATGTGATGTTTTGGTATATGTACATATGTATATGGACGTAAATACCACCATGAGTTGTGATATAAATCTCCTGTAAGTGGTATGGGTGTCATGTCATTGTGGTTGTCATGTTATTGTGTTGTCATGTTGGTTCGCTTCTCAGTGGGTTGATCATTGGAAATACTGCAACGAGCTAATTTATAAATCTCCATGGGAAATATGCTTTACTTTTAGTAGTCTTGTCAGTTATATGTGTCATTGAACACCAAGGATGGTGTTTCCCCAAGGGGGAGGCTTCTGTAACATCCCTAGTGAAAATTTCATGTAATAAAGTTAATAAACGAAAAATAGCAACAATGGTTATGGGACACTTATTCAAAGCTGCATATTGCAAAAAACATCCTAGTGTGGGTGTTCATTTCATTTATTATGGCTAAGGAAATTGGCAAATGCTTTGGAAAGGAAAACTTACATTTTTGGCAATTTATTTATGAAAATAATGGAAAATAGGAGAAAGGAAGGTGAAAGGTCACATGTTGCATGTGAGGAGGAAAATGAAGGAAAATAATGGAAAATGAAGAAAATAGAGGCCACTTTAAAAAGGCTTTTGAGGATCAGTTCATGGATTTTGGTCAGTTCAATTTTAGAGTTCTCTCTATTCTATCTCTCTCTCTCACTCTTGGAAATTTAGAGTTTTCTTGGAGCACTTCAACACTGGATCAAGAAAGGAAAACAAGGCAAAGAGGAAGCAAATACCAAGCAAGGAAGGGAAGGATCAATCAACTACAATGAGTTTACTTACAGGTATCGATTTACATGTGAGATTTCCTTGCTAGTTTTGGCATGCATGATTATGCATGTATGTTCTTGGTTCTCTTGATGTCATGGGCATGGGTTTTTCCAGGTGTGATTATGTTCTTCATCCTTGCCTTGCCATTTCCAAATAGCCATGGTGTGATGGTGTTCTCATGTTTTGGTTGAGATGAATGGCTAGATGGATTCAGAGCTGAGTGATTTGGATCTCTGAAGGAAAGAGCACATGGCCTAGTGATCCCTGAACCGAACTGTGGATTGCAGTAAAGCCACTGGCCTAGTGACCCCAGAATTGGACTATGGTTGGTGGTAAAGCCAAGTATTGGGTGCCTCGATGGGCCTAAGAACCCACAACTAGTGAATGTCAAGATATATGGTAAAGCCTAGAGGTGGTTGCCCTTGATCAGGTCTAAGAATCTTTGTCAATGAATGGTGGGATATACAGTAAAGCCTGGAGGGTGGTGTCTTGATTATGGCCTAGTGATCCCTGGATCATACTGTGGATTGCGGAAAATCCTAGAGACTAGGAGAAAGGAAAATTCCTTATGGGGTAGGTGGAGAAATCTGGTGGAATCCACGCTTGTTTATGGCTTAGTGATCTGGTGATGATTGCGGTAAAGCCTCGAGAAGCCCTGGTTCATTCTTTTGGTTTGAGTCCCACATTCATGCTTGGAATATGAAATAAGGGTGACTAGCTGAAAAAAGATATTTGGCTCAACCAATCTATGGTCGAGTGGAGTGTGGTAGTCCCATACTGAGTTGGATTTTGTATTCATTAACAGAGTTCCTTTCGTTAGTATTTTTTGTGTAAAAGTATTGGATTATATGTGGAATTTATGGCTATTGTATCCTAATTATTTCTATTTTTTATATAATGGTTATGAATATGTTTTATGACAATGAAAATGTATGGTTCTCATCATGTTTTGATTTATAAATGGTTGAGTAATGAATCTATGACCTAATAGATGGTAATACAACTAATGTGATAAGGCATTCATGCTTCTTAGTGATTCTCATATAAGTATAAGACCCCTATTCTCAGATATGTTATTATGACCTGCAAAGTGCATATTTGTGACATGTTTGACGAAATTCCTATCATGGCTAGTAGGGATCCAGTTAAGTCTTTGTTCATGAATTTGCATTGCCATCATTGTCTCTTTGTTTCTTTTCATTTCTATAAATTCCATGAAGTTATGGGTAATGACTTGGTCCTAGCCCTAGAATTTAGCCTTAAATCTCATAGTCGTTGGCATAGCACTGGCAGAAAAAGGATATAATTACACTTAGGGAGGATCATGGGAACGACTGGGACCGTCAGTCACTTGGAGGGCTTGGCAAGGGAGCGACTAGGGCTTTATCTCCTTGAACTGCTAAGTTTCCTCAAGGGTTGGTCACCTAGAAAGGTGGGGTAGCACCTGGATGTTATGTAGGATGTGTGGATGGCCAATTTGGTTGTGTTTTGTTTGTTCTGCTTCCTTAATATGACCTAGGAGGTTGAATCAGATCATAGTAGTCTCTCATCACATGTTTACCTCGGTTGGTCGGTTGCTTGGATAGATGTGGGAGGAGGGTGTTACACCAAATTATTGAGTCCAATTTTCCCCTTGTAGCCATGGAGGAATTTAGTACCCATAGCTCACACTTATGCTACTAACCCCTGCATTAAGTGGTGGTGTTTGATAATCATACATAGCACTGAAACCTGCACTGGTAGGAATATAACAACTGGACAAACCCCTATTTTGATAGCGCGGCACTTGGATGTTTATGAGGTCTTGGGATAATGGTGCAATTTTTTCAATATGGTCCAATGTGTTTGACATCATCTTGGTTTCATTTACTATTCTTGCATCATTTCAACCCTACTTTTCAAGCCTTTCATTTGCTTGACATTGCGTTGTAGCAATCCTTACTGTCTTCTTTTCATTAGCTAATTACTTCTTTTTCTGTTTGAATTCCTCAATTTCAATATTTTTTGTTCAAACTCAACTATTGACTTTATATAGTCTTCTGAGGTGAGTAACTGTGAACTTCATCCCAAATGAAGACTAGTTGTTGTTCCTTGCCTTATTTTCATTGATACTCTCTCTACTGGTAGCTTTAGGAACTAACCTAGTAATGACTCCTTCCTTGACACTTGTTGTTCCATGCTTGACACTTTCCTTTCAATATCTAGGAAAACTAATTGAAATATATTATTTTCTTCATCTGATTGAACATTATGTGTAGTGTCTTCTTCCATTGATCCATTGTCCACAAAAAGATGAACAATTTCATTGTTTAATCCTACTAGTTGTGAAGGCATGTTCGTGATTTCTTCATTGGCTCCTAGGACATTATGCTGATTCATAATCATCATGGCCTTTACAAGCCACTATGATGGTGTTACGTGGCTTGGAAATGTCAATTGGTCAATGTTTCTTCCTGGTACAATACGAACAAGGCCATTTTCAGCCACATTCTCATTTGTAGTGGCATGATCAACAAAGTCATTACAAAAATCACATTCAGAAATTGCATGTGCTTTAGTTGGTAGAAAAACCTCCATGTTATTGTCAGTTGGTTCATGATTATATTATGTTTCACTGACATGTTCATCATCATCCCCATAGCAGTTTCCTTGAGAAAGGGAAATAATATTATCAGCTGCAACTACATCTTCATATTCAAACGCTTCTTCTTGTGCATCAATATGTGCTTGGACATTCCCTTATTCATGTCCATCCACATGAAATTCCTTACTACAACTAGTATCATGCATAAGAGCATCATAATTCAGTGGCCAGATTCCAGTCCTCCTAAATCTAGCCTCGATATTTAATGGTGTGACAGCCCTTTTAAAGGCTTTACTTGCAAGCTCGGCTAGCTCAAACCTTTTCACCTCAACCCCTCGATTATTTTCCATCAATGAAGCTCGCTCTAACTTGAAATAGTTCTTGAAAGTCCCAAACACGCTAAAATCAAGTGGTTGCAATCTGTGAGTGGTATGAGAAGGTAGGGTTAACAAGTCGATGCCCAAATTGCTAGCCTCCTCAGTTGTTTGCACAACAATGTGGATTCCATGGCCATCTAAAAGTAGTAGGTGTCTATTTTCAAGTGATACACCACCTAGTATAGATGCAGCAAAGTGATAAATCCAATACAAAAAACAAATTTAGTCATTTATGCATGGGGATGTGCAACCATGCATGCACCTAGTTCACAATTTTGTATATAGTTTTTTAGTTGAGTTTCACCCTTGAATAGATAAAATCCTGGGATTGAAGCACCAGTTGCATTGGTAAAACATAGAATTGTGATCCACTTCCCACTCTTAGGGAAAATATTTGGCATGTTTCGACTCCCTCTCATGGCAATTACCTGCATGCCACAATTCCTTCCTGCCTGTAAACCTGTTTTGTCACAATTATATATATGGTCTGGAGCATAAGAGTGTTTCTTGTATGCACTAGAAAGAGTTTCATAGAACTTAGATAAAATTGCATGACATATATTAAAATATTTGTCTTTGTCAAGGCCATTGGTTGTATGCAATACAAGGTCTGGATGCCTCTTTTTAAACCCAAACCACCATGATTTACTAGGAAACCCATATCTAAATGGGTTTGGCCTCCCCTGACAGATTTGAGAAACTATGGATTTTAGTTGTATCAACTCTAGCCCATGTCCCAATTGAGCCATCTCCTTACACCATTGAACCACCTTGACCTCCTCCTCCTCAGTCATAATTGTAAGAGGCCCTCTATGTTTTGTATGAGTTATCCCATTTATCCAATAATGTATTGATGAGGGAGAAATACCATGTTTTTTTGCAGTTGCCTAAACTGAATATCCATTAAACTTTATATCGTCAATTGCAGCTAACATGTCTTCTTTTGTCCATCCTCTTATAGCATTGATATTCTTAGTTGAACTTGCACCTTGAAATGTGGTTGATGGTGGCTCTCTGGTTGTGGTTGATGGTGGGACAACATCATCTTCTGTCGCATGGTCATCCTCAACAACATTGTTGGGAGCATTGTTGACATTCATGTGATCCACCATGTCCTCATCTGATGAAGTGCATTGTAGGTGGGCACCCCTAGTCACTAGCCTTCTTGTTTTCCTTGTACGAGAAACATAACTAACTCTTTGCATAGTTGAAACTACATGAAGATTTATTACATGCATTTAGTTAACAATAATATATTATACATGTTTATAGACAAGTTGAATTTCTTCTTTCCTACAAGCTATTAGTAATTTTTCTTTCCCAAAGGAAACTAACAACATGTTATTTTATTCAGAATGACAGGTTGAATTTATGCTTTTCTACAGGCTATTAATAATTTTGCTTTCCTACAAACAACTAACATCATGTTATTTTATTTACAATTTCTAGGATATTTAAATAAAGAATTTGCAATAACATGGATTAAAATAGAGACAAAATTCATAACTAAAGAAATAACAGCTTAATATATTTTCATGCATATCTCTTGTTGACAATATCCTTGTAAAACCAAATCTACAAGAGAAGGAATTCATGACATTGTTTATTTTTCTAATGATAGTGTATTCATACTACATATTGCATATATTAGTGTATTCATACACTACTATATGTAGGGGGGTTTTAAGACAATATTTAAGAAAAATTTCATGAATTGTTTTAACTTGAGACAGAAAGAAAATTGTATATTGTCTTAAATATTATCTTTAAGCAAGTGTCTCAAAATTATTGTATTAAAAAATTGTCTCTATAAAGACAATATAGAACACATATTATTATTGTCTCTATAAAGACAGAGGAATTAGTGTCTCTTAAGAGATTATTTCATTTTCTCTCTCAAGACAATTTCATTTGTCTCTATAGAGACACTTTCCTTTTTGTCTTTTCAAAGAGAATTACATTTTTGTCTCTTTAGGGACAATAGCTAAGATTAAAAACATATTGTCTCTATAGAGACTATATGTCCATAATTCCAACTATTGTCTCTCTAGAGACAATATGAAAAATTATTTTAAAAAAAATAAAAAAAATCATTTTAAATGTTCTTTTAAGGTGGTTTCAACATTCAAAGTTCCCAAATAGTGATTTTAATTACCTTAAATATTTGTTCTTTATGGAAAAAAAGAACAAATTCCATTTTTTTTAAAGCTAACAACAAAGTCATTTTAAATCTAAATGAAAAAACAATTTCCAAAACTTAACAATTCTGGAAAGAAACCTTGAAAATAATAAGGCAACACACTTATATTTGTTGAAAATACATTCATGTCATTGAATTTGAACATGCAAGATCCTCAGTTGGAACTTCATTTCATGACATATTATGAGGCAAAAGAAAAATGTTCAAGATTTCTCCATCCTACAAGAGAGTTTACTCTCTGACATATAAATCCAAAATCTTGAATCACATTAAATGGTGGAAAATTAAATTCATATCTAGTGGTTAGCTCCACAATTTCAATACCCTTGTATAATTGGAATTGGCTTCCTTGATAACAAAAAATTGTAAGAATGTATATGCATTTGAATCTACAATTGATTGGAAATCTTGCCTTGATGAAGGTTTTACAAAAGATGGAAAATTGACACAGGTCCTGGCAACGTGTTATACGCAAATTATCAATATATTGGTGACCTACAAAGTTATCTCCTCCATTACCGGCTTTAACAATCTTTAGTCTATGTAAACCTTCTCATCACCATAAAATGCACCTAGTTGTTGTTGATCATGAGGCCCTATACACGTTGATTGTGGTAAAATCATATCCATGTTTGCAGATTCCAATAAACTTGTCATGGATTATTCGTCCCTATTCCCAACAGAACGGGAGGAGGAGTTAGAATAAATGCAAGGAAGTTTTGAGCTCTCCAGTTGAGGAAGTTACAGAAATGGGTTATGCTAGAGTTGGCTCCATCTCCTGTTTTCATCCTGATAATTGCTACAATTGGTATCCAAATTGGTGATGATCTAGTTTTTGAGGAAGCTTCATATCCAATGAATCTAATTTAGGTAATGAACTATTCTGATCGACTTCATAGCAAGATGAATTTGCAGAAAAGTCCCTATCACTAGGTTTTTTTTCTAGGCAAGTAATCGTCTATTAGAGGCACAAGAAGCCACCCATCCTTCTTCCTATTAAAAATAAAATAATAAATTCCTATCAGGCAAGCTTTATAACATTTCTCAACCATTTTCAAGAGAGCTACTTACTAAAATAAAATAAAATAAATGAAGTAGAGCATACATGAAATAAAAATGTGTGCACTCTTAGTATTTCTCCATTATCATTTACCTTGCCTTGCCTGTTTCCCCACCAGTGTCTAGTACAAAGAATCAAATGGTACTCTACAATATATTTTGTGGAATATCCAAAGACACTTGCTTCAGCACCTTCATGTCTACTTTTTGTTAGTGTTGCAAAAAGGCCCACAACTTTTAGAACCATGAAAAAATTTAGAATGTTAGTAAATCAAGAGAAAACTATCAAAAGGAACGTGTCTCAAATGAGTTTTCACAATGACCATGAAACAGTTTTTTTCCTATACTTGGGGGGGATACATGGCCTTTTCCAACTTTATTGGTACCACCATCAGTCATGAATTTCAAAATTCCAAAGTATGCTACCTTGTTTATCATAATGTCATCCAACAATACCTTGAATGTAATGCAGTTGGCATGGTGAGCCATGTAATGGGTTTGTTTTAAACTAATATGATTTCTTTCTTTATTTTTTCAACACAACATAATTATCAAGCTAGAAAGGTTGAAGCGTGAGCTAAAGCATACTCTAGGCATGTTTTCTGTAGAGAGGGAAGAAGAAATGAAAGAAAAAATCACGGTGAGTTTTATCTGTCTATCTTGCTTTAACTTTTCTAGTCAAGTTGAATGTAGGTTGAATATCATATATGAAGTTGTGGGTACTAGGTAGTACAATGGAGGGTGGATGTTTAGGAGCTCAATGTCGATGAAAGGCCAATGAAATATATCTCCAAATGATGGAATACATGAGAAAAGTCAAGGAATCAAAGAAAACATAAGAGAAAGTGAGAATAATCATTGTAGAAGAGAAAGAAAAGAGTGAAATAGCCATTAGGATGGTTGAAACAGAAAGACAACTTGTTGAAAAGGAGGCCCAAGAAAGAAGAGATGCACAAATAAGAGCAAAAATAGAAGCAAAATAGAGAAAGGAAGCACAAGAAGAGCTTGCATCTACCCATCAAGGATACCAAATATACTCAATAGAAAAAATTCAAACTACCACAAATTTCTTCTCTAATTCACTCAAGAGAGGAGAGGGAGGTTATGGTGTTTTCAACATGTGCACTTTGCAACATACTACAGTGGCAGTTCAGATTCTTAAAAATGAAGCAACCTAAGGAATACAAGAATTTCAACGAGAGGTATTAAATCTTCAAAGCACTACATATGGTTAATGCCCTTAAAATATAAAACTCAATATTGAATCCACAGAATATTTTTAATACTTGGAAGTTGGGATTCTTATTTTGTTTTTAAATATTTGGTTGGGTGTTTTTCTTTTCATAAATTGTTCATCTTAATATTTTGAGTTGAGTTCGTCACCCTCACATGGTATTTTTGCTTGGCGCGTGCCCTGAGCATGGGTGTTTGGTATATGAATATATGGAAAATGGTAGTCTAGAAGACTGTCTACTCTACAAGGGAAATAGTGATCATCACCCATGGTTTTCACGCTTTAGAATCATTTGGGAAGTGGCATATGTGTTTCTTTTTCTTCACAGTGCAAAGCCATAGCCGATTTTTCAACGTGACTTGAAGCCTACGAATATCTTACTGGATCCCAACTTCGTTAGCAAAATCAGTGATGCAGGTATTGCCATGCTTTTTCCTACAATGACCACAACCATGCTAACCCAATACAATAGCATAGTCCCTGTAGGCATATTTTTTTATATTAATCTTGAGTACCAAAGAACTGGTATCCTTGGCCCCAAGTCTGATTTGTATGCTCTAGGAATAATCATTCTGCAATTGTTGATAGTAAGACCACCCATGAATTTAACAGATGCAGTTGAAGCAACCATTAAGGATGGTTCATTTCAGGATATCCTAGGAAAAAATGTTGGAGATTAGCCTCATGGTGAGACTATGGAATTAGCACTATTAGGGTTGAAATGTGCAAAGTTTCGGTGTAGGGATAGGATAGACTTTGAAAAGGATGTTCTACCAAAACTTGAGAGATGCAAAGCCTTACTATTGCTGAAACCAAACATGTCAGAGAGGAAATTTATGTTATGCCCTCAAATCACTTATTTTTTCCTACACTCCAGGTTATTTTTTCTCACCCAGGTTTCATTTCAAGAAAGGATGTGTGACTATGATAATTTAAGTTGAATGAAAACCCATCTCGATTACAGACAATGTCCTCACTTAAGTAAACATAAATCCATGTGCATGACTCATGAACATCTGGCTATAATTTATAATATTCAAAATATGTTCGACTTATTGTATGCAGGAAGTCATGGATGATCCCCATATCGTGGGGAATGGTTTTGTATATGAGTACAACGACATCAAGAATTGGATTGAAAACAAAAATACGTCCCCAATGATGAATCAAACAATAGACAATAATATTCTCATTCCAAATCATGCACTTAGATCTGTAATCCTAGATTGGAAAATTAATTAATGGGAGTGTCACATTGCATGCTACTATGGTTTCCAATTTTGGACAATGATATGGCTTCTAAGGTTTCTTTATAGTGATAATTCAAGATTACTAAGAGCTTCAATATTCTTATATAGATAGCTCTTACTTTACTCTAGACAGGAGGATTTCAACATCATTACTAAAGGCATTAAGTTTGGAACTAGTGAAAAAGAGTGAAACGATGGATTGGTATTCCTCACCAGCTATAATAATGGAAATGGATGGTCATAAATCCTCTAATCAAGAAAACCTATCGACTAATTGATCCTCCAATTTTACTGAGCTCCAACTATCCATATGGTAAATGAATCAATGAGTTGAAATAGTGAAGATGAAGAGACTGGATTTTGAGATGAGAGAGAGCTAGCTCAACGCATAAAGTAGATGGTCTGAAATTGAATAGTGACAAGGCCTACTTACTGAAATAAAATAAATGAAGTAGTGCATACCTGAAATAAAAATGTGTGCACTCTTAGTATTTCTTCATTACCACTTGCCTTCCCTTGTCTGATTCCCTAGCAGTAGTGTCTAGTACAAAGACTCAAATGGTAGTCTAGAAGATATTTTGTGGAATATCCAAAGACACTTTATTCAACACCTTCATGTCTACCTATTGTTAGTGCTACAAAAATGGCCACAACTTTTAGAACCAAGAAAAAAATTAGAATGTTAGGAAGTAACTTAAGAGAAAACTATCAAAAGGAACATGTCTCAAATGAGTTTTCACAATGACCATGAAACAAAATGTTTCCTCTACTTGGGGGATACATGTCCTTTGCCCACTTTATTAGTACCACCATCAATAATGAATTTCAAAAGTCCAAATTCTACTACCTTGTTTATTAGAATGTCATCCAGCAATATGTTGAATGTAATGCAGTTGGCATGGTGAGCCAATGGGAGTGTCACATTGCATGCTACTATGGTTTCCAATTTTGGACATTGAGATGGCTTCTAGGGTTTTTGTACAGTGCTAATTCCAAATTACAAAGAGCTTCAATATTCCTATATAGAGATCTCTTACTTTACTCCAGACAGGAGGATTTCAACATCATTACTAAAGGAATTAAGTTTGGAACTTATGCAAAAGAGTGAAATGATGAATTTTATTCCTCACCATATATAGTAATGAAAATGGATCATCATAAATCCTCTAATCAAGAAAACCTATTGACTAATCGATCCTCCAATTTTAATGAGCTCCAACTATTCATATGGTAATGAATAAATGAGTTTAAATAGTGAAGATGAAGAGACTCGCTTTTGAAATGAGAGAGAGCTATCTCAATGCATAAAGTAGGTGGTCTAAAACTTAATAGTGACAAGGTTCTATGGAAGCAATTAGCAATAAAAAAACCTCAAATGTTTGCTCCAATGATGGGAGGAGTGAAGAAGCCTCACATGTTTAGGTGCCACGATGGCTTTCTACCAAGAGTCTGCACATGATAGCTAATCAAAGAGATAATCTTAGAAATTAAGTGCCAAAGAATCAATCTCACATGGTGTCACTCCCCAACTAGTTCTAAATTCTTATGATTGTCTATAATGTTATCCTTATTTATGACTATCTTCGAATATGGTATGGATTAATAAAAACCAAACCCACAATCAAAACATATAAGAAAAAAAATTAAGACATGTTCAAAGAGACAGTATCACTTTTGAGTTCTTGGCATTGCTTCCCTAACATAAAAGTATTCCCATAATAGCATATCCACCCTATCCCTTTTAAATTTTACCACATACATAGTTGTGTGATGCTTTTACATCTTAACCATTGGATTCAGAGTTGGAACATGAGTAATTGCAGGCCAGAACATGGGTCTAAGTTGGTTTCCACAACCAATTTCTATATAATCCATAGAATATCTCAAACATGCATTGGAAAGCTTGTGACATTAGGCTTGGACCATAGAGAGGCGATACCTAGTCTCATGTTGTGATAACAATGTATATCCAACTCAGGAAATTATAAACCTAAGTGCTTTCTGTTGAATATAAATTTATCTAAGAAATTAAAAATGTTAACAATTTTTTAAATAATTTAGAGCTGATAACGAGTGCTTACCCAATCAATTCAACTTATCCAATCAACTCAATGGTGTTGAAGTACTAGAAACATTTTGGAAATAGGTTCATGACTATTTTTAACCAGAGATTCTACTTATCAGTGTAATTACCCAAAAGTGGTCCTAAAGTTACTCAAGAGTGCCCAAATCTGAAATGTATCACTTGATGAAAACTAGTTAATAAGGCAAAGGACTAGTTGGCTTCTAGGCCAAATATACTTTAACTTCCAGGAAGAATCAAGGCATAACTCAGGTGTTTGACTTAAATCATACCAAAAACTGCAAATCTAAGACATTGTACATATGCATAACCTGAATATGGTTGAACTCAGTGGAACCAAGGTCACAATTCACCTCCCAACCGTTGACAAACTGCCAGTGTGTTATTCATTAGCACTGTCACCTCTAGCATCTAGAGTTGGTTCCAATGATCAACCCGTCAGGTGTACTAGGGAATCAAAAATACTAGAATCCCTCCCTAACATGATTGTTGGGCTTCCTATTTCAGGAAACACAAACAATACACATTAAATTCAAACAAGTTTGATCTAAAATATAATTCTTGACAAAAATATATTAAATTATGAACTATCATAAGTGTACAAAGCCATACAGTCCAGGAGATTTTTGTAGGAGTGCTATTGAAGGCAATTATTGCTAAGCCAAAGTCACAATATATTCAATTCATCATCTAGAGTCAAGGCATTATTTTTCTGTGACACTCACATAAAAATAGTGTTGTAGGAAAACAAAGTACCTTCAAAAACCAAATTACCTTCAAAATTTGTTTTCTTCCAAAAAGTTCAAAAAAAAAGTATCTTCAAAATTTCTTTAGAATTAGTTAATGATTTGAACCTCACAACCTAGTGCACTCCTTAAAATTTGGAGCAATGCGCATTCAAGTTATTAAAATTTAACATATATAAATTCTTTTTGTCCTCTTTCTACGAGGCACTACTCTATTTTTGGGTGTGGATTATTCATCACATTGAACACCCTCCTCATTATTTTTGTCTCCCATTTGCTGAAATTCAACAATGGTTTCCTGCCAAGGTTCAGGAATGACAATTGAATGATTGTGTGCAACAAACGATTCATCATGTGCTTGTATCTCCTCCTCATGCTCACTCCCAGATGTTTCACCTGATGATTTTGATTGTTGGGATTCCTATACACAACACAATTTAACTTGTTAAAATAACATTATACCTCCAATTAAATTATTGCATAATTCATAAAATATTATAAACAACTAACCTTGGATTCATAACCAGTAATTAATTTTTCCCCTCGATCTATCATGTGTTGTCGAAGACCTTGGGAACCATGTAATAAAGCATATTTTAAGTCTTCCTCTAAAGCTTCCTTTTGAAATTGGTGAACCTACATTAACAAATATAATCATATTTATAAGGTATAATGACTAATAAGATACAATTAACTCAATGTGACCATGGTTATTTTCCCTAAAATAGAAAATATAATAGATGAAAATATTCACTTACCATGCCACCACAAATGTTATTATATCCACCAAAGCCTAATTTATGAGATCCAATTCTTGACACCCTAGCTTGGGTTGCTTTCGTTGTATCTCGAAGGCGTCTCTTAACTCATCCTTGTTCAAATGGCCTATAGTTTTGGATTATTGCGTACCTTCCTCTTAAACTTGGCATCTTTCATAAGTTCATCCCACGTCACTTGGTTTGTGATCCAAGATGGACGTGGATACATCAAGTTTTTTGTCAACTTTGACCTTAAATTGTCTCTTTTTTAGTGAATGTATTTACGTGCAATCTCTAGAATAATTTCCTTATCAAAACCAAGATTACCAAATGCTATTATGACATCTTTAAATAGTTCTTTTTTAGCATTGGTTTGCTTCCTCCAATCCATTTGGATGGTATTGCCAAATAATTGTTTTGCACGATGAAAAATAAAGTGATAAAATTTTAACCCCATTTCATCCTTCAAGACATTTCCTTCTAAAGTGAGCAAGATTGTAACTTCTTGCATTCCTTTTGTAGTTACTGATGATATTGTTGTAGTCTTGGGGGTTGAGGTAGATGCCCTTATAGGTACATTAGGCACTTTGTCACTTATTTCCTACATTTACAATGAAATTGTGGAATTGTTAAAAACCCAACAAAAATATGAAACTATTTTCATTTCTAAAATAATTATCCTAAACGTAACAAATGAAATTATAAAAAATAAAAATAATTTTACCTGCTCATCTGAGGTAGGCATTGCACTCTCCAACAATGGAATTTCCCATAACTGAATTTGTTCAATTATTTCTTGTCTGATTTGAACATTTTCAGGAGTATCTGGTAGGAGCCTTAACATTCTTGATTGTGAATCTATGAGACTCCTCAAAGAAACTTGTTCCAGTCTTGGTGGGAGAATTCTAACTGAACCCACATTTGATGGATTATTTATTAATTCTGATGTACTCCTAACAGGGGCATGCATGTGAAATTCAATAGGGATACTAGGAACATCATTATTTGATGTAGATGGCATGTTATGGGGTTTTGGTCTAGGTGTAGAGGGCATAACATGACCCTCTATACCAATAGATTGTATACTTGTTGGAGTCACCCTAGAAACATCCTGCAAGGCACAAATATAAATAATAAGATGGAATAATAGTTGAATAATGTTGAAATTTCTAACTAGGTTCAGTCTTCATAATGACATATGCAATCATGATTTTATATAATTTATGTAATGAAGGAAAAATAAAACTATTTTTATTTTATGCTTGAGGCATGGGTTTCATGCTTAAGGAATTGTATTCTAGATCAAGCTCCCATTATGAGCTCTTAGGATTAGTCATTGAGTCATTATCATAAATACCCATTGGGGCATGTTACATTTTGCATAGAATATTTTTTTTTGAGTCAAATGACCCTCTAGGACCAATGCGAAATACTAACAACAAGTCAACCATAAGATGGAAACAAGTCAACTCAAAAGGCAGCGACATGAAGACTATAAAAGGAGAGATCAACCTAATTTTTTATGGCATCAATCACACACAAGAAACTATGAAATTAGGAAAGGGTAGAACAAGACAAGCGAGGCCTATGATTCAGATTATGTTTGGTTAATTGTGTGTGTGTGTGTGTGTGTGTGTGTACACACAAAATGTGGCTAAGGAAACATCTATCATCAAAAAGGAAATTTGAATAAGAAGAAAAAAAATAGAAAAAGGGTGGTTGAAATACTTAGCAGAGAAGAGGAGGAAGATAACAATGTTCTAAATTATGTTTTGAGCTCAACCTGTTCACACGTGTGAGAATGACAAAGGGTCATCTAGTGTAGCAAAATCATGAAGTTACAGTTCTCATCACTAACCGAGTTTTTGGGTAAAAGGAAGCCTCTTTATCAAGACGAGTTGCCAAGAATGAAAGGTAACTGTTTGATGAATATATAGCTCTAATAACAAACAAATGAAAGGAAAATCGAATCTAAAGTAGTAAAAATACATCACAAGTAGTGATTAAAAATAAGAGAAATCACCTTCATTGCTACGCCCTATATTTCTCAACATGGTTTTAGAGCTCAAGTGTCAAGTCAAGAAGGAAGGGAAGCTTAACGAAGGACACTCAGAACCAAATCACCAAAAGGAACATTAAGAGCCAAGGAAAATATAAATAAAATCTATTTGAAGAGAGGCATCAATAGAAGTATCAAGAAAAATCAAGGCATAAAAGAAAAACCATGAATCTTCAAGTATGCTTAAGGACCGAGTTCAAAAAGGAGTCTAATAAATAATTCTAGGAACAAATATTCTCAAAATATGATGTAAAATAGGGAGAAAGGGATATTAAACTGCATCTCTTAGTACAGAACCAAACTCTCTCCAAAGTAAATAAAATTTTCAGGCTACAAAGTTTTCAAACTTTATCTTCAGCAAGAAGAGGATTCTTCAAAAGGCAGAAAATCTATTAACTAAATTTTTGGTCAACCTCAAAGAAATATCAAGCTCCTCAAGAAGATCAAGAATATAATGTTTTTAACACTACATCTCTTTGGCACAAATAATGTAGGCACCAATCATTCTTTTCCTCCATAACTCGATCATTGTTTTAAGAATACTAATACTCATTTACTCATTCTGAAAAGTTGATGGAACTAAACAAGTAGAAAAATCTCCATGATGATATTTTGTGGCAAATAATTTCCATAAGCAATCATATTATAACTTGAAGGAACACATGAAGAAGAAAGTCCCATTACAAGAATGGAAATATCTTTGAATACTCATTAAAATAAGGTCATGACGATGTCAAATGATCAATGAAAAGAACAATACCGTTGCACAGAATCATGGCAGCGAAAATACTAAGCACTATAGGTAGGTGTCCATGAGGTATGTATAATAATTTTCCTTTTAAGGGTACATCATAAGATGTAGTAGGGTTGAAGTTATGGGTATATATTTTAAGAAAACCCTAGTATTTATAAACCCTAATATTAAGGTATTTGTTCCCTATGATTTGATTTCTAGGGTTTGTTAGATTTCTAGGGCATGGGATAAACTCTAGAATGACATAAAGGGAAAAGAGTATGATTTAAGGTTTGAATTTAAGAAACCATAGAATGACCTCTTGATTACATAAAACCCTAGAAAAGTAACTTGACATCATGTTTTGGTATCATATTTTTCTTGGGTTACTTGCTAAAATAGTATTGCAAGTACAAGAAGTAAAAAAATGGATGGGTTGATCTGTTGAAAGGCATGATGAAAGAAGGGAACTATACAAACCCTTAGACTCTATTCATAATATAGATGAATAGAAAGGAAAAAGTAAAAGATGAAAGACCTTTTCCATGGTTGAATGCATCTTAGTAAGAAGGCATCTTAGGAAGAAGGTATCATGGTAAGCATACAAATTAAAGCAATAGCTCATAGCTGAAGTAAAAGTCTACATACTAGTAACGGTCATCATTGGACAATGCAGCTCTTAGTAACCTCATAATCATTGAGTCATTTTCATAAAGACCAATTTTGGCATGCTACATATTGCATAAAATATTTTTGTTTGATTCAAATAGAGTAAAACAACCCTCCAAGACCAAGTCGAAATGCTAACAAGAAGTCAACCTTGAGATGGCAACAAGTCAACTCAAAATGTAGTGACATGAATACTATAAAATGAGAGCTCGACCTAATTTTTTAGGGCATCAATCGCACAAAAGAAACTATGAAATTAGTGAAGGGTAGAGAAGGACAAACAAGGCATATGATTCAGACTATATTTGGGTAAGTATATATATATATATATACATATATATATATACATATATATATATATACATATATATATATATATATATATATATATATATATATATATATATCTCTATATCTATATATATATAGATAGATAGATATATATATATATATATATATATATATATATATACAAATTGTGGCTAAGACATTAGTTATCATCAAGAAGGAAATTCGAATAAGAAGAAAACATAAGAGAAAAAGTATGGCCGAAATACTTAGAAAAGAAGAGGAGGAAGATAACAATGTTCTGAATTATGTTTTGAGCTCAACCCATTCACACGTGCGAGAATGAGATAGGGTCATCTACTGTAGCAGAATCGCAAAGTTACAGTTATCATCAGCTACTGAGTTTTTGGGTAAAATGAAGTCTCCTTCTCAAGTCGAGTTTCCAAGAATGCAAGGTAACTGTTTGATGAATAATAAATCTAATAACAAATAAATGAAAGGAAATATAATCTAAAGAAGTTAAAATACATCACAAGTAGTTATTAAAAAGAAGATAAATCACCTTCATTGCTATGCCCTAGATTTCTCAACATGGTTTCAGAGCTAAGGTGTCAAGTCAAGAAGGAAGGTGGCTTAACGAAGGACACTCAGAACCAAATCACTAAAAGGATCATCAAGAGAAAAGGTAAGATAAATAAAATCTGTTTGAAGAGAGGCATCAATAGAAGTATCAATAAATATCAAGGCATAAAAGAAAAATCATGAATCTTCAAGTATGCTTAAGGATCTAGTTCAAAAAGGAGTCTAATAAATAATTATGGGCATAAATATTATCAAAACATGATGTCAAATAGGAAGAAAGAGACAATTAACTACATCTCTCAATACCGAACCAAAATATCTCCAAATTCAATAAAAGTTTTAAGCTACAAAGCTTTCAAACTCTCTCTTCAACAGAAAAGGACTATTCAAAATGCAACAAATTTATGAACGAAATTTTGGTCAACCTAAGAAAACAATCGAGCTCCTTAAGAATATCAAGAATATAATGTTCTTACCACTACATATCTGTGGCACAAATAATACATGAACCAATCATTCTTGTTCTCCATAACTCAATCAATCTTTCAAGAAGATTAATACTCACTTAGTCATTTTGAAAAGGTGAGGGAACTAAACAGGAAACACAATATCCATGTTGATATTTTGTGGCAAAGAAGTTCCATAAGAAATCATATTATAACCTGAAGGAACACATGAAGAATAAAGTCCCATTAGAAGAATGACAATATCTCTAAAGACTCATTAAAATAAGGTCATGAAGATGACAAATGATCAATGACAAGTACATTACCATTGCAAAGAATCATGGCAACCAAAATACTAAGCACTAGAGGGAGGTGTCCATGAGGTATGTATAATAATTTTATTTTTAAGGGTCCATCATAAGATGTATTTAGAAACCCTAAAGACAATCTCAATCATGTACCTTGCTTGTCATTATCTATCCTTCATTGATTTCATAGTTTCTTGTGTATGATTGATGCCCTAAGAAATTAGGTCGAGATCTCCTTTTATATTATTCATGTCACTGCCTTTTGAGCCAACTTGTTTCCATCCTTAGGTCAACTTGTTGTTAGCATTTTGACTTGGTCTTAGAGGGTCATTTGACTCTATTTGAATCAAACAAAAATATTCTATGAAATATGTAGCATGCCCAAATGGGTCTTTATGACAATGACTCAATGATTTATGAGTTTACCAAGGGCTACATTGTCCTATGATGATTGCTACTAGTATGTAAACTTTTACTTCATCTATGATCTCTTGCTTCAATTTGTATGCTTACCATGATTCCTTCTTACTAAGATGCATTCAACCATGGAAAAGGTCTTTCATCTTTTACTTTTTCCTTGCTATTCATCTATATTATGAATATAGTATAAGGGTTTGTATAGTTCCCTTCTTTCATCATGCCTTTTAATGGATCAACCCATCCATTTTTTTACTTCTTGTACCTGAAATACTATTTTACCAAGTAACCCAAGCAAAATATGATATCAAAACATGATGTCAATTTACTTTTATAGGGTTTTATGTAATCAAGAGATCATTCTAGGGGATCTTAAATTCAAACCTTAGATCATACTCTTTTCCCTTTATGCCATTATAGAGTTTATCCCATGCCCTAGAAATATAACAAACCCTAGAAATCAAATCATAGGGAACAAATACCTTAATATTAGGGTTTCTAAATACTAGGGTTTTCTTAAAATATAAACCCATAACTTCAATCCTACTAGGACAATGTAGCTCTTGGTAAACTCATAAATCATTGAGTCATTGTCATAAAGACCCATTTGGGCATGTTACATACTTCATAGAAGATTTTTGTTTGATTCAAATAGGGTCAAATGACCCTCCAAGACCAATTCAAAATTCTAGCAACAAGTCGACCTCAGGACAGAAACAAGTTGGCTCAAAAGGCAGTGACATGAATACTATAAAAGGAGAGCTTGACCTAATTTGTTAGGGCATCAATCACACACAAGAAACTCTGAAATCAGTGAAGGGTAGAGAAGGACAAGCAAGGCATATGATTCAGATTGTCTTTGGGGAAGTGGATATATCTATATCTATATATATATATATATATATATATAGAGAGAGAGAGAGAGAGAGAGAGAGAGAGAGAGAGATAGATATATTATGGCTAAGGCATCAACTATCATCAAGAAGGAAATTTGAATAAGAAGAAAACATAAGAGAAAAAGGATGGCCGAAATACTTAGCAGAGAAGAGGAGGAAGATAAAAATGTTATGAATTATGTTTTGAGCTCAACTTGTTCACACGTGCGAGAATAACAGATGGTCATCAACTGTAGCAGAATCACAAAGTTACAGTTGTCATCACTAACCAAGTTTTTGGGTAAAAGGAAGTCTCCTTCTCAAACTGAGTTGCCGAGAATTCAAGGTGAATTCAAGCGAAGAAGATGGAAAAGGAAGTTGACCTTGTTATGCTCTCACGTATTGTGCTAGGGTTTGTGAAGAGATCGAAAGGTTGCAGATAAGAAGAAGAAGTTGAAAAGTTGCAGTCAAGGTACTGGTCCGAACTCATGATGTAAGGGAGAAACTTGAGTTGACTTTGCTAGAAGTCAAGAAGAATTGTGACTTGGTCTTGGAGGGGTCATCTAGTCAAGGGTCTAGGTTTTGGAATTCGTCAAGTGAATATTCTATAAGAAGAATATTTCTCGTGGGTTTTCCTCTCATATTGGAGAGGTTTTGGCCCTGGTTGATCGCCTACATCTTGTGTCATTTGTCTTGTTATGGTTTGGTAATTGTTTGATAAATAATGACTCTAATTAAAAAAAATGAAAGGAAAATCTAATCTAAAGAAGTAAAAATACATCACAAGCAGTTATTAAAAAGAAGAGAAATCACCTTCATTGCTATGCCCTATATTTCTCAACAAATAACATAATCAAACTCATGAAAATAGATGGTTGAATCTTACATTTTGCATAACATTGGATGTATTGGGGGCATAAATGATTCCTGCATGCCAATGTATTGAGGGGCATAAATGAATCCTGCATGCCAACAAAATGCACGCTTAGCAAAAACACAAATATTAATAAATATATAAAGTGAAATAAGTTAATTAAATGCACAAAAATATTGATCAAGCTTTACCACTAGCATAACCTTAGATGTACTAAAAGGTGTGATAGGGGTTGGAATGACTTTAGAGATTGCCTACATTCCACAAAAATAAATTAGCATAATATAATAAGGAATATAAGATAATTGAACCTATAAAAGACGATATTCAAGCTTACCTCATGCACCATCATAGAAATGTCTTTCCCTCGTGCATTTGTTAACATTTCCATAAAAGAAGTTAAGATCATTGAATCCCCCATAGTAGAATCAGTAACACCCATAGGCACATTCTTAAAAAAACACATAATAACATAAAAATAAGAAAATATTGATTTGAGAACATATGCAAGTGACATTAATAACACAATTCAAATTCACTAGCACATGAACAATAACATACACAAATTTCAATATGTTTCAATACATAAAAAAACATAAACAATACTCAATATGAAAAGTTTTTTTAGGTTTATAGTATTGTGTTTCTCTTGCCTAGGTGTTGATGGCATAAATTAAAGGTTTTCAAAATTTCAATTAAGGAATTGAGGTGTGGTAGATCAGGTGCCTCCACCAAATATATATGTGTCTTTCAAGTAAAACCTTAAACATTCAAATTACTTAATGTTCATTACAATTAAAAACTCAATACTTAACTTGTAAAGATTTAATTATATTGTAGTGAATCCTTACAACTAACTTAATGTTCATTACAATTAAAAACTCAATACTTAACTTGTAAATATTTAATTATATTATAGTGAATCCATACAACTATCTTAAAGTTAACATATTGATAAAAAAATGTCATCCTCACGTGAAATTTCCTCATCTGATGGCATAAATACCCCATCATTAATATACCCTAAATCCACAAATAAATTAATACTGTCATTTTCATAGACTTCATCACCTTTAAATACAGGTAAACTAAAATTAATAAATTCATCGTATTCATGGACTTGATGCCCAAGTGGTTTCTCATGTCCTTCAGACACTTCAGTAAACTCATCGTGATCTTTGTCTTGGCCATGTGCATCATTGATGATAAAATTTTCATCGTCTCCATCTTGGTCATCTTTGTCTTCAAGGGGAACTTCTGCATCTTCAAGTAAATCATTGTCCTCTACATCTTGAGCAAATGTTACTCTTCTTCCTCTTGGATCATAATCAATCACAAATGACCAACTAGGTTGTTCTAAATTTGGAATGAGAAAAATTTGGTCACATTAACTTGGAAACACATAAGGCTAAGAAGTGGATTCAAACCTAGATGTATTGATCATATGGAATCCATTATTATGGAGCAAGATAATTTTTTATTCTCCCACTTCAATAATCTTGTACCATTCAACACGAAAAGTAACTTTCTTAAAATACATAAAATCAAGCTCTATAATATCCTCCAACGCTCCATAGTAATGAAGTGTGCTTGTGATTAGTTGTCTATCATTTTCACGTGAACTGCATTCCACCTTAAATGATGCTGAAACTCCACAATCATAAGTTTGTCTCTTTTCATCAACTTTTCTGATGCAAAAATGATGACCAAAATTCCACATTCCTTTGTAATATCTTACCTAAATTCATATAAATATAAATTAATTAGATTCAGGGATATAAAACTTAAGAGGCAATTTATTAGATATATGAAATATAATAATATAGATCACCTCCCCATTTATAGATCCATTAGTGAAATTCAATTGTTGTTGTGTCACTATATCCTGCCCTTTTGTTGCCTCATGTTCAATATTGCTCTTTAGCCAATTCCATGAGCGTCTCTTTGGCCACTTTATTTTATGGATTCAAGGCAATCATCGAGTAGTGTTTTCACCATGTCTATTATATATATTGGCCCATGCATTTTCATCTTCTAATTTCTTTTGTTCAACGTACTTCTTCATCCATTCCAGCATAAATTTAGAATTATATGCAACATACAAATGTAATGCCTCCCACTCCTTAGCATCTACAAAGAAAAATATATTTTTTCAATGAATTAATAATTATTTAATGCAATGTATTATATAATTTAAGATAAAAATAACTACTACTAACATTTTTGTATACCTTTCACCCTCTTTGAAGTCCCTTCACCCTCTAATTTTTCTCCTTCAAATGATTGAGATTGGTTATAACTCCATAATCGCGGAGCTTCAAATGCAATTGAGGTAAGTACTCACTCAAATAAACCATTTCCTATAAAACCATGTATCCCTCAACTATGGACCCTTTTGGTTGAGCATTTTGCCTCACAAATTGTCTTAAGACCTTCATATATCTCTCCACAAGCCACATTGTTCGAATATGAATAGGACCACACTATTCAATCTCTTCTACTTGGTGTACAAGGTAGAGCTCTTGAGAAAAGAAGCTTGGAGGGAAGCACATTTGAATATCACACATCAAAAGTGAAACATTCCTCTTCCCATACTCCAAGTCATCCTGATGTATCTCTTTAGATGATACCCACCTACAAGTATTACAATGTATGACAATAAAGACTTGTGATTTCTCGTAAACTAAAAGTAGAAACTCATATAAAGGCATAACCAATTATGCACTTCAAATGATAAGAGTCATGGAAGAGTACGTGTGATGGATTGAAAATACCTCATATATTTGCATAATTTTTAAATAGTCAATGTGACATCATGGTCAAAAGTACTTGGTATTGTTGCAAGCAACACATACTACTTGACCATTAACAAATAACCATGTTCAAATATGCATGAGCTGATATTATCACTATACTAGCAGGACCATTAAAAAATAACCATGTTCAAATATGCATGAACGAATATTATCACTAGGTTATACAATTTTCTAATTAAGTTTCCAACAAATCTAACATGTGACAATGTTACCTTTATCCAATTGTGCCAATCATGTTTTTTAGGCCTGAGAACTCTTATCCATATCTGGTGAATAATTTTTTAATGTCACACCAAAGCCAGTAGGAAATATTATGATTTTCATAGTAGAAATGATGTTTTCTTTCTCATTTGATTTAAAATTCCATGGAGCATGAACATATGAGTTGTCTTCATTCAACCACATGTTCGGCATGATATTGGAAACTCGAAGGTCCTTTCGTAACTTTATTTATGCTTCAAGGTTAGTTCCATTTAGATGTTTCCACAAGCACTCTGTGACATTTTTCCTGATGTGCATAGTATCAAATAGGTGGGCTATTGGCAAGTTCTCATAATATTCTAATTTGCAGAAAATAGAGAGTCTTTTCATTCCTAGGGGAAAACATGTCCCTTATTTTTTTTCATACATCACTTTCCACCTAGCAAGGTTCATCTTGATTGGCTTCCTCATTTCCACTTCCTTTCAATTGAACTTATCTTTATCACACACTCAATAGTGATGATTTTGTGGTGAGAATTTTCTATACTCATCATAGATAGTTTTATTGAGATCCTTTGACTGCCTATGCAACAATTGTGGCTCATATGATGGACATCCATGTTTCCTCTTTGTTTGTAGCCCTAAAATAAGATTGGCAACCATATTTTGTAAATGGTAAAATGAACACAATAATTATAAATGTAATTTATAATATATCACCACAACAAATAGAGAGCCTCGGGGCATCATGAATTTTCCATATAAGAATCACATGAAAGAGGAAGTTTATATCATTGATAGGTCTTATTTTTATACATGATACATATTTACACCATCCCATAATTCACAAAGCTCATCAATGAGGGGCTCCATGTATACATCCATATCCTTTACATAATATTTCCCTAAGTAAACAAAGAGTGTTTTATCAGGATTAATTGAATTGAAATATTTTTATATAATCTTCAAGGGAGCATTGCATTCATATGTTCTAGTACTTGGTATGATAAGAGTAAACATTGCATGCTCCTTTTTCATTGCCATGCAAGGGGAAGATTGTTGTTTATAATTAACACTGGCCAAACAGAATATGTTGTTCTAAGATCTCCAAAATGATTGACACCATCCGTTGCTAGAGAAATTCTTTCATTCCTTGTCTCATTTATTAAATGTGGCCATTTTTCCTCAATCTCTTTCCAATATTTACTATTTGCAACCATATGCATGACACCATCTTGGTGCCTCCCTTATGCATGATAATCCTTGTATTTTTCCAACTCCTTTCATTTCAAAATTATCTCAAACCTTGGCTTTAGTGGAATGTGTCATAGTACTTTATAAGGAACCTTCTTGGATACTTGATCTTGACGATACCTATTTCTGTGACACACTGGGTATTATTGTAAATTTGCATTCTCTCCATAGTACAATATATGGTCATTTGGACATGCATCATATGTATTGTACTCCATTCCAATGTCTTTCATTATTGAAGATATCTCTATATGAGAATGAGGAAACTTATTATCCTTTGGAAGTATTTTGTTTGCCAAAAGTCTGCATAGTGCAACAAATGATTTTTATAAGTATACACCATATTCAAAACTTTTAAGACATCTAGAGAATTAATTTATAGGAATATAAAATCCAACCTTAATATATCAATAAAGCATGTTTTTTCCAATTCATGTGTAACCTTCAAGTTCAACAACAACATAAGTGTTTCTAATATAGAATATTTAACATTTGCAAAAAGAGGTGTCCTAGCCAACTAAGCTAGGGGTGAATCAATAACTTCTTCAAGAGATGTGTAGAAGTCTTGGATAAATTCATTGACCCCAGCCTCATTTATCTGTGAAGTGGTTTAATCCATAAATGTGTCTTTTCCTTCATATTGAGAGTGGTTATTATCAATATCATATGTTGGTTCTTCACGAATATTGGGAATCGAAAGTGGTTTTTCATAAAACAAATTCAATTGAAATGACCAACAATAATGTATTAAATAATGTGCATATTTATTTATTATAAGAATAACAATTTGTTAATTATGTTATACCTCTTTTATATAATCTCCATGTTCCAATATATGGATACCAACAAGCCTTCGCTTCTTTAGTTTCCTATTTTGGCACATTTTGCAATTGCAATATATCATTTCTGAATTATTCATCTATCCCTAGACCAGGTATTGTTTCCCATTCATCTAAATATTCAGATGATGATGTGTTATTTCCTTGAATACACCATGTACTATAAACAATAAGGCTGCAAATTTTAACTTGATTATTACTTCTTTTTCAAGAGAACATGAGCAATGAATAAACCCAAGGAGTGAAGCTATGAATATTTAGTTTTTTAGTGTATTTTTTGGCTCTTTGATGTCTTGCTTGTTTGTAATTTTATTTTTTTGTCGTTTCAAGGTAGTGTTTAGTGCTTCTATAGGAATTAGATCTAGAAAAAATTGAGATCTCAGTTCAAAACCCTGAACAACACTCTAACAATGTGTTGAGTGAGCATTGAAGATCTGTCCAACACTTTGAGGCAAGCTTCTTAGAGAGTTCTAGAAAGGCTCTAACTGGTCACAAATAAACTTTTGAAGTTTCATTGTAGAGTTATTTCTAAAAATAAATCCAACCTCTAACTAAATCAACAACACAAATACTATAAATACCAACAGAAACATAAATACCTGGTCTACAATTTTTTATAGACACCAAGAAAATAACATAATAGAAAGTTGCAAAGAAAAGTGTGTGGATGCTAGGTAGGATCATTATTTATTACATCGATAACTGTTGAAATATATGACAACGTGTATACCAAGAAAAAACCATAAAATTATTCTAAAATATGTTGGCTTAAACTTTTATACATGTAATTTCATTGAGGTAGTTATGTGATTGAAGTAAGTTTTCCATTTTTCTGAAGGCCCTACTCAACCTAGGTGCCTTACCTCCTTGTTTTTCCCTGGCTAGTATGATAAAGACATTTACTGTAGGATAAAGACATTTATTGTTGTTATAGGACTCATGTATAAGCCTTTTAATCAAGGTTTGACAAAGTTTGATAAACTTTCACTGTTATGTTTCTAATTGTAATTTTTTTTGTAAATAAGATAGTATAAGCCTTCCAATCAAGGTTTGACAAAGTTTGATAATATATATTTTTTAAGTCAATGTTCTATTCATATAGGAAAAAAGCAGTACATTCGGTGGTTCAGAAAACAAGTGGTCTCACCCCGACTAGGTTTGTTGACAAAAATTTGCACCACATGACAAAAATACAAAAGGGAAACTAGGGAAATTGTCTATAAACAGTAGGGCCAGAGGCACCAAAATACAGATAAAACATAAAAAACACCAGAGCACATACTAGTTGTCCGATGTGATGGAGGCACGATCATCCGGGGCTATTCCTAGAGGAGGTGGAGGACAAAAGTCCCACTGAACATGCCCTTCAAAGTGCATCGGCCAAGTCTCCATCTTTTTTACTTTCTCTGTTAGTTGAATTTGGCCTTGCCAAACCACCACCAGTCTCTCCCGGACTTGGCACTGAAAATAGTGCATACGGTCGAATGTTGTCATCTTCTCTGCATGCTCCTCGCGATAGAGTCTCTTAGTTGTTTCCACTATTTCTATGAGGCTATTGACAAGTGCTTGACATTTCTCCAAGCAACAATGCTAGATACTCTTCCCTTCATACGCTTTGGCTCGACCAGACCCACGATTCCCCTTGCCACCCTAGGTTCCTCCACCCCGAGGACTTGACTTCTGAACCCATGTACCACCACCCCTACTGGCACCTCATTTACCAACTCCATGGATTCCACGCGCTCCCACACTAGCAATTTGTGCTTGTCCAGTGGTCTTGCCACCTCGATGAGGAGCCCCTATGGAAATCATCGAGTCCACCACACCCACGGGGCCAAGGGTGGTTGGGGAGGGGGAACGCCCATGCCGCACAGGGGGTTTCATAATTTGCATATATGGTGAACCGCCATGTTCAAAAGCCATAGGCCAGGCCCCCCACCAGGGAAACCAAACACCACCTTCATAGGAACCAAATTCTACCACCCACCACACATGAGAAACACAATACCACTACCCACTACCTAAAAAAGACCACCACCACCAGAGAAACCAAATACCATCGCCCACCATACCAACACAGACAATTGAAAGAAAGATGAAGACAAAGTAGTTGGCACCTGAGTGTATCTTCCCCCAGGGCTATGACCAGCCTCCAAATTCGCCTCACAAAGACCACCCACCATTCAGACAAACACCATCGCACCCATGTCGGAGGTCACGAAATTGGAAATTGAAACTAGTTTTCTACCACTGCCCATAGAGTTTCCTATATTGTTGGTTCTAGCTTCCACTTCTAGCCTGAGCAAACAGGTTTACCATAAGCCAAAAGGAAATGGAATGGAAGAGGTCTCGTCCCGTCGACTTCCCACCCTTACGCACACAGACAATAAAGAGGCTTTGTAACAGGGTCCATCTTGACACACTGCTCTAGAAAATGCCCAGGACAAGTACACACAAACGACTCCTACCAAATAACCCCCTGTGATGCTTTCATTTTCTCCTTAGAGGCCAAACATAGTTACTAATCAAACGGTAAAATTACCTAGTATCTGATTTTTTGAGGTAGAAAAAAATCACGCGATTTTGAAAAGTGGTGATTCATAATACACATTTTTTTGGAGCATATTTTTGGCACTTTAAATTTTTTTATGAACATTTTTTTTAAATGTTAGTGATTTTCATGTTGATTTTGAAACGTGTTGATGCAACATCAACCCCTTTTTTTCTGGAGCATATTTTTACCATTTTGATTTTTTTTATGTATCAATTATGAACATTTGTTTTAAAATGTTAGCAATTTTCACACTAATTATGGAAGGTGTTGATGCACCATCAACCTCTTTTTCTAGAAGGCTTATTTTTGACACTTTAAATTTTCTAATATATTGAGTGTGGATAATTTTTTTTAAATGTTTGTGATTTTCATGGGAATTTTGAAAATCATTATTTTTTAAGGCATATTTTTTACAGTTCAAATATTTTGATGTCTTAAGTATGCACATTTTTTTTAAATGTTGATTATTTAACAATTGTTCAAGTTATCTTATTCCTCTTCTTGTTTTTCATTCTATGATGTTTTTTTTTAAGGGATTTCAAAATATATGTTTTTTGTTTTTTTTGAAATGTTTTTTTATAATCAAATTTTTAATTGTCTTTGCAAATTTAAAAAAAAATAATAATAACATTAATATCTTAACGTTAAGACTTTTGATAAATTTATTTAAATTTAATTAATACTTTAATACACAAAAAATAATGATTACTAAAATATACTAATTTTAAAAAACATGGAATATATATATATATATATATATATATATATATTCCATGTTTTTCAAAATTAGGCATATTTTAGTAACCATTATATATATATATATATATATATATATATATATATATATATATATATATATATATATATATATATATATATATCTATATATATATATATATATATATATATCAAAAAAAACAAAAATAGTAAAAATTAACTCAAAGAGGATAAAAATTCTAAAAAAAATTAAAAAAACTTGCTAGGAAAAAACATATATATATAATTTAAGAAAAAAAAATTAAAAATTTAATTAAAAATAAACCAATAAAAAAAATTTAAATACAAAATAAAAACCATTTTTTAAATAAATGGAAAAAATTAACGAATATATCAAAAAAACATTTAAAAAAATAAAAAATAAAAACTAATAAAAAAAATTATTGTAAAAAAATATAAAATTTAAACCTTATAAAAAAATAAAAACAATTAAAAAATATAAATAAATTAATAATTAATAAAAAAATTTAACAGTTAAAATATTTAAATAAATAACCATCAGAAAGAGGATAGGACATGAAGGTCTGAGCTCTGCGACGCGGCAGCCCTGCCCGCCTGAACCCCGTGTCCTCGCCCTTGCCCCCAGGCTCTGCCTGGCCGGGCCTTCCCTGCTCTTCCTGCCCCCTTTCGACTAGCGCAGACCCCGCATTCGGGGTTCCCACCTCTGGACGGTTTGCCCCTCTGCTGTGCGCAGCGGGCCTGCAATGGCAGGATCCGCCTCCCCCCCCCGGTCTCTGAGAGCCCAGAAGAAACCTTCGCCGCCCTCCTGACAAATCCTTCAGAAGCCAGAACCCGGCCCTCCCTATCAAAGTTCATAAAGAAGCTGGATGAGATCCCTGAAGTCAATCTACCCCCATCTCTTCCCAGGAAATCGGCAATAGCACTTTCAGAAAGAGGTCTGGTAGGGCAGTTCACAGGCCTCTGGCCTTCTCCAAGAACTGTCCAAAAATGGGTGGAGCGTAACTGGAGCACAATGATTCAAGGGAAGATTGCCATCAGATTCTGCGGGCGTGGATACTACACCTTCCTATTCGAGACCAAAGAAGACAAGCACCTCATCTTTCGCAACGGGCCTTATTTCATGGACACAAGAGGTCTATACCTGAACCGTTGGACCCCGGACTTCAATCCGGAAATGGATATACCCAACGCAGTCCCAGTTTGGGTGCGCCTCCCTCATCTGCCTTTGCATTGCTGGGGGGATGAATCGGTCAAGGCGATCGGCAATGCAGTCGGAAAATACATAGACAGATCGGAACCAAGGGAGAATATGCATGCATGCGCTAGGATCTGCGTTGAAGTTGATCTTGGGAAAGGACTGCCGGAAGCCATAAAGCTAAAAGTGGATCAATGGATGCACATTCAACAGCTGGACTACGAACAGCTGCCCTTCAAATGCAAGGTATGTCATGAATACGGCCACTTTGCTAATAGATGCAGTAAACTAAAAGAAAATGAGGTTGCACAAAATGAGGAACACGCTGAAGGTTCATGGGAACAAGTAAAAAGAAAAAAGTCCTCTTCGAACCCGGGCATCAGTACCACAGCCCCTCCAGTATCAAAACAACCCCCCCCTCCTCCTCCTCCCTCTTCAACCTTCCCATCTTCTTCCAACCCTTTCGAATCCCTAACAGAAGAAGTTCCGGCCTCCCCTCCCCATTCCCCTCGTCCTGCCTCTCCTTGCTCTAACCCTCCACCCTCCCCCCCTCCCACCATTGAAAGAATCCTCACAAGGAACAAAGCTAAAGAAACAAATCAGCCATCTGACCCTCTGAGAAAAGTCGGCCGCAAGACGAATAAAGAGCTAAGAGATGAAACAACAGCAAAGGAAATGGCAACCGGCACCCAACAGCCAATGGACTCCTTCCTAGGCAAGTCAAAAGGAAGTGGTGAGAAGGCCAAGGAGAAATCAGGACCCCACCCCAACACTGGTAAATAATGAATTTGGTCTCTTGGAACTGTAGGGGGCTCGGCTCACTCGTAAAGCTGAAAGCAATCAAGGATCTCATAAACCAGGAAAAGCCAGATATCCTCCTAATCCAGGAGACCAAAACCACCGAGCAGGACTTCCTTCTTCAAACTCAAAGATTCAGAAACTACCTAGGTATATCAAAAGGCTCATCCGGAGCATCAGGAGGTATAGGAACACTATGGAATACAAATAAGTGGGAAATTACTAGCTCCCAGCTTTGCAACTGGTGGATCCGAACAGATCTAAAGAATAAAAGCACCCGGGAGACTCATCACATCTACAACATTTATGCTCCTAACCACTACAGAGATAAAGCAAGCTGTTGGAACACTTTAGAAACGGACCTCAGCACCATTCACAGCAGCTGGGTAATCCTTGGAGGAGACCTGAATCTAATAAGGCAGGTAGATGAAAAACATGGGGGAAATTACCATGCCGACCCGTCCAGAGATAAGATAGAATCCATTATCCAACACTTCAAGCTGATTGATCCCCCTTTGTCAAATGGCAAATACACATGGACCAACAGAAGGGCAGGAATACACAACATAAAAGAGAGGCTAGACAGGTTCCTAGTCCAGGAAGGAGTAGCAGAAAATTACCAAGTAATCAGGAGCCACATAATCCATGGCACAGCCTCGGATCACAAGGCCGTGGTCCTCTCCATGGACAAAGGAGCAAATCTGGGCCCTCTCCCTTTTAAATATAACAGAGCCTGGGATTCCCATGAGGATTTTCGCACCCTTGTAAGGGAACAGTGGACGATTGAAGTCCTTGGCTCACCCCATTTCGTGTGGGAATCAAAGCTAAAGCACCTTAGGACAGCTATAAAGCAATGGGCAAGGGAAAAGGCAATTTCTGAAAAGAAAAAGAAAACAGAGCTGCTATTAGAAATGGAGAGATGGCATAAAGAAAAAGAACAAGTGCAATACACAGCAGAGGACCTAGACAAGGAAAAAAATCTGTACAAAGAGCTATATCGGCAGAACCGCATGGAGGAAGAGGAGCAAAGAATAAAATCTCGCTGTCTTTGGTTAAGAGCTGGGGACAAAAACACCTCTTTCTTCCACAACAATGTCAAGATCAGAAGAGCAATCAATCAGATAGACAAAATTGAAGTCGACGGGAGAGAATTGAAGGATCAAGAAGACATAAAAAACGCAGCACATGAGCACTTTAAAGCACTCCTTTCGGCGGATCCCCAGCACCATGGCAGCGATGATTTTCTAAGTATAATCAAAAGTAAGATAACAGAGGCACACAACAACAAGCTGGAGCAAGAACCTACAGCAGAAGAAATCAAAGAGGCTACCTTCGGTATGCAGCAAGATAAGGCCCCAGGGCCGGACGGATTCACAGTTGCATTCTATAAACAGCATTGGGAAACTATAAAGAAGGACTTTGTAAGAATGGTTAAAAATGCTTTTAGAAAACACAAACTGGGGGACAATACGAAGTCTTCACATATAGCTTTGATCCCCAAGGAAGCCAACCCCAAATCCTTTGATAGATTCCGGCCCATCTCGCTTTGTAATGTCTCATATAAAATCATAACAAAAATAATTGCAAATAGGATAAAGAACCTCCTTCCTCTCATAATTTCAGAGAATCAGGGAGGCTTTGTCCCAAAGAGGCAGATCATAGACAATGTTATTTTAATCCAGGAAGCAATACATAGCAGCCACAACAGAGGAGAGCGTGGAATGATCATCAAACTGGACATGGCCAATGCATTTGATCGAGTAGATCACTCCTTCCTATGTGCGGTCTTAAAAAATTTCGGCTTCTCTCCCAATTTTATTAATATGATCAAAGCTTGTATCTTCGACTCCTGGACCGCCCCACTGATTAATGGTAGACCCAGCAACTTTTTCAGAAGTTCCAGAGGGTTGAGGCAGGGCTGCCCCCTCTCCCCTTTCCTTTTCATTATCATGGCGGAATCCCTCAGCATCCATCTAGAAAATCTTCGCAGCAAAAGAGAAATCACAGGCATCCGCATTGAAAGAGGAATAAAGGAAATAAACCATTCGCTATTCGCGGATGACACATTATTAATTGGGGGAGCCTCCAGTTTAATGGCAAGGAGGTTCAAAAAAGTTCTGGACGCCTTCCTCCAAGCCTCAGGAGGCAAACTGAATAACAAAAAATGCAAGCTTTACACATGGAATGTGCCTCATCAGATTCAGCAAAGAATATCCCAAATCCTGGATATCCCTCTTCAAAAAAATTGGAGCTCTTTCCCTTATCTGGGCCTGCCTCTGGCAAAGGAACACATTAAAGCAGAGGTCTGGACAAACCACATTGAAAAAATGAGAGGCCATCTCCAAAACTGGGGCGTCTCTTGGCTTAACCTAGCAAGCAGAACCATTCTTATAAAGGCTGTCCTCTCCGGACTCCCAATTTATCAATATGCAATCATTATGGCTCCTGCTAGTATCCACAAACACATGGAGCTCATAATGAGAAGCTTTCTCTGGCAAGGAGGTAAACAGGACACAAAAAAATTCAGTCTGGTTAGCTGGGACCAAGTAACTCTTCCTTATGAAAAAGGAGGTCTATCCATAAAAATTCCAAGCCTCTCCAACCAGGCGCTGGGGCTCAAACTGATCTGGAGGATTCTCACAGGAGCTGGCTCGTGGTGGGTGGAGACAATCAAAAGAAAATACCTTAGAGGCCTAAACTCCAATATCCTCAACGACCCAATAGCAGACAGGCCTTGCACTCCGATGTGGCGTCTAGTCAAGAAAGTTCTGCCACACTTCAAAGAAAATGTCTCCAAGCTCCCAGGCAACGGACAAAGCATCAACATATGGACTGACAGAATAATGAATTCCAATCCAAGAACCCTTCTTCAAGAGTTCAGACCTTTGCAAGACTGGATGGAGGAAAGGAGAATAATCACCCTGCATGACATATCCTTATGGAATCAAAATAGATGGCAGGCTTGGAAAGACCTGAATCTACCTACGGATCTAAAAGCTCTGTGGCACAATCTGAAGCTCTCATTATCTGGACTAGCTCCAACAAAAAGGGACGACGAGGACAGATATATCTGGGACACAAGGGGAGGATCCTTCACGGTTAAAGAAGGGTACAAATCTCTCCAAAATTCAACCCCCAAAGCAAACTGGGACCTTTACTCAGCTGCCTAGAAGTCAGAAAGCCTCCCAAAGGTAAAGCACTTCAACTGGACTCTTTTAAAAGGGAAAATCCTTACAGCGGAGAACCTTAGAAAGAAAGGAATACAAGGACCTTCGATCTGCTGCTTCTGTTGGGCAGAGGAGGAGTCAATTCAGCACTCTTTCCTTCTTTGCCCGTTTGCTCAAAGGTGTTGGAAAAGGATAACAAGCCCCTTGGACATCAGAGGATTCCTTGATCAGATGCACAATCTCCAGAAGAACTGGAAAAGAGTTTTTTCACACCCTAAGAAGGGCAAGAATAATATCATCAGAATTTGGAAGTGTATCCCTGCTACTCTATGCTGGAACCTCTGGCTAGCTAGGAACAACTACGTTTTCAAAAACAAAAGGCCTAACATGGACAGTGTAATAGCCAAAACTATAGCAAACATCTCGGAAGCGGTCAGTGCAAACTTCATAGCCTTCCCAAACCAGAAGAGTTGGGCCCAAGAGGAAAGGGATTGGTACAGTAACTTCAATGTAAGCCACTCTCAGAATCCTCCTCCACAGAATAAAGCCAACCAGAAGCAGCCCAAATGGAAGCTCAGGGGAACTAAAGAAGAAATAAGACAATGGATCACCAAACAAGACCGCCCCCTCCTGTTCTTTGACGGCGCATCAAAGAACAACCCAGGAGCAGCGGGAGCAGGACGCATAATAAAAGACCATGAAGGAAACCACATCTGCAGTTATGAATGGGGACTGAGAAGGACATCGAACAACGCAGCAGAAGCTTACAGTCTCCTCCTTGGCACCACAATTTTATCCAAATTGGGACTAAAGAACCCAATTATAATTGGGGACTCGGCTATCATAATTTCAGCCATGATCAACGATAAAGACTTCAACAAAGAAGGTCTTAATAACATAAGGAAGAGAATCACAGAGAACACAAGAAGTTTGGGGGAAGTCACCTTCAGGCATGTGCTGAGGGAACACAACGCAGAAGCTGACTCCCTTGCCAGCAAGGCGGTGAACCGACAGCAGGGACAGGTTAGTGAAAATGAAAAAATCTATGAAAAAGAGATCCCCTAATCAGTCAAGCCGTCATCTAGCTCATCAGAAAAGCCCCTCTGAACCTTGCCAGATCAGTATTCATCCCATCAGCCTGTCATCGAATGATCATCCCTTACCTTACACTCCTCCGTCTTCCCTCTCTCTTCTTGATCCCAGCCCCTCCCGTGTTATCCCCTCTGGTTTGGTAGGCAAATGTCTCTTCAAGCCTCCCGGACAGTGCACCTCGAATCCGCAGCAAGTTATGCATACAGTGCTCACAGGTTTCAATATCCCGCTCTATCGTCTAGTATGGCTCTCTCCTTCCCTTTATATATCTGCTCCCCTGCGTGATTTCCTCAATCAAGCTTTGCAGCCCGAGTTACAGCAAAAAAGAGTATGGAGCATTGAGGTTATAATAGTTGTTCAAGGGAGTGATACTGTCCAGAGCGCGCCCAGAACTTTGAGTTCCCCTTTCCTTCTCAACACAAAGCATGTTACCAATCAAAGATTCGGTGTTCAAGCCATTCAAGCCGTCCTCAGGTATAAATCAAACTATTTCTCAGATTTTTGTTTGCTAATCCGCTCCTTTCAAGCCATGGCAGAGAACAGGCAGCAGCCAGCAGCACAGGAGGGCGCAGCGCGTTAAGGGAATCCCCTGGACAGGGTGATAGGGAATGATACCTGCACACTTTATAAAGAGCACGTTTTCATGATTGCTCGTTTTGTTAAACACCACAAAGAGCTGAGGGACGATTTTGAATTAGACAGCCGCTCAAAAAGAAAGAAGCTGATAAAACAGAGAAAGGAAATCGAGGGACTTAAGGCACCAAAAGGATGAACAGAGGGATGTTCAGATGGAAGACACAGTAAACCAATTCTGGTGTTAGTCAAATGAACAGCAAAGTAAAGCTAATAGACGGTTTGTTTGTAAGGCAGTATAGTAGGCATCTTTTCCAGCAATTTCTTTTCAACTTAATCTCACAGAAGTCACGGGCTGCGTCCCGGTTTTGGACTTCATTTGTGCCCGCTCTTCTTGAATCCTATGTAATAGCTCTGGCTTTCTACAGTTTTTTAATATATGAGTAAACGATCTTGTGAAAAAAAAAACAAAATATTTAAATAAAATAAAATTAAAAAGAAAAATATATTTTAAATTAAAATTTTCAAATAAATTAAATAAATCCATTTTTTTAAATAAGTTAATTAAAATCTTATTATTTTAAATTATTTTAAAAAACATTAAATTAAATTAAATTTTAAAAATATTAAAAAATTTATAATTTACCAATTTATAAACACAAATTTATAATAAAAAAATTTATAATAAAAAAAATTTATAATTAAAAGATATTTAAAAAAATATTAAAAAAATAAAAATAGAAAAGAAAATTTTAAAAACTATTTTTTTTTTAAATTTCGAAAATTAAAAATTAAAATAAAATATATTTTAAGACTTTAAATTTAATAAAATTTTAAATTTTAAATTTTAAATTTTTAAATTTTAATTTATTTATATAAAATAATTTTGAAAAAAAAAAAATTGAAAAAAGAAGTTGCCCCGACCCCCGCCTAGTCGAGGGTCGATTCCAGGAATCGGCCCTCAGCCAAGCAGGAGCCTTAGGGCTGCCCCAAGGCTAGCCAAGTAGCCTGGAGGCCAGCTCGGCTGACCCTCAAGCCCCCACCTAGTCGAGGACCTATTCCAGGAATCGGCCCTCGGCCAAGCGGGGGTCTGGAAGCCAGCTAGGCCGACCCTCGAGCCTCCGCCTCGCCGAGGGCCTCTTCTAGGAATATGCCCTTGTCTAGGCGAGAGCCTTAGGGCCGCCCCAAGGCCAGCCGAGCTACCCTACAGGCCACTCAACCGACCTTGGGGCAGCCCTCATACCCACGCCTGGCCAAGGGTCGATTCTAAGAATCGAACCTCGACTCGGCGGGGTCCTGGGTGAGGGCTGATTCCGAGAATCGACCCTCAACCAGGTGGGGGCCTGATGGCCATCCCAGGGCCGAGAACTCATCCAGCCCTTAGGCCCCTACTTGGCAAAGTGCCAATTCCAAGAATCAACCCTCAGCCATGCGGGGGTTGAGCAAACTTTTTTTTAGTTAAAAAACATTCAATTTATATATATATATATATATATATATATATATATATATATATATATATATTTTAATTTTAATCTTTTAAAATTGTTTTATATAAATAAATTTCAAAAAAAACTAAACTTTTAATTATCAATTTTTTTAAATATTAAAATATTTTTTACTTTTATTAATTTTTTTTTTTTAATTTTAAATTTATTAATTTTTATTTTTTTGGTTAAATTTAAAAAATAAAAAATAAAAATAAAATAAAATTTCTTTTTAATTTTTTTATTTTTTTATAAGGTTTATATTTTTTATTTTTTATTAGTATTTTTTTATATTTATTTTTTTTTGTTTGGGAACTCATTTTAAATTTTATTGTTTTAATGGTTTTTTTATTTTTAAATGAATTTTTTAATATATTTTTTAATTTTTTTATTTTTTTTTAACAAATAGCTTTTATTTTTATTTTTTTATTGGTTTATTTTTTAATTATTTAATTCACTTATTTTTTTAATTGGTTTTTTTATTAAGTTTTTAAAATTTTTTCCTAAATTATAATTATATATATATATATATATATATATATATATATATATATATATATATATTCATGTTCTTATAGGCTTTTTCGTTTATTTTTTAATTAAATTTTATTTTTTTTAAATAATTTTTAATTTATTTTTTTGTTTTATTTTATATTAGGTTTAGATTTTAATTTTTTTATAATTGGTATATTTTTTAATTTTATTTAATTTTTTTTAACTCTTTTTTTTAATGGTTTTTTTTATTGTTTTTTTTTAATGTTTTTTAATCTTTATTTATTTATTTTAAACTTATATATATATATATATATTCGCTTTCATTTAATTTGTTTTTTAATTATTAAAATTTTTCCTTCAATTATTTATTTTTTTATATTTTTTCTAGTCAATTTTGTTTTTTTAGAAATTTTATATTATTCTTGTGATATATATATATATATATATATATATATATATATATTTTGTTAGATCTGAGACTTTTGTGATCCATAATGTTGATATTATTAGATAATGAGTCTCTCGGATTAATCACATTGCTAGGATTTGGTCGACGTTTTGAACCAACTAATGTGGTTTATCCTTAGGACAAGGTGAGAAATCAATAGTTCTGAGGGAATAAATAGCAAGGCTGCATCACTGCCCAGAGTTTGTTGTTGTAAAATAGCAGCAAACTCTGGGCAGTGATGCAGCCTTTCTATTTATTCCCTCAAATCCATTGATTTCTCACCTTGTCTTGAGGATGAACCACATTAGCTGGTTAGAAATTTCGACCAAATCCTAGCGATGTGATTAATCTATATTATTTGTGTTGTGATGATGAATCATAGTAAGTGGTTCAAAGCATGTGAACTCTCAAAACTATTTTATGATTTATGAAAGATATTTTATATTTATTTTTTATGTTTGATTTTTTTGTCATTTTTTATCTTTTAAAAAAAATTATGTTTTAATATATCATTTTATTTATTAGTTTTATTTTTTAAAACGTTTTTTTTGTTTTTTTTTCATTTTTATTTATTTATCTACTTTTCTTTTTTTTTTTTTCTTTTTTTTTTTTTGTAGGGTTCATGTGGATCATGAACTAGCAAACTGGCATCATTATGTGTCAATTCGATAGTTTATTTTTAGGTTTTCTTTTTAATGGACAAGTTTGCCCCACAGTGTATCAATTTCATGATTGATTTTTAAGATTTCATTGCGATAGGTCGAGTTTGCCTACACCACATGCCAATTTGATAGTTGATTTTTAAATTTTTGTTGCAATGTGTCAAGTTGTCTTAGGCTAAGATTTTAAAATAGCTATACTTTTAGCATTTAAAAAAAAAAATTACTCTTGGTATAATGACTCTTTTATTCATGTGTTCATTTTTAAAGATTTTTTAGTCATATAATTTTTCGATAATGTCATGGTTGAAATATATTGAAAACTTAAGGTTTTTTGCAGTCGTAATATTTGGTTTTAATTCCATGGTTGAAGAATTGTCAAAATTTTAAGGATTTTCTAAGTCACAATATTTTATCTTTAATGCTATAGTCGAAAACAATTATAGGTATTTTATCTTTAATGTCATGATTGAAAATTGTTTGAATTTTAAAGCTTTTCAGAGACATGATGTTTTATCTTTGATGCCATGCTTGAAAACTGTGTAATTTTAAGGTTTTTTGGAGTCTTGATATTTTATCTTTAACGCCATTGCTAAAAAATGTTGAAAATTTACCCCGAAAAAAAACATTATTCCAGCATCAACACTTTTCGATTTCAAGGTGTTTTTTGCACCAAACAAAATGGCTTTTATTGTTTTTTACTCTCTTTTTTTAAATATTGAAAATTTACTCTGAAAAAAAGTGGTGATGCAGAATCAATGCTTTTTGTTTTCGGACTGTTTTTTCATGTCTTTTGGGGTTTCTTTTGCTAGAGTTCTCGTTTTGAGGTGATAGTTCTCTTTTCATCAATAACTATGTTGCCACCACAAGGTCCATCACCAGACCAGAGCATGGATACCAATTTCGAGCTCCCTCATCTTCCCATGCCTTAACCATTCGCCAGTCGCAAACTCCAACACGATGTTAATACCTGCACGAGTTGCCAACTGGTTGATATTACTCCTCCCATTACATGCACTTTGGTGAAGGGACCGGAAGGACCGTCCCTCATGCCCACTCCACCTGTACTCACACATGAGGTTCCTCCTCCATGTGTTGCAAGGACCTCGCCCCCATCGGGGAGAGTTTGATAAAATTTTACTATAATGTTTCTAATTGTAAATTTTTCTCACTTTAGTTGGCAATATTACATACATTTATGATGAACTAGGTTCATAGTAACTTTTCCTAGAAACTAATCAACGACATTTAAATTGAAATGGACAAAAATAAATTCAAGCTACATAATTTCTATAATTGACCAAGTCTATTATCATTAAAATTAAGCATCTTGTTTCTGAAAACAAGCAATTGTGACATATATTGCTATATGTGACATATATTGCCTACACATAGAAAGCAGATCCAAACACTCAATATTAGTTGTATCTTCAAATCATACAAACCCTCATTCCTAGACTATTTTTATATCAATTTGTGTGTTTTCATAAGTAAAAGTAATTGAATCTATAGCATTTATCTTGATTTTGTCCTTCCCAACATATATCACCAGTATTGAACTTTTTATCTTCTCAATAACAATTTTTAATTATTTGCAATGGCTAGCTACTATTTATTTCTACAATACACAAGATGTTTAGATGTTTTGTGGTTCTACTTAGGCATGGGCTTGAGCCATGACCCACAGTTTCAACATTTCTTAGATGTATATTTTAGCATTGAAGGATATAATTATGATGCAAATCATTATCCCCCCCTCACCTCGACTAGATGATCCCCTTGACAAGTGTTGGTCCATGTCCCTTGCTGGGGTGAAACGGAACGAGGTGGCCTTCAAGGCTATAAAAGGGGGAGTAATATTCCTTATTATATTTTCTATGAAGTAATGCGGGCAGCAGTAAAACCCTAAATATATGATGTCTATACTGATGATAAAACCCTAGCACGATGATCAAGTAAAAATGAAGACATGACAAGGAAACCCTAAGTGTGATGATGCCCTAGTTTGTAAAAATCCCTAACATTGATGAAAACCGTAATCTTCTACGTGATTCCCTAACATTGTTGAAGCCCTTGTTAGGAAGCTTCCCCTGAATTTGATTCCCTAAAATGGTCTAGTTGAGACCCTTGCATTAAAACCCTAATGTCTAGTTGAAGAAATGTCTTTATTATCCTTGTTATTCATTTTATGAAAAATACCCAATCCTAGCCTGAAGCTTTAATTCTAAGAGTTGTGATAAAAAATGGGGCTGACATGAAAAAATATTTTCCTTCACATTTATGACAACATCATAAAATGGGTCCTACATCAACTTATAGAGGAGGTCAAGTGCTTTCCAACGAGTACCCCCATGCCTCCTAACTCTTTGTCATTGCAAATATATTAATTTGTCAAATAATGACTATTAAAATTGATTAAGTCTACTAGCCGACATATGTAGGCTTCATTTCTCAACATACGTGACCCTCCAATAAAGTGAAGAACTTGTATAAATAGAATAATTCATATTGTCACTAGAAAAATAACTTGGTGGTTTGAGACAAGAAGGAAAATGTGGAATTTGGGGGACCAAGGAAAAATATTTCAGTGAAGGAAGAAAAAAAAACAAATATGTGGAAAATTGAAGACAATCTTATAGAATTTCAGACCTCTAACATATTATAACAATTTGGATTACTGTGCAACAACAAAATTCATACATCTGACATACTACAACAATTTGGATCACCATGTAATAACAAAATTTTGGATCTTTGATTACCTACAACATTCACAAAAAAACAATTGGACTAGTTACCACAGGCCTAAACTCGTATTTGAGGATTTATTTCGATAGAATTCCTATAGCAATTCATTGATCACTAGGCATAACTAAAACTCAAATCCTCTTCACAATTAGAATTCATATTTGTCACAGTGAAAACATTACAGGTTTATGAAATTTTGGTCCTTGAGGTAAGACCTTGGCCTAAAGTTCTAATCCAAGGTTGTTCTAAGGAGGAAACCATCATGGGATATTCTGGGATTTAATCCAAGAGACAAAATTAGTCTCCTATGTATGACGAAGGAGCGTACATGGCCTTGATTGATCCAATCTTTTTGGTTGCACTAGTAAAGGATTCATAGGTCCTTATAGGGCTTGTTTTGAGATCATTCCCATGAGATTTTTTTGAGGACCAAGTGTAGTAGATATTGAACTTTGTGCCTATTAAAATGAATTAGATCTCTAGATATTGCCAAAAAGGAGAGACCGAAATGACCAAATTGTCAGAGGAAAAGGCATAAATATGGGTAGAAAGGAGAGACTGAAATGACCAAATTGTCAATGGAAAAGGCATAATACCTTGAGGACAACATTGTGAAAAAAATTCTAATTGAACATCAAAAAAATCATAAAAGGCATCCTAGTAGTTGTGGATGATGAAAAACAAGATGGTGATTGTCTTGTAATAGTCATTTGGGCACATGTGGAAGGAAATCCTTTGGAGGAGGTTCCTCGGGGAGTTCCATGTTTAGCTAATAATTTTATGTCAATGAATATGTAAGCAATATTATAGTAGTAAAAGATTAACATTATAATTGAGGATCATGTTGTTGGTTTACTACAAATGAAACAAGTAAGTTTCATGGAAGTATAGAATCCATTGGTGAAGAAGATGAAAGCACCCATGCTTATATGGACAAGAAAGAAACAACTTAAACTAATTTGGGCCATGTTAAAAATAACATTGTGGAGTTGCTAGTTGTGAAGAGGATTTCACTACATGAGTAGGCTACAAAAGATGAAGTGATCTTGAGTTAATATCCATAGTAGGCACCTAAAAAGGAGTAGTAGTGATGAAGCTAATGATTCCAAATTCAACTCCAAAGGTAAAGGATCTATAGTGCAAGAGGAAAATAAATATGAAGAGGTCCACAAGAAAGATGAATAAAGGAATAAAGAAAAAAAGCATACAAGAAGCACAAGTCAAAAGAAGAAGAGGTGACCACAAGTGTAGCAGTTGCAGTAGTGAAGTTTCAATGCAAAATGCATCTCAATGAAAAAGAAGGGCACCATGATGAGGTGTCAAGGCTCCGATGTTGTGCTATAAAATAGGAGAATTCATCAAGACACAAATTAATTAAAGTGGAAGTAAATCTTAATATTGAAGTAGACATGGAAAAATAGGAAGAGAATCATGTCATATATTACACAGTATGGAATATATATTGCACAGTATGGAAGATGTCTACTACGAGGAAATTACACCATCAATTACACAACATCAATGGGAACTACTATGCATGAAAGGAAACTTTCAATTGTAACTAAGTAAGAAAGTGTAAGAACCAAGAGCATAAATGTTACACATATATCTCTCTAAATATCTTGTATACACTTAAATCTCTCTAAATATCTTTATTATCTCTCTAAACTAATTGGGCCATGTTAAAAATAATAATTTAGAGTTGCTAGTTGTGAAGAGGATTTCACTACATGAGTAGGCTACAAAAGACTAAGTGTTCTTGAGTTGATATCCACAGTAGGCACCTAAAAATGAGTAGTAGGGATGAAGCTAATGATTCCAAATTCAACTCCAAAAGTAAAGGATCTATAGTGCAAGTGGACAATAATTATGAAGAGGTCCACAAGAAAGATGAATACAGGAATAAAAAAGAAACATACAAGAAGCACAAGTCAAAAGAAGAAGAAGTGATCGTAGGTGTAGCAGTTGCAGTAGTGAAGTTGGAATGAAAAATGAGGCTCAACAAAAAAGTAGGGCACCATGATGAGGTGTCAAGGCTCTGATGTTGTGCTAGAAAATAGGAGAATTTGGCAGAATTTGTGAAGACTCTTTTATAGTTTTGGCAGCAGGGTTTTGGGAATCCTTTGGACAACATTTGAAGGGTCATTTATAGTGAATTTGAAGCAAGCTTGAAGAAAATTTTGAATAAATTTATAAATATATCCTTGACATGGCTTAGGAATTTGGGGGACCAAGGCAAAATATTTCAGTGAAGGCAAAAAAAAAAAAAAAAAACAAATTTGTGGAAAATTGAAGTCTATCTTATAGAATTTCAGACCTCTGACACACTACAACAATTTGGATCACTGTGTAACAACAAAATTCATACATCTAAAAAACTACAAAAAATCGGATCACTATGCAATAACATAATTTTGGATCTTTGATTAACTACATCATTCACAAAAAAAAATCGGACTAACAGAGGGAAGTTATCAATTTCTAATTTTATAAATGTATTAATGTATGTTTTCCCACATATGCACATATTTACTAGGGAGAAAAATTACCCAGACCTTCATATTATGTGATAAACTAGTAGATGCTAAGTTGGTGGTAATTTCTTCAGGAGGAACTGAGCCATTTGATTCAGATGGCTAGATCACAGACTTCGACTTCTCCTGGTACAAAATGGGCTCTATCGGAAAAGTTCATGTGGGGTTGGCTACAACCTCCCTGACTATAAACTCCTTGGCTTGGTTCAAGAGATAGTTTGTTATGAAACCAGCTCACAAAAAGATAGAAAAGAGAGATCCACGACTTAGAATTCAGCCTCTTCGAGGGGGCAACCTCCTTTACATTACATAAATGAACAATTCTTGGATGATACAAATGAAAATACCTCCTTTCTATATATAGGAGTCTAAGTGGTCCCAATACAATCAAAGCCTACATAACAATAATATTGTAGGGCACAACAATAACAATAGTGGGCTTCTATGTGGCACAATAGTAACAATATGGGCACTACATGGGTACATCAATATAAATAAGGGGTATAACTACAATAGTAATGGGGTAATCACTAGTATTATAGGGACCCAACATGCCCCTCTCCTTCAAAAAAGTGTTGTCCTCAACGCTTGAGTAGTTCTGGATACTTCTGCATAAAATTCTCATCCTCCCATGTGGAATCTTCAGCGGATAAGTTCTTCCACTTGATAAGATACTCTGAAATTGATCGATTTCGTAGCTGTCGAGTTCTTGTTTCTGTGACTGCTTCCGGTTCCAATATAATTTTTCCTTCCTCGTCAAGTTCTGGCAATATTGTTTGAACTGGGAGCTTGTCGCCTATAACCTTCTTTAAACATGAAACATGGAAAACTGGGTGCAATCGAGAAGCTGCAGGAAGCTCCAATTTGTATGCCATAGTACCAATCTTTTGCAACACCTTGTACGGACCATAATACTTTGGTGATAATTTATTATCCTTCTTAGCTTGCTTGAGGGACATTTGCTTATATGGTTGTAGCCGTAGGAATACCCAATCACCTACATCAAAACTTCTTTCACTGCGATGTTGATCTGCCTGTTGTTTCATTCTATTTTGTGCCAACACGAGGTTATCCTTTAAGAGTTGGAGGACTTGTTGTTGATGTTCGATGTGATGTTCCACTGCCTGAACCTTAGAATTTTCTCTTAAATATGATGTGATGGATGGTGGTTGATACCCATAAAGTGCCATAAATGGGGTCATTTTTGTTGCTGTATGGAAGGAAGTGTTATACCACCATTCAGCCAGAGGCAACCATTTGACCCATTGTGTCTGTTTATCAGATACAAAGCAACGAAGATATCCTTCCAAACATTTGTTTACTATCTCAGTTTGCCCATCAGATTGAGGATGATAAGATGAGCTATGAGCTAACTGAGTACCAAGACAAGAAAATAATTCTGTCCAAAAATTTCCAGTGAAAATGGGATCTCTGTCACTTACAATAATCTTTGGGTTTCCATGTAGCTTTTGAATTGTTTCCATAAATGCAGTAGAAACTGTACTGGCTTTAAATGGATGTGATAATGCACAAAAGTGTGCATACTTGGTAAGTCTGTCAACTACCACCATGATGACACTCTTTCCCTCAGACTTGGGTAAACCTGTGATAAAATCCATTGAAACCTCCTCCCAACGTTGGCTTGGAATGGATAAAGGTTGTAATAGACCCGGTGTCTTAATTGTTTCAACTTTATTTTGTTGGCAAACCAAACATTCCGCCACAAACTTTTGAATATCTGATTTAAGGCCATCCCAAAAAAATTCCTTCTTAACCCTGTGGTAAGTTTTTAAAAATCCTGAGTGCCCTCCTAAGGGAGAAGTGTGCAATTCCATAAGAATCTTTTGTTTTAGCTGGGAATTCTTACAGAGGTATAAGCGATCTTTGTACCATAACGAATCATTTTTCCAGCTAAATGTATCAGACGTACTGGAATCTTGTTGTAGCTTTCGAATAAGTGCCCACACTTCTTCGTCATTCTTCCATTCCTCCCTTGCTTCGTTTATCCAATCTGGTTGGATAATAGAAATGGCGCACAACAATGCTTCCACATCCTCATCCTTTCTTGAGAGTGCATCTGCCACCACATTTTGCTTCCCTTTTTTGTAGATGATTTCAAAGTCATAACCCAACATCTTTGTGACCCACTTTTGTTGCTCTTCAGAGGATAATCTTTGTTCTAAAAAGTATTTAAGGCTATCATGATCCGTTTTTACCTTGAAGTGTCTTCCCATTAGGTAGGGTCGCCATTTCTTAAGTGCATGGAGTATTGCCAACATTTCCTTCTCATAAATAGCTTTGCTTAAAAACTTTCCCTTGATTGGACGACTTTCAAAAGCAATGGGTCTTTCATCTTGCATTAGAACAGCACCAATTCCATTTCCTGAAGCATCACATTCCACAATAAAGGTTTTTGTGAAGTCCGGTGTAGCTAAGACCGGTGCTTGGCACATTGCCTCTTTAAGATGTTCAAAGGCCTTTGTTGCTTCCGGAGTCCATGAAAATGCATCTTTCTTCAATAATGTTGTTAGAGGTGCTGCTATTCTCCCATAATTCTTAACAAACTTGCGATAATACCCTGTCAACCCAAGAAATCCTCGCAGATGCTTTATGGATGTGGGGATTTTCCATTCCTTAATGGCTTTAATTTTGCTAGGGTCTACCTTAACTCCTTCATGAGATACAATATGACCCAAATATTCCACCTCCTGGACTCCAAAGAAACATTTGGATCTTTTTGCATATAATTGTTTCTCCTCCAATAGTTGTAGCACCCTGTCAACATGTTCAACATGATCCTTCCAAGACTTGCTGTAGATTAGTATATCATCAAAAAATACTAACACAAATTTTCTAAGGAATGGTTTGAAAATTGAATTCATCAAACCTTGAAATGTTGAAGGTGCATTGGTAAGGCCAAAAGGCATGACCAAAAATTCATAATGACCCTCATGAGTTCTAAATGCCGTTTTCGGAATGTCTTCAATCTTCATTCTGATTTGATGATATCCTGAACGAAGATCCAACTTGGTGAAGTAAATTGATCCATGCAATTCATCCAGTAATTCATCAATGACAGGAATGGGGAACTTATCTTTAATAGTGAGCTTGTTGAGCTCCCTATAATCCGGACACATGCGCCATGATCCATCCTTCTTGTGCACCAATACTACTGGAGCAGAGAAAGAACTTTGACTCGGTTGAATTATACCAGCCTCTAGCATTTCTGCAACCATACGTTCAATTTCACTTTTTTGGACATAGGGATATCTGTACGGCCTGATGTTTGGAGGAACACTTCCTGGAATCAGATGAATAGCATGATCATGATCACGCATAGGTGGGAGACCTTTGGGAGTCTCAAATACCTTGGAATGATTGTCCAGGACTTTTTGGAGATCTGGAGAAATAGATGATTCCAATGTGGAAACATCTAGCGAACATAATTGTGCAATTACACCTCTTTGCTCCTTTTTTAGAAGCTTTGTCATACCATTAGAGCTGATTATCTTTCCTGGTTTCCCTGCAATACCCCTTAATTCAACTTCCTTTCCTTCCACAGAAAATTTCATGAAAAGTTCTTGAAAATTAAAAGCTATTGTACCCAAGGATTGTAGCCATTGGACTCCTAGTACAACATCAGCACCTCCCATTGGAATGGAAAGCATTGGGCTAGTCAATACATATTCTCCCATGGATAGCTTGATATTATGGCACTTTCCAGAGCAATTTATTGTTCCTCCATTTGCAATCATCACTTGACACTCTGGTGCTGGATATAGGAAGCAATTCAATTCTTTTGCTACCCTACAATGAATAAAATTGTGGGTGCTTCCTGAATCAATCAACACTATTACCTTTTTCTTCTTGATTTGTCCTTCTATCTTGATGGTTTGAGGAGTGGTAATTCCCGCCAATGCATTACAAGATATGGTCGGATTTATTTGTTCTTCATCTAGGCTTTGTTCCTGGAATATATCCTCTTCTTTTGACCTTTCTTGCTCCTTTTCTTCTTCCTCTTCACAATCTATGTAGAATAATTTCTTCTCAGCACACTTATGACCTTTTGTGTATTTGCTATCACAATTGTAACAAAGCCCTTTTGCTCTTTTTTCTTCCAATTGTTGTGGTGTCAACCTTGTAGGTTGTGGAAGACTATGGGCAACAACACTTCCATCTTTATAGTTGTGAATGGTATGCTTCCTAGTTGCCATAATTTTGCTTTCCATTTTTCTTGCTAACCTGAATGCCTTCTCTAATGAATCAGGTTCCCAAAGGCGCACATCATGTTGGATATTATCCTTTAAAGACCCTATGAACACATCAATCCTATGCTCCTCTGGAATATCTTTTACCCTTATGTTCAATTTTTGGAACTCCTCAATGTGCTCCATTATTGAACCCTTTTGTTTGAGACTTATCAATTGGCTAAAAAAAGTGTTGCTTTTTGTATCCTCATAATGTGCTATCAATTCTTCCGTAAAAATTGCCCAAGTGATAAATTGTTTACGAGAACAAAGCCATTGATACCATACAAACTGATTTGGTTCCAAATATAAAGTTGCCATACGTACCTTTTGTGTGTTTTGCACATTATTGAGATCGAAGAATTGCTCCATCTGTAATATCCATGTGGCGGGATCCTTGCCATCAAACTTCCTCATATCGATTTTTGGAACATGGTGAGTCTTCGATCCAACATTAGAGTCTATGGAATCATGATTAACATTTCTTTTATTCTCATCATGAGTTTCCTTTACTACCTTTTCACCATTAGTGACCCTTTCTTGTAGCAACTTCTTCAATTCATCCATCTTATCATCCATGCCATCAAATTTAGCGTCAATCTTAGCTTCCATGCCATCCATCTTAGCTTCCATGCCATCCATCTTAGCTTCCATACCCTTTATCTTAGATTCCATGCCATTTACCTTAGATTCCACGCCATTTATCTTAGATTCCATGCCACTTATCTTAGCTTCTGTTAGCTTTTGTGAGCGTGACATTTGTTGCACTTGTTCTTGTAATTTTGATATATCATGTAGCATTTCTTCCTCTTCTTCATGAGTCATGCTAGAGCTTTCAGGTTCCTTACTAGGTGTTTGCATTTTCTTTCCTCGGGGCATCAGTTACCGATAATAATGCTTTACTATGCCCTTTGAATTCCGTTAAACCAAGCTTACACAAAAATTTTAAAAAAAAAACTACACACCTTTTTTCACTTTATAGAAGCCTGATATTGAATCTGATGTATCTCTGTAATTTTGGATCATCCAGTTCTGAAATTGCTACCTGTAGTAGCCTTCTGCGTCCTCTTTCCAATGCCACAAGTCTGAGCCAAATTGGATTCTCCAAGGAAGAGTTATGTGAAATCTCCCACAGTGACTTGCTTTTAGACTGGTTCAGTAGAGCGAACTTGTACGACGTGCCACGAGTCACTGTTTCAACCTTTGAATCTGAAACTCACCCACAAGAAACTACAGTCTGTCCTCTTTCTGTACCTTTTTACGAAATTTCAATCCGATCCTCAGAGAGAGAGTTATGACGATTTTCCCCAGGTCACCTGTTTTGAATGTAATTCAGGAGTCTGCAAAAAGACCAACTTCCTCAGATCATATCTCCGAAAATATCGCGAGGAAAGTTCTGAAATTTGGACCCAAGGTTCAGCGCCAATTCCTCTCAAATGGGTTTTTTTTTGCGACTTCTGAAACGTCACAGAAAAAAATTTATAGCGAAAATGCCACGATGACCTGTTTGGAGCAGCGAAACCCTAGAATCCAAAGCTCTGATACCAAATGTTATGAAACCAGCTCACAAAAAGATAGAAAAGAGAGATCCACAACTTAGAATTCAGCCTCTTCGAGGGGGCAACCTCCTTTACATTACATAAATGAACAATTCTTGGATGATACAAATGAAAATACCTCCTTTCTATATATAGGAGTCTAAGTGGTCCCAATACAATCAAAGCCTACATAACAATAATATTGTAGGGCACAACAATAACAATAGTGGGCTTCTATGTGGCACAATAGTAACAATATGGGCACTACATGGGTACATCAATATAAATAAGGGGTATAACTACAACAGTAATGGGGTAATCACTAGTATTATAGGGACCCAACATAGTTTAGGTTCAATGTGCTTAAGACAAGTCCCCATGTCTTGTTGGTGGAGCACCACACTGTTTAGAATTATCAAGATCCCTTCTTTAGCCTCATTTCTCTCCATAATAACCCTTCCAAGCAACATTTTCATCCTCCAATATAAGTCAATTGTGAGCAAGTGTTTATTTTTCCTACCTCTAGTATGTCTAGGATCAAGTGCACACTATATGATGTCCATTAGAACTTTAGAATCTAAAAGACATCCCCTTTCCACAAAAAAATATGCCTAAAACTCTCAAAGTTTCTCTCAAACTTTTATAGGGACCTATTCTCTAGATAATTATGTGGAGGCATTTTCCCTAGATTGAACTCAAGCACCTCCCATCTCGTTGTAACTACCACCATCACATTGAACCATTGTGCACTTCCTAACCATTATTCCAACCCCAGTCAAAACCAATGAACCAAAATAAGTTATGTTCCATGAGCCTATAAATAGGTAGAGGATCTAATAGCCTTCAAAACCTACAAACACATGCAGTGGAGATGGAAAGGATGATATTTCTCGCTCATAGATGGAAAGAACATAGGGGGCTAGTAGAGAAAAAACAACATTGAAGGAAACAACCATTCAATCCACATTCTAGAATGCCTTAAAGTTTGTGAATTCCAAGCAAGGTTGTGCACAATGAAATACCCGAGTAGAGGTAGCATTGAAAATGATGGCACATAACCCACATCTACCATTTGCAAGATTTTCTACCATACAAGCTCCATAATCTCTTTACAGTTTGAACTCATGTCCTGCACTCTCTAATGAATGCACTAAAACCTTATTTGATCCCATATGGTAGAGTGATGTCAAGGAAGGAAACATATCACCCTTGTCTATTATGTGGGGTGAAAACTGCCTTATAGCCTCCCACCTCACCTGATCTGAGTGTAATACATTGTGTTTTTCTAGAGCAAGGCAACCATTTTTAAGAGTTGGAGGCACATAATTCCAATAGTGATGCATATGTAAATCTGGAGTTAGGAATCCTTGATTTTCCAAATGGTCAACAAGCTTAATTACCTCTCGATGAACATGTGGGGGAAGGGTAATTGAAATGGAGGGAATTAGACTAGTTATTCTAGAAAGAAGACTTTCAAGCCTCCAATTGCATGATATTTTTCTTAGAGCTAATCCACAATGAATCTTTAGAAGGAATAAATTACCAATTGTGAATCCCTTTCAAACAAGAGCTTAGAAAAGTTGTTTTTCCTAGCAAAGAGAAGGCCTTGATCAAGAGTGTAAAATTATGTTGCGTTGTTGGAAGAGAAACCCAATGTACTTGTGTATGTAAAAATAATGATTCCTTGATCATTTTTTAATACCCCGCCAAATCTTGCTAGACATAGATTTCCTTTAGAGGCTCCATCAAAATTCAATTTGAAGAAACCTTGACTTGGGGGAGACTAGAAACTGGGTGATGAGAAAATTCATAAAGGAGAAGAATTCAAGGGGGTCAAAGAAATAGGGGGGAGTTGTACAAGAGAGAGTATAGAATATTCCTCTAGAGGTGCTTGCCAATCATCTAAGGACTAGGCTAGGATGAGAACTATTTCTCTAATACCTTGCATAATTTTAGCTACTACCTATTCTGGAGAAGAGGATAGGTATTGGAATATACACTTGTTGCATTCCTTCCATGTATGCCACAGGAGAAAACCTGGTAGTAGACATCAAGCTCTATTTAGAACTAGGTTCTTAAAAGTTGTATTCCTCCAAGAATAAACTATGCACATAATGTTTCTTAGTGTTCTGTCTAACTGATTGAAAAGAGATAAATCTTTCTCCCATAATGGTTTTGGAAAAGGGTAGGAGTTGAAGAGGTGCTCAGAATATCCCTAACTATCTGATCTAGACTTATGCAAGAACAAAACAAATACATAAATATACATATACACAAAGATGTAGTAGAAATAAAACTTCAATTCATTAATATCAAAGAACTGAAATATGCTTACATACAAAAATGGAAATAAACTATCTCGGGCGATGGTAGCTAATCTCTGAGAATATATGTGGTGGCTACATGCCTCTGAATTATGTTACAATGAGGCTCGAAGCCCTGTTTATTATTGAGAAACAATGGAAAACCACAAACATCCTAAAACCTAACCCTAGGAGATGAAGCACCAAAACTATGGGCCTCGTTTAGGTAAATTGGTACATCAACTTCCTAGGGTGGTAACTTTGGCATACGATCTCCATCTGACACACACAATACCTCATTAGAAATACCTATTCAAGGACTACAAATTTCAACTAAAACCGCAACTCATATTTTCCTGTTTTCCAAAAAAACATCATTTAGGGCCTCAAAACGACTCCGGAAGTTTAGAACCCGAAAAACTACCAAAAATAGTAAATTGTGCTACAATTAAGGAAACTGAAAACCAAAAGAAACAATGGTGGGGGTCCAAGTGGAATAGGTGGGCAGCCACTAATATCTACCTATATTAGTCCTCCCCCCTTAGGAATCAATAGTCCCCATTGCGTTGAGTGCCTCCATGAGATGGGGAAACTTTTGCTAAACTTGGTCCCTAGTGAGGCACTTGCCTTGGTGTGGGAGATGGCCATCTTTGACAACCCGATATAGTTGAATCTTTTGTTGGTGAGTATTCTTGATTTGTTTGTCAATTATACGATCAGTTGTGAAATCTTCCATGCAATTTGGGTTTAACAATGTTGGTGTGAGTTGTTTTGCAATGTCTGACGTGTCGACTAATGGTGGAAATTATGGTCAAAGGTGGTCCACATTGAACACTGAGTGCGGGCCAAAGAATGGTGGAATGTTGAGATCAAAATATCTGTCCACTATAGCCTTAATGATAATGTAAGGCCCATATTGAAAAGGGTGAAGCTTGCATTGGGGACCAACAAGGCACTCCTTCTGCAAATGTAGCAAAACTTTGTCACCCACCTCGAACTTGTGTGGCACCTGATGTTGATCATGACGTTGTTTGTACTTAGCATTGACTCTATCCAATATGTCATGGACCTATTGAAGGATGTGTTGAATGCATTGGATGAAGTTGTTAGCCCTGTCAGCTTCATACTGAACATGAGATGAATCTATCTGAGTAGTTGCAAATGGTATGACCACATCAATGGGATATAGTGGTTGGAATCCCAATCCCACCTAAGAAGGGCTATGGCCGATTGAGCTATGGAGAGCTATTTTGTAGTTGTGATAGACATACGGGAGGCTTTCATCCCATGTGTGTGGATTCTTGGAGTTGTACATCCATAAAATGTGTAGAATCATCATGCTGATGACCTCTGTTTGACCATCAGTTTGGGGGTGGAAAGACGTGGAATTAGTTAGCTTGGTATCCAACATCGACCAGAGACTTGAACAAAACGTACTTAGGAACCTACTTTCTTGATCTGATATAATGGACTATGGGATCCCAAAGTGTACTGACACCTGTTCAAAGAAGAGCTTATCAGTGGCTTCTGTTGTGATACTCTTCTTGCAGGCCACCAGAATGGCCATCTTAGAGAATCTGTCGGCGACCACAAAAATGCAGTGGTTGCCATGATTAGTAGAAGGAAGGCTCGACATGTAATCCATGGATGTGGATTCCCAAGGTTGACTAGGAGTAAGCAGAGGAGTATATAGGCCTTGCTTCTTGATGGTTGGTTTAGAAATGGCACAAGCAATGTAGAATCTGATGTACTTCCCAACATCCTGTCAAAGGTTCGGCCAATAAAAATACTTCTACAACACTGCCATTGTTTTCTCTACCTTGAAATGTCTAGTGACTTGGCTATAGTGTGCCTCCCAAATAATCTTGGCACACTTGCTTGAAGGAACACATAGGTGTCCCAGGTGGCATAACAATGCATCTCGGAGGTAAAAATTTGGAACTTGTTTTCCTTCCACGAGTGTCTGGTATGTGTTGTCGAATTCTGGATCACCCTTGTAAACATGCCACCACCTTGAAGTCTCAAGCCTAAAAGAGTCGATCACAGTGGTTAGCACCATGATCGGTGGTCGACTCAGGCAATCTGTAACATTATTGGTGTTTCCCTTCTTGTTTTCGAGTTGTTTTTTCATGTTTTTTGGGGTGTTTTTGCCAGAGTTCTCGTTTTGAGGTGATACTTCTCATTTGATCGGTAACTATGTTGCCACCACAAGGTCCAGCACCAGACCAGAGCATGGATATGAATTTCGAGCTCCCTCATCTTCCCATGCCTTAACCATTCGCCACCCGCAAACTCCAATGTGATGTTAATACTCACACGAGTTGTCAACCTATTGATATTACTCCCCCCAATACATGCACTTTGGTGAAGGGACCGAAAGGACCGTCCCTCACGCCCACTCCACCTGTACTCACACATGAGGATCCTCCTCCACGTGTTGCAAGGACCTCACCCCCATTGGGGAGAGTTTGATAAAATTTTACTATAATGTTTCTGATTGTAAATTTTGCTCACTTTAGTTGGCAATGTTACATACATTTATGATGAACTAGGTTCATAGTAACTTTCCATAGCAACTGATATTCTATATTTAAATTGAAATGGACAAAAATAAATTCAGGCTACATAATTACCATAATTGACCATGTCTATTATCATTAAAATTAAGCATCTTGTTTCTAAAAACAAGCAATTCTGACATATATTTCTATATGTGACATATATTGCCTACACACAGAAAGAAGATCCAAACACTCAATATTAGTTGTATCTTCAAATCATACAAACCCTCATTCCTAGCATATTTTTAAATCAATTTATGTGTTTGCATAAGTAAAAATAATTTAATTTATATCCTTTATCTTGATTTTTTCTTTCAAGTATATATCACTAGTATTGAACTGTTTATCTTCTCAATAACAATTTTTAATTATTTGCAATGTCTAGCTACTATTTATTTCTACAATACATAAGATGTTTAGATGTTTTTTGGTTCTGCCACTGATTTGTTTGTATATGTTTTTATGGTTTTAACTTAGGCATGGGCTTGAGCCATGACTCCTAGTTTCAACATTTCTTAGACGTATATTTTAGCATTGAAGGATATAATTATGATGCAAAGCATTATCCCCCCTCACCTCCACTGGATGATCCCCATGACAAGTGTTGGTCCATGTCCCTTGTTGGGGTGAAACAAAACGAGGTGGCCTTGAAGGCTATAAAAGGGGGATGAATATTCCTTATTAGTTTTTGTATTAAGGAACGTTGGTAGCAGTAAAACCCTAACTATATGATGTCTAGCCTGATGATAAAACCCTAGCACGATGATCAAGTAAAAATGAAGACATGACAAGGAAACCCTAAGTGTGATGATGCCCTAGCTTGTAAAAATCCCTAACATTGATGCAAACCCTAATCTTATGCATGATGCCCTAACATTGTTGAAGCCCTTGTTGAAGCTTACCCTAAATTTGATGCCCTAAGAAAGGTCTAGTTGAAACCCTTGCATTAAAACCCTAATGTCTATTTGAAGCAATGTCTTTATTATCCTTGTTCTTCATTTTATGAAAAATACCCAATCCTAGCCTAAAGCCTTAATTCTAAGAGTTGTGATAAAAATCTAGGGCTGACATGAAAAAATATTTTCCTTCACATTCATGACAACATCACAAAATGGTTCCTACATCAACTTATAGAGGAGGTCAAGGGCTTTCCAACAAGTACCCCCATGCCTCCTAATCCTTTGTCATTGCAAAGATATTAATTTTTTAAATAATGACTGTTAAAATTGATTAAGTCTACCAATCAACATATGTAGGCTTCATTTTTCATCATTTATCAACATATGTGACCCTCCAATAAAGTGAAGAACTTGTACAAATAGAATAATTTAGATTGTAACTAAAAAAATAACTCGGTGCTCTGAGACAAGAAGGAAAATGTGAAATTTGGGGGACCAAGGAAAATTATTTCAGTGAAGGAAAGAAAACAAATATGTGGAAAATTGAAGACTATCTTATAGAATTTCGGACCTCTAACATACTACAACAATTTGGATCACAGTGCAACAATAGAATTCATATATCTGACATACTACAACAATTTGGATCACTATGCAATAACAAAATTTTGGATCTTTGATTACCTACAACATTCACAAAAACAATCGGACTAGTTACCATAGGCCTAAACTCGGATCTGAGGAGGTATTTCATTAGAATTCCTATAGCAATTCATTCATCACTGGACAGAACTAAAACTCGAATCCTCTTCACCATTAGAATTCATATTTGTCACAGTGAAAACATTACAGGTTTCTAAAATTTTGGTCCCTGAGGTAAGACCTTGGCCCAGAGGTCTAATCCAAGTTTGTTCTGAGGAGGAAACCATCATGGGAGATTTTGGGCTTTAATCCAAGTTTGCAGAGGGACAAAACCAATCTCCTATGTATGATGAAGTAGCATACATGGGCTTGATTGATCCCATCTTTTTGGTTGCACTAGTAAAGGATTCATAGGTCCTTATAAGGCTTGTTTTGAGATCATTCTTATGAGATTTTTTCAGGAACAAATGTAGAATATCTTGAACTTTGTGCCCATTAAAATAAATTGGATCTCTAGGGATGGCCAAAAAGGAGAGACCGAAATGACCAAATTTTCAGAGGAAAAGGCATAGAGATGGCCACAAAGGAGAGACTGAAATGACCGAATTGTCAAAGGAAAAGGCATAATACCTTGAGGACAACATTGTGGAAACAATTCTAATTGAACATCAAAAATTTCATAACAGGCCTCAAAGTAGTTGTGGATGATGAAAAACAAGATGGTGATTGTCTTGCGATAGTCATTTGGGCACATGGAAGGAAATCCTTTGGAGGAGGTTCGTTGGGGAGTTCAATGTTTAGCTAATAATTTTGTGTCAATGAATATGTAAGCAATATTATAGTAGTAAAAGATTAACATTATAATTTAGGATCATATTGTTGGTTTACTAGAAATGAAACAAGGAAGTTTCATGGAAGTATAGAAGCCATTGGTGAAGAAGATGAAGGCACCCATGCTTATATGGAAAAGAAAGAAGAAACTTAAACTAATTTGGTCCATATTAAAAATAACATTGTGGAGTTGCTAGTTGTGAAGAGGATTTCACTACATGAGTAGGCTACAAAATATGAAGTGATCTTGAGCTGATATCCATGGTAGGCACCTAAAACGGAGTAGTAGTGATGAAGCTAATAATTCCAAATTCAAATCCAAAGGTAAAGCATCTATAGTGTAAGAGGACAATAATTATGAAGAGGTCCACAAGAAAGATGAATAAAGGAATAAAGAAAAAATATCATACAAGAAGCACAAGTCAAAAGAAGAAGAGGTAACCACAGGTGTAGCAGTTGTAGTAGTGAAGTTGCAATGCAAAATGCATCTCCACAAAAACGCAGGGCACCATGATGAGGTGTTAAGGCTACGATGTTGTGCTAGAAAATAGGAGAATTCATCAATATACAAATTAATTAAAGTGGAAGTAAATATTAATATTGACGTGGACATGGAAAAATAGGAAGAGAATCATGTCATATATTACACAGTATGGAATATACATTGCATAGTATGGAAGATGTCTACTATGAGGAAATTACACCTTCAATTACACAACATCAATGGGAACTACTATGCATGAAAGGAAACTTGCAATTGTAACTAAGTAAACAAGTGTAAGAACCGAGAGCATAAATGTTACACATATATCTCTCTAAATATCTTGATTATCTCTCTAAACTGATTTGGGCCATGTTAAAAATAATAATTTGGAGTTCTACTTGTGAAGAGGATTTCACTACATGAGTAGGCTACAAAATACTAAGTGATCAAGCATTGATATCCAAAGTAGGCACCTAAAAATTAGTAGTAGTGATGAAGCTAATGATGTGAAATTCAACTCCAAAGGTAAAGTATCTATAATGCAAGTGGACAATAATTATGAAGAGGTCCACAAGAAAGACGAATAAAGGATTTTGCGGGTGGCGAAAGATTAAGGCATGGGAAGAGGAGGGAGCCCGACATGCGTATCTGTGCTCTGATATGGTGTTGGACCTTGCAGTGGCAACATAATTACTGATCAAATGATAACTATCACCTCAAAACAAGAACTCTAGCAAAAAAACCACAAAAAACATGAAAAAACAACCTTAAAAAAAGGGCAGCAACTTCCCTTGTGTTTGTATTGGTGAAGGGTAGCAATATGTCGTTCATCATCCTCATGAAGGTTGTGGGGTAATTCGTTAACCTAAAAGGCATGACTAGTCATTCGAAAAGGCTCTCCTTGGATTTGAAGGCAATCTTCAACTCATTAGAGGGTTTGATAGGTACTTGGTGATAACTAGACTTCAAGTCAATCTTGTTGAAATATTTGGCCCCCTTACGCTGGTCCAAAAGGCCATCAATATGTTGGATGGGATACCTATTCTAGACAGTGATCTTGTTCAACGCCCGATAGGAAATACAGAGTCTCCAGGTATCGTCCTTATTCTGTACTAACACAATCGGGCTTCCACAAGGTGATGAACTTGGCATGATGTGCCCTTTATGTAATAACTCCTGAATCTACCTCTTGATTTCATCGTTCTCCATAACAAAGCATCGATAAATCATTCCATTAGGTAGCAGAATGCCCAGGGTCAAATCGATGGAGTGCTTGACCTGATAGTGTAGAGGTACCCATGTGGGTGAGCTGAAGATGTCCCTATACTCCTCCATAACCTTGTCCATATGTTGCTATCATACGGAGGATCCCTGTCTGGAGGCCGTGGCCATAATCTGCTTCTTTCTGTGACAATGAACCATAAGGAAAAAAAAATCCTGGTCTAGGAAATGATCTTACTATATTGCTTCGCAGTGATCAAAGAAATTGCAGTAGGTGGTGCTACCTCTGGTACCTTGTACAACTTATCAACAGTGTGAGGGTTAGACTCATACATATCATGCCGCTTCCAAAAGTATGGTTGGCCTAACAATACATCACAAACCTCAAGAGGAGCAACATCACACAATTCCTCATCCATGAAGGGCTTGATGTTGTAGGTAAGGCGACATTGTTGGTTGATGCAAAGATCTCTTCCTCCGTGAAGCCACCAATGGCGTACAGTTGTGGGTGTGGTGTGGCCAGTAGGTCCAACTGCTTCACGAACTCTGCTGAAATGAGGTTCTTTTGGCTCCAATTTTTGATAATGAATTGTAGCAGAGAACCCTTCACCCATATCTATGAGTGGAAGAGACACTCCCCCTCCTCTAGATCTTCAGGCTCATCCTTCTGGATTTTGGTGGTGGAAATGGTGGCACTAGGCTCCGCATTGATAATTTTCTTCCCTTTTTCAATCCCCTTGTTAGTTTCTAACTCGGAGTCAGAACATGCATCTAATTCAAAAGCCTTCAACTCGGCCACCTGTTATCACTCAGGTTGTCCTTAAGCTCTTGAAAGGATACGGCCGAGGTAACCACAAACCAATCTTTGGATTGTAGGCTCTAGCCCACCTGCAATCAGAGAGGGCTCTCTCTTTCTGATTTAGCTTTGTTGATGATGATTTTAGCCTACCTATTGGGTTCAAGGGTTTCGTTTAAGTTTGGTGGGAAGGATGATGCTTTCAAGTGGAGAGGCAATGCATATCATAACAAGTTTCAAACCATTGGGCATGGAGTCATGGAGTAAGACTGCTGGTGCATTTTCTTGGTCACAAGAGGGAATATGGAGCAAGCTAGCTGCGTATGAAACAATCATTCAAGGTAAAAGGGATGGATTAAAGGCTAAGGAATGAGGCGCAATTTAAGAATCTCTCATTCAGATTAGCAGAAAGAAGACAAATGAGCCCTATCTAGGAGCAGTTAAGAATTCCTAGATAACAGTCATTCATATATGAAATAGATCAAACATGAGCCATAACAGAATTCATATTTATGTCTAGATCAAGAGGAAAACATAAAGAAACCACAGAACCTGGGCATAGAGTGCAGCTAAGCAAATTCTAAACCAATCCTTTGTTTTTTGATTTGAGCATATATGAAATTGAAATAACATAGGTAAGGAAAACTTATTGATTCATATAGCAGCACAAGAATTCCACATTCAATTCTTCAGACCATTAGACACAGAGCAGACAGTCATTTCTCCAAGCCTGTAAGCAGTCTTTGATTATAGAAAAATTATCTGACCTACAGTGCGAGTCTCTCTTGAAAAACATTGGCCGACCAACCCTTTAAACAATACAGAGGGTCGGTATATATAGGGAAAATTATCCAAAAAATAACTTATTACAGCCGACCTAAACAGGTCTGAAATAAAATGATTACTTTAACCTAATATTATCTAGAAATAAATGCATGAAAATATCTTTGGGCTGTGCTGAGGGCAGCTGTATCAAAACTGAGTTAATGTCTGTCCTGGGTAGCCTGGTGCAGTCCTTCTGTAATAACTGTGATTTTTTCTTCATCTCCACCTGTAACTTGGGTTTGCTGCTGTTTTGTTGGCATTAATGTGCACTAATCCCAACCAGATAGGCTTTTAAATGGCCTTAACTGCTTTGCTGACTTTGATGAAAGTTTTTAATTTCCACCTGATTTGATGTTGCTAAACTGATACTCTCTGCCGCTTCCTGATACTCTTTGGCGCTGATCCTGGAGTCTTTAAAATCTTCTGAATGGTTTAGACTGTCCCATCAATCCTTCATGGTAGCTGCTCGGCCTTCTGTTGCTTTAAAAAGTGTGTTTGCCCCTTTCTGAATGCTTCGCCAAGAAAAACGGGTCATTCTGCGCCTTTCGGGCATGCTGGGGGCTGCGCGATGAGGGGCTTTCCACTTTGGCCCATTTCTCGTAGCCATGCGCGATTAGCACTAGGCATTAATCGCGCATGAAAAACTGCCTCAGAATCTAAATCCGGGCTTCCTAAGCATGATTTTGGACTTTCGCGCCTTTTTGAGTGATGACATCAGCAGTACGGCAGGTGACGTGGTGGTACACAGTGGAGGTGAGGTGGCAGGGTGACTTGGCAGTGCGGTGGCAGGAGGCTGACGCAAGTTGATGACGTCAGCGATGATGTCACTGAGTGGAGGACGTGGCAATGACACGGTGGCAGGGCGTGGGCACGAAAGGGATGAGGTGGCGGCAACGTGGCACAACAGCGGAGGCGAGGAGGGTGATGCATGGTGGAACGTGGCGCTGATGTCATGCAGGTGAGAGCGGTTTGCGGTTTCGGGCGCACCGCCTTTGTACTGAAGCGGTTTGGGAGGAGGGGGCTCTGCCACAGCCGGGAGGGCGACGCGTGGCGGGAGTACGACAGGAAAACCACCGAACTCCCGGACGCTAACCCTCGGCGTTTTGGCGTGTGAAAAGACCCACCCACCGTAGATCTTGGGCGGGCCAGATCTAACGGCCGACGAGATGGGTAAGTCGGTGGAAGGTTAGGGCAGGGACCCGCCCGCTATTTTATTTAATTATTCATGTGGCAGGGGGGAAACTTTAATAAAGACGGGTTTTTATGGGTTATACGCCAGCGGCAAAACTTCGGAAACATGGGTTTTGTGGGTTAGGCTTAAGTGGGGGAATGAGAGCTTAATGTTTAATAAAGCATTTTAAACATTAATTTTGGGAAATGACTACGAAGGGGAATAAATGGCTATCAGTTCAACCAGAGGTTAACTGATCCCAAGGGACAAACGAGGAAAGGTTAAATATAAGTCCCAGATGGACTTAATATTTCCCTAGTTTTTAGAACATATGGCTATAGTGCCAGGGGGGGGGGGGTTATTTAATATTTTTTGGGATTTTATATAGTTTTAGTAGTAAATGGGGATGGGGAACAGTTAGGGAGCTATATAGTAGAATCAGGGGTTAATATGATCTGGTAGAGTGGAAAAGAAAGGGACCAATGATAAGTCTATGAAGTGGTGATAGACATAGAGATTGTGTAGAAGATGAAAACATGACTTTTACACAAGAAATGTGGCTTCTTTTCATGAAGAAAGTCAAAACTTTGACTTAATGTTTCACAAAAATGAAATGGACTCAGGACTTGTTGGGCAGATCCCAAGGTCCTTTAGGGGTGTTAGTAAGAAACTTGGAGGGGGAGTGAGAGGAAATTAGACATGCTTCTAGAACTCTGCCATTAAAACACTGCTTTGGTACCTCTGCCACTGATGAGATGAGCTTTCTTTTCCAAGGCCAACACTGAAGATGATCTTGCTTCTGCAACCCCAAGCTACCTACCCAACCTAATACACCTAGCATCTTTTGTTACTTCAGGAAAGGTGCACTTAGACTTGCAAACCCTGACTACTTTTTTTCTTTTTTAACTGCTCTCCTATCTAAAAACTACCCTTATTGCTTCCAAGGACCCAGATTAAATAGTTGGGCTCCTTTATTCTCTACCTAGCTACTAACCTGCCAAGCTTAAACTGTTTGGACAGATTTTCTTTCTCTATCTTCTAAGACAAGCAATTTAAACCTAAGGAAGCCAAGCTTAGGCTGTTTGGCTTTCCCTTAGCTAAGAAATCTTTCAAAAATGGAACTTTTGCAGCAGGAAAAGATGAACATTTTTGGCACTTCCACTGTCAATCATGAAATATGAAACCTGTTGCAACAGGAGGCTAACAGTGGCTCCACTTGGGGATGGCTTTTCCTTGTGAAAAGTCAAGAACAGCAGGTCAGACTGCCTTAATCTTCAATTATTTGTTGTGTTCTAAAGACTTTCCCTTTGCTGGCCGCTTTATTTATATATATGACAGCAGACTTGAAAAGCTTAGGGCCTTCACTTCGGGCTTCAACTGCAGCAAGTTTGCCATCTAAACAAAAACTGAAATCCTACCTACCTACCCTAATCAGCACTTGCTTGCTAGTTAGGTAAAATGAAACAACCAGTGCAACCACTTAAGCACTTGTAGAAAGAAACAAACTGTTTGACTGACAGTTGCTGAAATCAGAAACATTGTTTGGTCATGTGCTCTCATAATCAAAACTGTAACATATAAAGGCCACTGCTGAACCACTTGGTCCTCATAGAGAAAATATTTTAAAGATTTTGAGTTGAAGAGATCCTCCATGTAATCTGCTATAGGATCAACAAAAGCATCATGTGGGAGAGTTTCTTCTAGGCCTTCTTTGTCTGATGGAACAGCTGCATCCTCAGTATCAAACTCTGCAGCCAATACTTCAGTCTTTGTCTTGAAACCAAGTTTATCCCCAATCTGTAAGTCAGAAGGTAGTACAATTTCCTCATGACTTGGAGAAGGAAGACTTTGGAGGAATTCTTTAGGATCTTGAAAATCAAAAGGCTGAATTTGAGAATGCACAAGTTCAATCTCATTTTGATGTTCTTCAGCAAGTAAATCAAGAAAACACATTTTGATTTGAGGCTGTTGTATTGCTTTGACCTTTAGCAACACTAATTTAAAAAAAAAATCATCAAGTTCATATTCTGATAACAACTTCTTGAATTCATTTACAGCTTGTTTAACTTCATCTTCCACACACCTGGTCATCCTGTCTGACTATTAACACTTTGAAATGGGATTAGTTGGTTGTAGAACTGCTCAAAAACTTTGAAAATTTCTCTCAGGTTCGCTCCCCCAGTGGAGTCTTGATTGTGAAGATGATGTGGAGTCGCCAGGTGGATGATCACCTTTGGAGTGCCTGATCTCTGTCCACCATCACAGATCAGAACTAAACTTGTAAAAATGGTAGTAAAGGAAACGATGACCTTCCCCAAAAACCTAGAAAGAAACTCCTGAAGGTCTGTTTCTTTCCCAGCAAAGCTTTCCAACTTGTTCTATGAAATTATCTAAGGATTTTCCCCAGCGGAGTCGCCATTATGTTATCACTCAGGTTGTCCTTAAGCTCTTGAAAGGATACGGCCGAGGTAACCACAAACCAATCTTTGGATTGCAGGTTCTAGCCCACCTGCAATCAGAGAGGGCTCTCTCTTTCTGATTTAGCTTTGTTGATGATGATTTTAGGCTAGCTATTGGGTTCAGGGGTTTTGTTTAAGTTTGGTGGGAAGGATGATGCTTTCAAGTGGAGAGGCAATGCATAGCATAACAAGTTTCAAACCATTGGGCATGGAGTCATGGAGTAAGACTGCTGGTGCGTTTTCTTGGTCACAAGAGGGAATATCGAGCAAGATAGCTGCATATGAAACAATCATTCAAGGTAAAAGGGATGGATTAAAGGCTAAGGAATGAGGGGCAATTTAAGAATCTCTCATTCAGATTAGCAGAAAGAAGACAAATGAGCTCTATCTAGGAGCAATTAAGAATTCCTAGATAACAGTCATTCATATATGAAATAGATCAAACATGAGCCATAACAGAATTCATATTTATGTCTAGATCAAGAGGAAAACATAAAGAAACCACAGAACCTGGGCATAGAGTGCAGCTAAGCAAATTCTAAACCAATCCTTTGTTCTGTGATTTGAGCATATATGAAATTGAAATAACAGAGGTAAGGAAAACTTATTGATTCATATAGCAGCACAAGAATTCCACATTCAATTCTTCAGACCATTAGACACAGAGCAGACAGTCATTTCTCCAAGCCTGTAAGCAGTCTTTGATTATAGAAAAAGTATCAGACCTACAGTGTGAGTCTCTCTTGAAAAACATTGGCCGACCAACCCTTTAAACAATACAGAGGGTCGGTATATATAGGGAAAATTATCCAAAAAATAACCTATTACAGCCGACCTAAACAGGTCTGAAAGAAAATGATTGCTTTAACCTAATCTTATCTAGAAATAAATGCATGAAAATATATTTGGGCTGCGCTGAGGGTAGCTGTATCAAAACTGAGTTAATGTCTGTCCTGGGTAGCCTGGTGCAGTCCTTCTGTAATAACTGTGATTTGTCCTTTATCTCCACCTGTAACTTGGTTTTGCTGCTATTTTGTTGGCATTAATGTGCACTAATCCTGACCAGATAGGCTTTTAAATGGCCTTAACTGCTTTGCTGACTTTGATGAAAGTTTTTAATTTCCACCTGATTTGATGTTGTTGAACTGATACTCTCTGCCGCTTCCTGATACTCTTTGGCGTTGATCATGGAGTCTTTAAAATCTTCTGAATGATTTAGACTGTCCCATCAATCCTTCATGGTAGTTGCTCAGCCTTCTGTTGCTTTAAAAAGTGTGTTTGCCCCTTTCTGAATGCTTCGCCAAGAAAAACGGGTCATTCTGCGCCTTTCGGGCATGCTGGGGGCTGCGCGATGAGGGGCTTTCAACTTTGGCCCATTTCCCGTAGCCATGCGCGATTAGCGCTAGGCGCTACGCTAATCGCGCATGAAAAACTGCCTCAGGATCTGAATATGGGCTTCCTAAGCATGATTTTCGCCTTTCGTGCCTTTTTGAGTGATGACGTCAGCAGTACGGCGGGTGATGTGGTGGTACACAGTGGCGGTGAGGTGGCAGGGTGACTTGGTAGTGCAGTGGCAGGAGACCGACGCAGGTTGATGACATCAGCAATGACATCGCTGGGTGGAGGACGTGGCAATGACACAGTGGCAAGGCGCGGGCACGAAAGGGATGAGGTGGTGGCAACGTGGCACAGCAGCGAAGGCGAGGAGGGTGAGGCATGGTGGAACGCGGCGCTGACGTCATACAGGTGAGAGCGGTTTGCGGTTTCGGGCGCACCGCCTTTGTACTGAAGTGGTTTGGGAGGAGGGGGTTCTGCCACAGCCGGGAGGGCGATGCGTGGCGGGAGTACGGCGGGAAAACCACCGAACTCCCGGATGCTAACCCTCGACGTTTTGGCGTGTGAAAAGACCCGCCCACCGTAGATCTTGGGCGGGCCAGATCTAACGGTCGACGGGATGGGTAAGTCAGTGGAAGGTTAGGGCGGGGACCCGCCTGCTATTTTATTTAATTATTCATGTGGCGGGGGGGAAACTTTAATAAAGACGGGTTTTTATGGGTTATACGCCAGCGGGAAAAAACTTCGGAAACATGGGTTTTGTGGGTTAGGCTTAAGTGGGGGAATGAGAGCTTAATGTTTAATAAAGAATTTTAAACATTAATTTTGGGAAATGACTGCGAAGGGGAATAAATGGCTATCAGTTCAACCACGAGTTAACTGATCCCAAGGGACAAACGAGGAAAGGTTAAATATAAGTCCCAGATGGACTTAATATTTCCCCAGTTTTTAGAACATATGGCTATAGTGCCAAGGGGGGGTTATTTAATATTTTTTGGGATTTTATATAGTTTTAGTAGTAAATGGGGATGGGGAATAGTTAGGGAGCTATATAGTAGAATCAGGAGTTAATATGATCTAGTAGAGTGGAAATGAAAGGGACCAATGATAAGTCTATGAAGTGGTGATAGACATAGAGATTGTGTAGAAGATGAAAACATGACTTTTACACAAGAAATGTGGCTTCTTTTCATGAAGAAAGTCAAAACTTTGACTTAATGTTTCACAAAAATGAAATGGACTCAGGACTTGTTGGGCAGATCCCAAGGTCCTTTAGGGGTGTTAGTAAGAAACTTTGAGGGGGAGTGAGAGGAAATTAGACATGCTTCTAGAACTCTGCCATTAAAACACTACTTTGGTACCTCTGCCACTGATGAGATGAGCTTTCTTTGCCAAGGCCAACACTGAAGATGATCTTGCTTCTGCAACCCCAAGCTACCTACCCAACCTAATACACCTAGCATCTTTTGTTACTTCAGGAAAGGTGCACTTAGACTTGCAAACCTTGATTGCTTTTTTTCTTTTTTAACTGCTCTCCTATCTAAAAACTACCCTTATTGCTTCCAAGGACCCAGATTAAATAGTTGGGCTCCTTTATTCTCTACCTAGCTACTAACCTGCCAAGCTTAAACTGTTTGGACAGATTTTCTTTTTCTATCTTCTAAGACAAGAAATTTAAACCTAAGGAAGCCAAGCTTAGGCTGTTTGGCTTTCCCTTAGCTAAGAAATCTTTCAAAAATGGAACTTTTGCAGCAGGAAAAGATGAACATTTTTGGCACTTCCACTGTCAATCATGAAATATGAAACCTGTTGCAACAGGAGGCTAACACCACCAATGATTTCTTGGCTTGGCACTCACTTGTGTTGTGAGTGGGGCTCTTATGGAACTCACACCATTTCCATGTCTCCTTCTTTATCTTCGTGGTGTTGTTCTTTGCTTGCATCTTCGATGGGTTATCCTAGGTCACCCCACCTTGGCTCTGTCCTTTGTTCTGAGGCTTGGGGGTGCATTTCCCTTGCTTCGGTTTCACATATCCAAAGCTTGCTTCTTCAATTTATTTTTTTTCTTGATATTGATAGCATATCGTTAGGCAGCGCCAAGTGAGGAAATCTACAGGAACTCCATCTTGTCCTAGATTTACTTGTCTATACAATCACGGTACTTGAGTACCAAATGTCGCTTTGAATCCTTGATACTCAACTTCGTGCGAAGGGTATGGAAAACGTTTGTGAACTTCGGCACATCTTGGTCCCTTCCCTGTCACAGCGTGGTCCACTTTATGTATTTATCTTCATAGCTCCCAATGGCATCTTAGAAATGATTCCAATTGGGTGCCACTTAAAACAATAAGGATTCCCTCTCATCCTTTTGTTCATAGTAGGTTTCCCACACGTTTCCCACCAGTCCTTGATGTGTGGGGTGGCTTTGAGAAGTGAAAAAGTAATCTTTTCCCAATTTGAAAAGTCATGAACTAAAAAATATCCTTCCAATAGGTTTAACCATCTATCTATGACATTTTCATCTATCTGGCCCTCAAATATGGGAATATCAAAGTTGACTTGCACCTTAAAATGAGTGGTACCTCCAGAGTGGATGCTAGATGAAGATGTGTCACCTGTGGGTAGTCATCGAAGGATCTAGGAAAAGTTATCCATCATTGCACTCCTTTTTCACTCGAGGGCTTCCTCAAGCAATATTTTGAAAGGATCTCCTACCCCCTCATATTTCTTTGCATCCTCCATGGGACGTCGTCAAGGTTTGTGAGTCTAGTCTTGCAAAGGTTCAACCAATTCGATTCCTAACTACTTATACCCTGACCTCGTTGGGAACATGCAAAGAAAAACAGAGAAAGAGAAAAACACTCTGATACCACTGATATGGACTTATGCAGGAACACAACAAATACAAAAATATACATATACATAAAGATGCAGCAGAAATAAAACTTCATTTCATTAATATCAAAGAACTAAAATATGCTTGCATATAGAAATGGAAATAAACTATCTTGTCTGATGATTGCTTATCTCTGAGAAGAGATGTGGCGATTACATGCCTCTGAACTGTGTTACAATGAGGCTTGAAGGCCTATTTATTATTGAGAAACAATTAAAACCATAAACATCCAAAAACCTAACCCTAGGAGATGAAGCGCCATCAAATTCCCGGGGTCATAACTTTTTCATACGATCTTCGTCTAACATGCACAATGCCTTGTTAGAAATATTTATCCGAGGAATAGAACTTTTGACTACAAACATGAGTCAAAGATTGACTCATGTTGTTCGTTTTCCAAAAAAACGTTGTTTAGGGCCTCAAAATGGCTTCAGAAGTTCAAGACCCAAAAAACTACCAAAAATAGTAAATTGTGCTACAATTAAGGAAAGTAAAAAACTGAAAGAAACAGTGGTGGGGTTCCAAGTGGAATAGGTGGGTGGCCACCATTATCCACCTCCATCACTATCTTAGCATAAGAAACATATAAAAGGGCTTTCAAAATTGTTTTTCCTTATCATATCCTAAGTTAATAAAAGGGATTTCAAAACTTTTTTCCTTATCCTGTCCCAAGTTAAAGTCTTCCTATGCAAGAACAACCATAGGTACATAGAAATATTTAGCCACATATTTTGACATCATATTATTTTCCAATTATCTTGTCGGGGAATGGAAGCATGGTAAGCTACGATGGCATAGGATTCCTTGATAATGAAAAACCTCTAGATCTATAACCACATATGAGTTTTATCATAGGCCTCTAAGATGATGATTTTTCTTTGTTGTAAAGAGGACCAAAAGGAAGTCCAATCTGCTAGATTCAATAAAGGAGGCAAGTTGTTTGGGGATAACCACTTTCTAAAAGAAAAATTTGAGGATACTTGTTGTTAGTAATCAACTACTCTCCATTTCTCTTGAGATAACATTGTTGTTCTTAGTTCTATTGAGGATTCTTGAGACAAGTTTTGGAAGTTGATTCCATTAGTTATCCCAAAAGATAGAATAATGATTGTGCATATATGAAAAAGTGTGTTGTATCTATTAGAAAATATGCCAAGAAATGATTTCATGTTTTTACTAGAAAGATTCCATATGGATGAAACTTGGGGGAGAAAACGAGCTCTTAATTTTTGAGTTAGGGAGCAGTTTCTTCCAATTTTTTGTTCCATATTTTCCTCCACATTTCATCCCCTCCTTGCAACCAACACCATGAAAACTTGGCTTTGAAGATTTTTCTTAGTATCTCTAGGTCACATAGCCCTAGACCACCTTTGATTTTGGAGAACATAGCTTGAGCCAAGCCACCAATGCCCCTTTTTTTCTTTATGCATACCAACCTAGAGAAATGATTGCACGAGATTTATTAATGAGAATGATATCCATTCTATAATATGAGGTAATTAATAATGGATTGTAGAATAGATTTCAAGGGGAAAAACTAGCATGCGATGTTAAGAGAATGGAAAGTCCCACTAGCCAACTTATTGTTCATTTTTTGAATAACATGAGTCCATTTCTTAGCCTTCAAAGATTTAACCACTAAAGGGTTGCCTAAGTATTTGGAATGTAAAGTTTTGAGATGAAATCCAATAAGATGGGCTATGTGACCTTGTATAGATCCTTGGGGTGTGTTCATGAAAAATATCTGATATTTCAAATAGTTGATGGAGGTGGCAAAGACTTCCACAAAACACTGTAAGAGATATCAAAAGAAATTTGCTTCTTTAACCATAAGGAAGCCCATAAGTATAATATAATCCACAAATTTCTAATAAGAGATAGAGAGATATCTTCAAGGCCCTTGATGTGGCCAGTGGCTACCACAACCTTAAGGGCTCTACTTAGGCCTTCCATAGCTAAATAAGAGAAAAGGGTAAACAAGTCACTCTGATGGATGCCTCTATAGGGGTTGAAGGTGTGGGGGGAGGCAACCCAATGATAATGATGGAGAAGAAAGAAAATGAGAGTAGAGATAAAACTAATTTGGACCGAGATTTTGAAAACCCAAAAGCAAGAAAGGTATGATAAATATAATCCCAATTTAATTTTTCAAAATCTTTGGAGAGATCTAGTTTAATTATCATACCTAATTTTTTTTCATTTTCTGAGAGAGTGGATGACCTCATGAGCTATCATAATCTTGTTCAATATCTGATATCCTTCCACATATCCAATATGCTTCAATGACCTTAGCAAAGGAAGAAGAATCTTGAGTCAATTTGATACAACCTTGGAAATAATTTTAGATGACATTACAGAGGCCTATCATATGCAATCCACGAGGTTTGTCTGTTTTATCTAATTTTGGTGGAAATGTTAGAAATGTAGCATTGATGGCTATAATGATAAAGGTTGAACATCTAGATTCTCGCAATGTAGGGTGTATTTATTTTCCAAGGAAAACTCAACAAGCTTGAAAGAACCCTGTAATGAATCCATCTAGACTCATATCCTTGCTTTTGTGAATTCCTTTCATTACTTCCTCAACTTCCTCCATTGATATAGGTACAAGACAAAAGAAGAAGAGGTGACCATAGGTGTACCATTTGCAATAGTGAAGTTGCGATGCAAAATGAGGCTCAACGAAAAAGAAGGGCACCAGGATGAGGTGTCAAGGCTTTGATGTTGTGCTAGAAAATAATAGGAGAATTCATCAGAACACAAATTAATTAAAGTGGAAGTGAATCTTAATATTGAAGTATACATGGAAAAAGAGGAAGAGACTCATATCATATATTGCACAATATAGAAGATGGATACTACGAGGAAAATAAACCATCAATTACACAACATCGATGGGCACTAATATGGATGAAAGGAAACTTGCAATTTTAACTACGTGAACAAGTGGAAGAACCAAGAGCATAAATGTTACACATATTCTCTCTAAATATCTTGTCTACACTTATATCTCTCTAAATATATTGATTATCTCTCTAAACTGATTTGGGACATGTTAAAAATAGCATTGTGGAGTTTCTAGTTGTGAAGAGTACTTCACTACATGAGTAGGCTACAAAAGATGAAGTGATCTTGAGCTGATATCCATAGTAGGTGCCTAAAAAGGAGTAGTAGTGATCAAGCTAATGATTCTGAATTCAACTTTAAAGGTAAAGGATCGATAGTGCAATAGGACAATAAATATGAAGAGGCCCACAAGAAACATGAATAAAGGAATACAGAAAAAAAAACATACATGAAGCACAAGTCAAAAGAAGAAGAGGTGACCACAGGTGTAGAATTTGCAGTACTGAAGCTACAGTGCAAAATGAGGCTCAAAGAAAATGTAGGGCACCATGATGAGGTGTTAAGGCTCTAATGTTGTGCTAGAAACTAAGAGAATTCATCAGAACACAAATTAATTAAAGTGGAAGTGAATCTTAATATTTAAGTAGAAATGGAAAAACAGGAAGAGATTCATGTCATATATTTCACAGTATGGAGGATGGCTACTACGAGGAAATTACACCGTCAATTACACAACATCAATGGGCACTACTATGCATGAAAGGAAACATGCAATTGTAATTAATTAAATAAGTGGAAGAAGCAAGAGCATAAATGTTACACATATATCTCTCTAAATATCTTGTCTACACTTATATCTCTAAATATCTTGATTATCTCTCTAAACTGATATGGGCCATGTTAAAAGTAGCATTGTGGAGTTGCTAGTTGTGAAGAGGATTTCACTACATGAGTAGGTTACAAAAGATAAGTGATCTTGAGTTGATATCCACAGTAGGCACCTAAAAAGGAGAAGTAGTGATGAAGCTAATGATTCCAAATTCAAATCCAAAGGTAAAGGATCTATAGTACAAGGGGACAATAAATATGAAGAGGTCCACAAGAAAGATGAATAAAGGAACAAAGACAAAAAAAAAAATCATACAAGAAGTAGAAGTCAAAATAAGAAGAGGTGACCACATGTGTAGCAGTTGCAATAGTGAAGTTGCAATGCAAAATGAGGGTCAACGAAAAAGTAGGGCACCATGATGAGGTGTCAAGGCTCCGATGTTGTGCTAGAGAATTAGAAAATTTGGTAAAATTTATGAAGACTCCTTCATAGTTTTGGCAGCAAGATTTTGGGAATCCTTTGGAGAAACATTTGAAGGGTCATTTAAAGTGAATTTGAAGTAGGATTGAAGAACCTTTTGAAGCAGTTTATAAATATCTCCTTGAGGTGACTTAACACAATCTTGAAGACCTATTGTACACCTTTGCATCAGTTTTGAAGCAACATACCTTGAAGGGTGAAGACAATTTTGGAGTATTGAACTCTATCCTTTGATGGACTCTTGAAGATACCTTGAAGACTAGTTGAAGGAAGACTTGGTTGGCATTTTTTGATCTCTAGAGACTAGGTTTTTGGGTAAAATTTGGAGGAACCAAGTGACAATCTTGACAACATCCTTAGAGTAGAATTTGAAGAGAATTTTGGAGGACACTTTGAGAGGAAAAACCTTGAAGAAACCTATTGAAGAATTCACTGTCATGAGATGCTTCTTACTATTATCCTTCTTCCTCCCTAGGTTTCTCTATCCCTTTCCCTAGTGTTACAACCCAACTATTGTAGATTCCTCTATAATTTGTATTACAATTTTAGCCTCTACAATTTCAGTTGTATCTTCCCCTATTTGTGCTATAGCTATTACTTCCTCTGGCATCACACTCTATCCCTTATCTTCGAACTTTGATAGAAATAGGGGAATGCCTACAAGGTCACCCCAAATGTGACCCACATACTTTATTTTATGCATGACACGACGTAACACATTGTACATTTGGAAACAGATAATACCATCTACTTGAAAGTATGAATGAAAATAAATTCTGAAACTCAAAAATTTAAAATAGGTTTGTGTCAGAGCATGAGAAATATGAATGAAAATAAATTATGAAAGTCGAAAACTTAAAACAGGTTTGTGTCAAAGCATGAGAAATATAATGAAGAGGAAAATAAAACCTTTGTTGTGTTCCTTGCTACATCTAGCTCAGATGCTTCCCGTGCCTTTGTTGTGTACCTCATTGCTAGCTCAAATGCTTCCCATGTCTAGGTTGCTCTGATCAAACCCAATATAAACCCTAATTGCAAAGTTACCAATTAGAAGCAACCTACATATATAGACACTAAAAATTTAGTGTAATCCTATGTCCTACTCTTCATAAAACAATTTTCAGTTGACACCCTTGTTTCCCGCACTCCATAAAATAATTTTCAGTCGGCTAGTTCGCTTCATTATTGTGCCATAAATGAACATGTGACTAATTTGTTGGAGGAATGGTCGGCCGATAGTTTTTTGCAGTGAAGTCCTTGTGGTTGATATAGCTTCCAGAGGAATGGAATAGGTGTTGTACTCTGCTGGAAAACACTTTGTCTAGGCTGATAGCTGTTTTGGTCGAGTGTCTTGCACGCATGTTTGCATGCAGGCCACATGCCACTACACTATCTAAAATACATGTTGGGTGTTTTGGAAAGTATAATATCATCCTAACAATTACATCATTTAGGTTTATTTTCTAGTCGAATATGGAACCATATGATACAACCCTATTTTAAAATGCATCCTTTGTGTAAATAGATTCACATCTACTTAGATCAATCTCGCTTGATATGTGCAAGCCCAAAACACTAATACACAAAATAAAGAAGTCACTATTAATCTTACGCATTATATTTCTCTCTTATAGCCATCTATGTAGGGAAATATTATTTATAGGTTGGATTTGGAATGGGTAGATATAATATTTAATTGAGTCTTGGACAAGAGTATTGTAATAAGTTGAGTTTATTTTATGGATGGTAATAAAAGCTAAATGCGGTAGAATCTATAACTAGAAATGATATTTTTCTTTCTATAGCAAGTAAACCAAATAGTGAACCAATATAAAAGGAGATACATTATATTTCTTATGTTAATTTTTCACAATAGAGAAGCATGATTCTCAACATTAACAAAGTTAACGATATGACTACATAATTAACTTTCCAAACATTCATCTTGATGAAATAGATGGACCATATGTCTATTGTTTGGAAAACATTGAAGTCTTGAATAATACTAGCAACTTTGGTAGAAATATCATTCCAAAAGACAAGCTCTTTTACCACTTCCTATAAATAATCCTAATCTACCAAGTAATAAGAAGCCACAACATCCTATCTAGTTTGCATCCATTCCTAATAATATGTTGTCTCTATCACATATGAAATTTAAATTTGGATACTCACATTCACCTACACACTAGGACACATCTCATGGTCCACTATTGTATGTTATTCGCATGTGACCTACCTAATGATGACATGATAACTCTTGGAAACTACTTCTCTAATGTGGTGTATATCTTCCTATATTTTCTTTAAACTTAGCCTCGACATAAGACCTCACTAGTATACATAGTGCTTAAGTGGGGCCCTTGGATTCTTTTTTTCCTCTAATTCCTATAATTTGGTGACCAATTTGACTTACCACCGGGGAATATATTTGGGGCAGTCCCTAAATTTACAGTCTAGAAGGGGAATTTTACCTCAACACAATAACCTAAACTAAATCAACTAGCATATGATCCAAAAGATGTATTGGATATTTAGGTATTTCAACTATTTCATGTTGTCTCTAGAGAAACTTATATCAGGTGGAAGAGAATGAGGAAGGAGATTATCATGTTATGAAAAATTGAAGAAAAGGAAGTTGTCTAGACCAATTGCATAAGTTTAGTTATGGTTAAACTACAACTAGATTTCCTAAGCAAAATTGAGGACCGATAAAAACATATACAAATTTTTTGTGATAGAAACTCTAATAAAGATCATGTTGCAAGCCAAACAAGAGGTTTTAGCAAAGTTTTTGCAGGATCTAGGGAAAATCCACGGCAGGAAGAATTTCACAGTAGATACAGAGGAATTGACTACAACTCAGAAGGGAAAACTAGTAACTAATTCAGCTTTACGAGGAAAAAAAAACAAGGCTACGAGGATTTCTATTAGTGCGATTAGAGGAGGGTCGCCCTTGGTTCTGGGCACAGGTTCCTTTTGGGATAGTATCAAAAGGTTGTGACACAAGTCTTTGGTAGGAAGGTGGGATAATTTATAGATGACGGGGGAGAATGTAGAGAAATGAGTGGAGGAATGGTGGCTCCTGGTTCTGAAATAAAGGCCGAAAGTGAGTGTATTATTCAACGAGTGGATTTGTTTTCACTTTCTATGCCCTAAGGACGCAAACATGATACTAAGGTTTCCATGGCTTAAGGGAAGGGGATTTCTCATCCTTCAGAAGTGGAAGGTAGGTTTTGACCCCTTCACCGAGACCCCTCAGAGGAACCTAGTGTGGGTTAAATTTCTTGGGCTTCCACTAGAACTTTGGGATGGGTCTACCATCAAGGAAATCACCAATCATATTAGGAATTTCTATTATTAATATTAAGGTAGCTTCTTGAAACTTGATAAATGTATGGCATGGGTTCTGATTGAGGCTGAGATGGGCAGAGGGTTGATTGTCGAGCTAGACATACAGTGGAGTAGTTATTCTTTGAAGCTCTACATCGACTACTGGGGAGTGCCATATCTATGCCTTCATTGTGATGACACCGGGCTTCTAATTTCCATGTGCCAAAAGAGATTCACCAAGAAGAAGGATTTATGCTTCTCTTACAGGTGAGGTTTGGTGTCGTCCAAGCTCTAGGTCGACCCTTCTATTCATATGGCATCTGATAGTTTGAACCTCATAGGTAATTTGGTTCCCTTTCTGAACCATATGATGTAAGATGATTGTAAATCTGGGTTATATAAATTTTTTACAGTTGTGGGGTGTATACCTGATCTAACAATCCTTAATCCATATGATGTTCCACTAGCCTCTTCGGGTTGCCTGATTGACTATGGCTGTGAAGCATTCGACCCCCTATCTTAGCCTATAGTTGTGTCCGCCAATATTTCTAGTAAGTCATCCCTTGAAGCGGTGATGCCATTTCAGACTTTGGTAATGGTCAATCCCATATCCTTTGATGATCAGTCACATTATCCCCATCCCTCTGTGGATTGCACGAATGACTTCAACCGTGAGGCTCCTGTCCCTCAAACTCAACATGTAGCTAAGTCCTCCCCTCTTTCCAATACGTCCTATGTAGCTAGGTTTCCATTCTAGCCTTTGGATATGGTCTCGTCCCCTGGTACATTTTCCCCTAACAAGGAATTAGAGGTTAAATTGTCGTCGTCTGGGAATATGGCTCCCCTTTCTATTAAAATATCATTTTTCCATAATCCTCTAGATTCTAGAGGTCAATCATATAAAAATGTCACACATAGGAAGAAGAAACCCCCTAAATATAAAAAGGTTTCATCCTGTAACAAGATCGAATTGGGTTATGTTGATGAGGCTGGATCTCCCAATAACTGGTTTGATATTGATTTTGATTTTACTATTGGGAATGTCTCTATTTCTAATTTTGATGGAGTCTGGGTCCTTAGAGGGGATGTAACCATGCATGTGGTGCCTCCATGATTATTATTTCCATTAACATCTGGGGTTTGGGAGTGACCCCCAAATTAAGCTCCCTTAGAGGTATTATTCGGGTTCATAAACCCTCTCTAATCCTTTTCCAAGAAACGATGGTTTGTAGAGATAAGGTGTGGGAGGCAATGTTGTCTATGTGCCCTACATGGCATGTAGTTACAACTGATGCTATTGGATTATCTGGTGGTCTGGGGTTATGTGGGATCCAAAAATTATTAAGATGCATGCATTTCTGTCATGTGTAGGGATTATCATGATCAGAAACATGATGGGAAACTGTCAAAGGGTCCAAATTGTCAATTCATATGCTCCATATGTGGGGCATAGACTATTTTGGGACCATGTTGTGCAATCTGGAATCCTTCGATTAAGTTCCATGATCATTATGGGGGATCTTAATTTTTCAATGGGGAGGGAAAAGATTTGGGGACAAAAGTCTAGAATTGATAGTATGGTTGCTTATTTCATAGGTTTTATGGAGGATTTTTCCCTATTGGATGTGACGCCAGATCCTCTTCACTCCACTTGGAGGAATGGGAGGACTAGTGACAAGGGTATCTCAAAAAGAATGGATAGTTTTTTGGTTAATCAGATTATGGTTAATCATCTTACAGATATAAGATCTTATATTCTTCCAACATTTATTTTTGATCACTTGCCCATTATGCTAACATGGGACGAAGGGAAACATAAGAGATCATAACCCTTCAAATTCAACCCGAAATGGCTTAAAATGGATGAATTTGGGATCTAGTCTGAAATGTTTGGTCTTGGTCATTGCTTCCTCCTCCACAGAATCACATGACATCCATATGTCGAAAGCTTAGATAGATGAAAAGGGTGGCTTAGGAATGGATTAGGGGGATGAAGGAGGGAGAAACTAAAGTTATTAGGGAGATTAACATTTTCGTATGTTATTTATTTGATACTTAGGACCCATTATTATTCTCAGAGTAATACCAGCACATGATCATTGAATTGGAGGGTAAGAGAAGGGACATTCTCTATTCATGGGAAGAAGACATCCACATGAAGAGAAGGGCGACATGGATAAAAGTTGGAGATAAAAATACCAGATATTTCCATGCACATTTCAATGCCAGGAAACAGATCAATTCCATAAGGAGGATAAGACATGCCGCCGAAAACATTTGTAGGTTTTAACCCTATACAAAAATTACCTGCATACAAATTCTAAAACACAAAAAATAAACAATGCGAGAGCATAACACATAAAACACATATACACATAGATTTTCCCTAGATGCCAAAACCGGGACTACCAGTTTGATTTTTCATTATGTTCCTTTCAATGTTACAATACATATTTAAACATGCTGAAGCATCCAATACCATGGACCGAAAATCATCGCGTCCAATACCATGGACCGAAAACCCATCGCGTCCAAAAAACATGTGTGAAAATCATGCAAAACCATAGGTGGGTCCGCCCAACCTAACATAGGTTCCAAAACCAAAAATTTCTAAGGAACTGCCCCAAACCCCATAAAGTGGGGTTATAGGTACACCTCAAACCCCATGTGGCCCCCCCCCCCCCCCCCTCCCCAACCCCCTAGTTAACTACATGGGCTAGTCGTGGAAAGAATATAACACAACCCAACATTCTCCCACTTGTTTTTTTCTTTCCACAGGAGGCCACAGGAGAGTTGTCATTTTTGCAGCCCTAAAACACCCATTGTTTCTCTACAACAAGAGAACTTCTCAGAGCTCACAAATTTTGTCAATGCATCTGCAGTATTCTTCAAAGTTTCCACCTTTACCAGCAACACCTTTTTGTCTTCTATCATATCCCTCACAAAGTGATACTGAACATCAATGTGCTTTGTCTTTGAATGATAAGCAGGGTTCTTTGCCAAGAAAATTGCACTTTGGCTGTCACAGTCTATCCTTATAGCTCCCTGTACTAACCCCATACTTGAACACAATATTTGCAACCAAGCTACTTCCTTGCTTGCATGAGTGACTGCCATGTATTCTGCCTCTGTAGTTGATAGTGCCACTACAAATTGCTTCTTACTCATCCAACTGACTGCACCTCCAAATAGGTTAAAAACATACCCACTTGTAGATCTTCTCTGATCCAGATCTCCAGCCCAGTTGTCATCAACAAAGCAACAGATATCCAATACTCTGTCCAATCCTACTCTTCCTTGGTAGCACAAACCATAATCGCTAGTGCCATGCAAATACCTGAAAACCTGCTTCACTGTTGTCCAGTGATCCTTCCCTGGTTTTGACATAAACCTCCTCAATACTGCCATTGCATGTGCAATGTCTGGTCTAGTACAGACCATTGCATACATCAGGCTACCAACTATACTTGCATATGGAACACGGGACATATCCTCTTCCTCTTATTGTATCTTGGGACACTATTTAGCAGATAACTTTACACCTACAGGAATAGGAACCTTCACTGGTTTACTATCCTACATATTAAACCTATGTAGTATTGTCTCAACATACTTCCTCTAGTTTAACCAGAGCTTCCTCTTTGCCCGATCTCTTTTAATTTCCATGCCCAAAATATAGTTTGCAACACCAAGATCTTTCATGTCAAATTTGGAGGACAATTGGGTCTTCAAATCGTGGATAATTTCTTTGTCATTTCCAACCAGCGACATATCATCCGCATACCAGACCAGATAAATAACATGGTCACCAATTAATTTATACACACAGTGATATTCTTTGCTTCTGTTGAAGCCAAGTCCCCATATAAATGTATCGAAGTTCTGATGCCACATCCTTGGCGACTATTTTAACCCATACAGAGACTTCTTTAACTTGCATACCAATTCTTTCTTACCCTTCACCGTAAAGCCTTCAATTTGCTTCATGTAGATCTCCTCTTCCAGATCCCCGTGAAGAAATGTTGTCTTCACATCCATCTATTCTACCTCAAAATAAAAAAAATCAGCAACAGATAAAAGTAACCTATTAGAAGTTACATTGGCAACAGGAGAGAAAATATCACCAAAATCAATTCTCGGCACCTGGGAATAACCTTTTGCTACCAACCGAGCTTTGTATTTCTCCACCTTTCCTTCACATTTGTCTTCTTCTTAAACACCCATTTGCTGCAAATGGGTTTCCTTCCAGCCAGCAACTCCACCAGATCCCAAGCCTCATTTTTGTGCAAAGATGCCATTTCATCAACCATGGCCTCTTTCCAGAGTTTTCCATCCTCTGAATCTACTGCTTCCTTCACAGTTGTGGGATCATCATCAGTAATAGATAAAGCAAAATTTGAACAAAAAACAAATGGACTATACCTTTCTGGCTACCTTCTTTCTCGAACTGATCTTCTTACACCCGGAATTTGTGGCTCTTCATCTTCTGATTCCTCCTCTGTTGTAGAGTCTGATTCTTCCTCCTTTAGCTCAAACTCTATCTTCTCAAGTTCCTTTGGTTGGACTTCATGTTTAATAACATCTTTCACCTCTCTAAACACCATATCTCGGTTGTACACAACCTTCCTTGCTTCTAGGTTCCAAAGCTTATAACCCTTTAAACCATCCTTATACCCAATAAAGATGCACTTTTCAAATTTACTATCCAACTTGGTTCGTTTCTCCTTTGGAACATGTACATATGCATCACATCCAAATACCCTTAGATGTGAAAGAGAGGGTTTCTTACCAGTCCATACCTCTTGTGGAGTCTTATCCTCCAACACTGATGAAGGTGATATGTTGACCAGGTAACATGTTATCTCCACTGCCTCTGCCCAGAATTCCTATCCTAACCCGGCACCACTGAGCATGCTTCTTTCCATTTCCATCAACGTCTTGTTCATTCTTTCTACAACTCCATTTTCCTGAGGTGTATATGGAGTAGTCTTCTACCGTGCTATACCACACTTCTTACAGAATTCTTCAAATTCCTTACTACAAAACTCTCCACCGTTATCTTTCCTCGACACCTTTATCTTCTTCTCTGTCTAGTTTTCCACCAAAGACTTAAATTCTTTAAACCTGTCAAAGACTTCATATTTCTTCTTAAGGAAATATATCCATGTATTCCTTGAGAAGTCATCTATAAATGATACACAGTACACAGACTTACCCAGTGACAGAACCTTCACAAGTCCAAACACATCACTATGCACAAGCTCTAATATATGTTTCGCCTTCTTACCACCAAAGGGGAAACACACCCAATTTTGCTTCCCATATACACAATTTTCACAGAAATCAAAATCCAGAGAGCTATTGCTCATACCTTCTACCATTCCTTTACCATGAAGTATTCAAAGGCCCTTCTCTCCAATATGTCCAAGCCTTTGTTGCCATAGCATGGTCTTCTCTCCAGAGACCACTAGATTTTCTACTCCACTTTCAGGAACCACAGAGATGTTGCACCCATCAACAATACTACTACCTTGCAGCTTGTACAGAGTTCCAGTCTGAACTCCCTGCATCAATACCAGCGCTCCTTGAACCATCTTGCGGGTATCCTTCTCGAACACTGTTTTTACACCTGCATCATCCATATTGCTTACAGAAATCAGATTTCTCACTAATGCAGTAATATACAAAACACCTGGAAGTGTTCTAACCCTTCCACCTTGCAACTTCAACTTTAGTTTTCCACGACCAATGATTCTAGCCTTCCTATCATCCCCTAAGAAGACATCACCACCATCGTATTTATCATACTCACAGAACCACTCTCTATGGGGAGTGAAGTGAAAGGATGCACCTGAGTCAATCAACCATGCCTCATGATCTACATGTGTACTTGAAGAAGCCAAGTACACATCCCCACCTTCATCTAAGGTGGTTTTCGCCTCTACAGAAGAAGCATCATCAGATCCCTTTCCTTTGTCAGGAGCTTTAGATTTACAGTCCCTTTTGTAGTGCCCTTCCTTTCTGCATTTCCAACACACCACCTTTATAGGTTTTCCTAGAGATTTAGATCTCCCTCTAGATTTAGATCTCCCACTTGATGACTTATTTTTGTTTCTGTTTTGGGACCGTCCTCGTACAGACAAGGCATCACCATTCTGGATCTCCATATTTTTCCATCTCATCTCCTCCATTAGCAAGGATGAGACTATTTCATCAAACTACAAGTCAGTTGCATTGCTACCTATTGTAATAACCAGACTATCCCATGAATATGGTAGAGAACACAACAAACTGATGAACTTATCTTCATCTGAAATTTTAATATCAACAGACGCTAACTAACTTACCACAGTATTAAATGCGTTCAAATGCTCTGTCACTGAGTCTCCATCTTTCATCATGAGGTTATACAACTTTTTTTCGCAGGAGCAGTTTATGCACCAGAGACTTAGATTGGTACAAAATCCCTAACTTGTCACACAAAGTCTTTGCCGTAGCTTCCCCTGATACATTCAGAAATATTGAATCTAAGACACACAATCGTATTGTGCTCTTTGCCTTCCGATCCAACTTCTTCCATTCTTCATCAGACACTTCCGTTGGTTTAGTACCCAGATCTACCGCGATCCACTGATCTTTATCCACCAATAGATCCTCCATCTTGAGTTTCCACAACTCAAAACTCTGACCATTAAATTTCTCGATCTCTATCTTTCCACTGCTCGCCATATTCTTTCACCACCAGAATCCATCTCACAGATCTCCCACTGAACAACATCTACCACAGGCCCGAGTGAAACCCCTCAGCAACAAAGGCGTCCCCTTGAAACCAAAACAGCTCTAATACCAAATGTAGGTTATAACCCTATACAGAAATTACCTGCATACAAATTCTAAAACACAGAAAATAAACAATGCGAGAGCATAACACATAAAACACATAGACACAGAGATTCTCCCATATATCCCAAAATCGGGACTACCAGATTGATTTTTCATTATGTTCCTTTCAATGTTACAATACATATTTATACATGCGAAGCATCCAATACCATGGACCGAAAACCATCGCGTCCAATACCATGGACCGAAAAACCATCACGTCCAAAAAACATGTGCGAAAATCATGCACAAAAGCATAGGTGGGTTCGCCCAACCTAACATAGGTTCCAAAACCAAAATTTTCTGGGGCACTACCACAAACCCCATAAAGTGGGGTTACGGGTACACCTCAAACCCCATGTGACCCCCCACCCCCCAACCCCCCGGTTAACTACGTGGGCTAGTCATGGAAAGAATGTAACACAACCCAACAACATATTCAGTTCACAGAGATCTATTGAATATGCAACAGTCACACATTTCAAAGGCAAATTCTCAGGACATTAGACATATTTCTGGTCACAAATGAATTTCATCGAAGAAGTTCCAAACATGTTCACATCAGAGGATAATGATAGATTAGGACAACCAATCATAAGGGAGGAATTGACGAAGATATTGAAGGAATGTGCAAAGGAGAAAAGTTTGGGCCTAGATGGGTGGGGGGTTGAAATTTTTATTCACTTCATTGATTTGATGATCCTGGATTTGTTGGCAGTAGCTGAAGAATCTAGGATTCATGGGTTCATCTCGGGGGCCATAAATGTGAATTTCATAACATTAATCCCAAAAAGGGTGGAACCAATAACCTTTGCATATTATCATCCCATATCTCTTTGCAACTCAGTGTACAAAATGATATCAAAATTGATTGTGAGTAGGTTGAAGCTAGTATTGTCAAAGCATATTACAGAGGAACAATTTGGTTTCTTAGAAGGTAGACAAATACAAGATGTAATTGGTATTTCCCAGGAGATGATGCACTCTATTAAATCACAGAAACAAAGAGCTTTCCTTCTAAAGGTAGACTTGAGCAAGGCATATGATTGCATTGACTAGGAATTCCTCTTCTTGGTCCTGTTAAAATCTGGTATGTCTCTATTTAACATTAAATGGATTTTGGCATGTTGCAAAACTACAAATTTTGTTGTCATTATTAATGGCTTGCCTTCACAATTTTTCAATGCATATAGAGGAATTAGACAGGGATGTGCCATGTCTCCATTGCTCTTTCTCTTAGTTATTGATTGTTTCAGTAGAAAAATGAGGGTGTCAAAGGATAATGGAATTATTAAAGGGATCAGAGTAACCAGAAATATTGCCACCTCTCATTTAGTTTTCGTAGATGATCTGTTACTCGGTGGGGAATCCATGGTGAGGGGAGTGGAGAACCATTAGAGACAACATTAAATCATTTGGAGTTGTGTCTAGTTTGTGTATGAATGAAGGAAAATCGATCTTGTTACACGATGACAATGAGGAGAATGTAACAAAGGACATATGTGATATGTTTGGGGTAGCATCGTCAATCTTGGATGATGGTTTCACCTACCTTGGGTTTAAGATGAAATTGAAAGGATAATATAACCAAGATTGGGCATGGTTAATCAAAATATTTCACAAAAAATTGGATAGTTGGAAGTACAGATGGTTGACGATGGGAGGAAGGATGGTAATGCTGAAATCGGTGCTACAAAACATTTCAGTATATTGGATGCACCTTTATTTAATGCCAAGGGATATCATCCATAAGATATAAGCTATCATGAGCTACTTCTTATGGGTTGGAACACAGTTACAAGACAAAATTCATATGGTACGATGGTCAACACTTGTAAGGCCAGTGGAGGAAGGAGGTTGGGGTTTCATAGATACATCCACTTTTAACAAGGCTTTGATTATAAAAAACATGTGGAGGGAAGTGTCTGGAAATGGTGTGTGGTCTCATATCATTAAGGAAAAATATATGTTCAGTCAAACTTTCTCCTCGTGGATTATCAATGGAGCCAAGGAAGAAATTTGTTATATCACACATAAGGAGAAGTATGACACACACTCTATTGAGAAATCTAGGGCATAACAATTAGGTGATTTCTCTTGTAATGATAACTACTTGTGAATGCATTCTACTCCTTTATATTATGATCTTCTCCTTAGTTCGATTATTATAGTTTCCTTCATCAAACAAATACCAAAACATAAACAATAAAGATACAAGAGACACATAATATAGGCGATCAACCAGGGTCAAAACCTCTCCCACTTGAGAGGAAAACCCAAATGAATTCTTCTTCATATAGAGACTTCAATTGACAAATACCAAGACCATGACCTCTCCAAGACCAAGACATCAAGCTTCTTATTTTGACCTCTATTTCTTAATGTATTCAACGATAGTTAACTTCTTGTTTCCTCTTTCTGCCTCTACTACCTTTTAGATATCAGCTTCCTTTACTCTGCTTCAGACCTTCAACTTCTCAGCCCTAATTCAGAAACCCTAGTACATGCAGATGACCTTCTCTTGTACCTTGATTTCATTCTCTTTAGGTGGAGGCTACCTCCTTGACAACTTGGCTAGAGATGCTCCTTGGTTTTCTCCCTGACTAGACCTTCAAAAGGGACTACGTCACTTTGGCTTCTTTTGCAGCATATAGCATCTATACTTCGCACCTGTGGAGTGTTTTAGCCCAAAACAAACCCAAAAACAAATCTAAGGACATCACTCTTCCTTTCCTTCTCTTCATTGGTTATGAGGCTCCTTTCCTAATGATTCTCGCACTCATCATTGCAGAATTCTCCTTGAATCAAAATGATGTCCTTGAAATGAAGTCAAGTTTCCCTATTTATAGTGGGTTTCCCATGTAAATTAGCTAACTTAAAGGAGATGCTTGAGCTTGATCTTGGAGGGTCTCTTTGACTCGTTTAATTACTCACACATGTTTGTAACATGCCCAAGAAGGATCTTCCATACATAACATTGACTCAATAGACTATTATGACTTGATGACAAACCTAAAGGCTCACAATGGGAACCTTAACTAAAATAAAATTCCTTGATCATGAAACCCATGATTCAAGCATTACAAAAATAATTGGATTTTCTTCTTTATATCAATTACGTAAAATCATATTTACACATGTGTTGACGGAGTTAGACTTGCCAAAATTCAAGGGATCCCCCTGTTATGAAGTCCCAACTAGACCTCACACCGCTCGGTGTAGGAGTCCCATCCAATATGATGTCCTGGTTTCCATTATCTTAGATATTTTCCTTACCTCTTACTGTGTAGCACATGAGAGTGTTACACTTGTAACTTCAAGAAAGCAAGGTGAGTGTGGCTAGTGAGTAGTAATGTAACTTTGTGTTCGGGTTCTCTTACTGTCAAAAGGGGGGAGTAAAGTGAGCCTCTTGATGAGAGGGAATAGTCCCAACACAAGAAGAAACACACGCGAAAAAAAAGAAGGGTTTCTCAAGCATCTATCGAAATAGTCCACAGCGGATGTGGCAGTCGTGAAAACCAAAGTTCAAGGGAAAAAACTTACACCATGTAGTGGAATAGTCCACATGGGGATGACAGTTGTTAAAACCAAGAAAACACAAAGATGGTTTGTCTATTGCTCGACAAAGTAGTCCACACAGACATGACAATAGTGATAAACTATTCAACACATCTTCAACAATAGGAGTACTAAAATAGCTTAAGTAGTTTAACTATATTAGTACAGGTTAAGAAAACATGCATTACAAACATTTAAATAATAGTCTTACAAATAGATACAAAACATGCGTGAAAATGTACTGGCCTGAAACAGGCTTCTGAATTAAGCAAAAGATCCAAGACACATCTATACACCATACATCACTAGTCCCATTAGTGGGACGTTGGAGCCACTACTTGCTCCTCAAAGAACGAACTACAAACTCTCAAGGCTATGAGGGAGAAGCCAAGGTGAAAAGTCCTTTGCTCATACAATGAGGGGGTATATATAGCCAAGGGGGAACAACTGACCCTTGTGACTCTTCGACTTCCCCCATGGTTGTTTGACTTCCTATGAATTTTTGACTTTACATGACTCTTCAAATTCATATGTGGGTCTCTTGGACTTCCATTTTACATTACATTGATTACAACAAGTATGGCCCATAGTAGTGATGTGGCCGAGCCAACTCATGACACAACTCGATATGACACTGCTGACATGTGCTTGCTGACTATGGTGTCTGTGTCAAGTTGTTGTGCTGTTGAGTGGTGATATGCTCTCGGTGTAACATGTCTTCACCTCTGTAAAAAAAGGTGTGTGGGGTCTTCGATGGTCTTAGTATTTGCTTGATGGTACATGTATATGTGTCCCTTTCGCTCGCTTGCTCGATGTGTTTCATGCATCCATTCGACTGCAAGCATGTCTTCTAGCATGCGCCTCTTCTTCATGTCATTCGTCATTGTGCCATGTTTTGTCAATGTACATGTTCTTGCAATCACTCATGACAAGACGACATAAAATCCAAAAATATCCTAGTCTAACATGATGCATTGTTTTCCATTTCGATGTAGGTGATCGAGAGAGAGAGACAAGGTATTGAAACTCTAGAGAGCACAACACATGTCAAGATGCAAGGCGCCAGATCACTGTCGGGAAAAACTGCCCAGATACCACTCGGAGGAATATTTACACAATCCGGGACAATAGTGATAGTTGTGGGACAAAACCCAGCTAGGAGGCAGAATTGCACAGTTTTCGAGAGGGAGGCCACGTAGGGTGTCAAGGAACTGCTGGGCCAATCTACACAATTTTCAAGGGGATCACTAGGTAGGTCATCCAATTGGGATATGAGCAGTTTATTTGGGGAAGATAGTGTGGGCAATAGGAGGCACTCGCAGAAAAATTTGCACAGTTTTTCGGAGGAGGACAAGATCAGGTTGTGGGAGCTACTGGTCAAAATTACGCAATTCTACGAGACAATGCGAGCTCGGACATAACTGCGCAATTTCTAGGCTGATTGCAGAGTGGGACAAAAGGGCAGGTGACAGCTATATCTGCACAATTTTCTTTGTGAGAGTAGAGCAGGCCAGCAGGGAAGCCTTCCTAACAAATATGCACAATTTCTAGACTAATTGCAGAGCGAGACAGAAGGGTAGGTGGTAGACAACTCTATGCAATTTCTGGGCTGATTGCAGAGCGGGGCAAAAGGCTAGGTGATAGATAACTCTGCATAATTTCTGGGTTGATTACAGAGCAGCCCAAGAAGGAAACCTACCTGGTAGATCTACGCAATTTCCTAGGGTAGTACAGTGATAGGCAACAGAGGTATGTCCCACATGTCTACATTGTTTTTGCATGCAATGCAAGGTAGTTAGGCTGGACAAGTTCTGTGCAATTTTGGAGATCAGTACAACCCTGGGTCACAGGTAAAGTTAATTTTTTCGGTTAACTAGCGGGAGGCTTGATGGGAGATCTTGCAGGAAGCACATACTGTATCATGTTCTAGGACAACTTCTGCACAGTTCTAGGAGACAAGCAGTTGGCTCATTTCCATAATTGCGCAGTGCAAGCTACCCAAAGGACAGCCTCATGCTCTGCACAGTTTTGGGCAATAATGCAAGGTCACTGAGATCGGGGTTCGATTGAAGGAGGGTTGTCTGGTCGATAGATTTTTAGAAAAATGAATAAGTTTGAAAGTAATTGTACTTGTTCATACATGACAATGTGACCACACACTTAGAATGACTCGATGACAAGACAAATAGGTGATAAGTGAGACTGACTCAAAGGTTGAGAGCGACATGTGTGACAGTTGAGATATGTCTTTGAACGACCGTGACGACACTTGCGCAACAATGCTTACAACTTTGTGTGTGAGTGCGACCAATGTCAACAGAGCGAAAACAACTCATGCACATAAAGACAACCTTCAAAAATGCTAGAACGAACTCGTAAGCATGACATAACGATCAAAATGCCAAAAGAAAATTGGTTGTCGATCAAGCAAAAAGGGTGTGAAGACTCAACAAGAGCTCATGGGATGAGCCCAAGTTTTTGCAACCATCAAGGGGAAAAACCAAGGAAGACTCTGAAATTTGGATGCATGCCAAAATTTTGGAGGGTGTTGTAGCTGCTAAAACACTTAGCGACACACTGATTGAATACCAGCTTCTCTATTTTGGTTCATTTTCAGCACAAGGCCTTGGCCTTTCAGGAAGTATTGATTCGTTGTGCAGGTTACTTTTGCTTCCCCACTTACCCCATGGACAAACATGGTTCACCTTGTACCAACTCAGTCAAACACAACAAAATTTTCAGCTAGATCATAGTGTTTCAAAATCAGAAAGGGTAGTTTGGTTCGTGAGCTTAAGATTTGCAGAGTATAAGTTTTCATCTCTGTTGTTTCTCCACTACCAGCAAGCCTAGATAATACCTCGATGGAGTCATGCAGGAACACAAGTATTGCTCCACTCCCAGCGATCCTGGTCAGTACCCTGGTGGGGTTTCCTTCTTCACCTCTCTGTGTAGGAAGCCTTTCTCTTCTTTCACCTTTGTATTTTTTTTGAAAGAGGACTATGCATAGACACTTATTTATTTTTGGGATGGAAGAGGGATCCCAAATTATTGAGATCAAAAGAGGTTTTTCCTTCATAGAAGCATGTAAGACCTCTAATTTAGGTTTACTTGTTTAGATTTTTTCCCCTTCTCTGTTTCTACTAGTTGGATTAAGCTTGAACACACAGAGCAAAAGATTGAGTACGGGCATGGGGTTTCCCAGTTTGGACACAAGTTCATGGTTTGACCAAAGCTTCCTTTACACACAATCATATTTTCTATCTAGGCTTCATCGGTCAAAAGTTACAACCAAGCACAAAGAAGACAGACACAGGACTGGCCAATTGCTACAGTGTCACAAGGCTCTTTAAACTCAGCCACATACTTATTCAAAAGCTAAAACACAGTATAGGACAACACTTATTTATTAAAACAAAAATGACAAGATAACCAAAACAAACCAAAGAAAAAAAAAAAAAAAAAAAAATCAAAATAGAAAAACAAAAACAGCAAAGCTACAAAGCAATAGTAAGCATGTTATGTACATAGGCAGGGTGCAGCCCTAGATCATTGAAAATAACACTTTAAATATTGGCCATTGACTAAAAGGTTGTCAATCCTCCCATCAAGTGATTGCAAGCGATATGTGTGTTGGCCAAGTTTTTCATGAACCATGTACGCACCAATCCATAGGGACTAGAACTTCGTATGTTTTCCTTTGTCTTTGTTGGTTTTATCCCACTTCAAGACTAAGTCAACCACAACAAAGCTAGCATTCTCTGTAGACTTTCGATCGAACCATATCTTGATACCGTTCTGGTGGAGTGAAATGTTTTCTTTTGATTTCATTTGTTCTTCCTGTGACTTGTGTAATGTGTCCACCCTATGTGAATCAATAGACACGGCTTGGCTCGGGATTCTTGAGATAATTGAAGAGAAGGAAATTAGATATTGGGTGGAAGAATGGCTTATTTTCTATATACAAGGAAGTATGGATATGTATTCAGAGAGGGCTTGGGTGTAACTCAGTCATCCCAAAGTGCATTCACCAGAGCGGAATATCAATTTCGGTGCTCAGACTAAATGGTTTTTTTGATGATGTGAATGAGATTCTTTTTTTTTTATTGGGCAAGACCATTTCCCTGTGGGTAGTAGTTCGCTAAATGTTTAAGCACAATACCATATTTCAATGAAAAATCATATCGTTTCAACGAAGCGAAGTAAGTTTCATTGTCAAAAAAGAGTGATACTGGAATGCCAAACCTTGAGATGATGTTCTACTGAAGGAAGTTGATGACTTACTTGTCATTCACTTGTTTGATCGGAACTGCTTCCGTCCACCACATGAATTAATTTGTAGAAGCCAGAATGTAGCAGTGCTACTTTGATGAACGTGGGAAGATTTCCCCAATGATGTCTAAGCACCACGATTGGAATGGTTCATCCACTACAACAGGCTGCAGTGGAGCTACTGAACTTCGAGTTTTGTCGATGCATCACTGACACACCGAGCACTTGCGGGCATAAGCATGTGCATCCTTGAAGAATGTGGGCAGCTCTCATGAATTTATGCACATTTGTGTTACCCACGAAGTGACCTGTGGCTAGTCTGTCATGCATGTCACATAATACTCTCTCTGAATCTTGTGCCTCTAGGCACCTTAGAAAAATTCCATTGTTGTGCTTTATGTGAAGCACTATGTGCACCAACTAATAAGATAATGATTTAAGGTGAAGTGCCCTCTTCTGCCACATGGAAAAGTGAGAGGGCATGGTGTTGTGCTCAAGGTACTGGCAGACTTATTTGTACCAAGAGTTGTCATGTGAAGTAGGTGGTGCTCACTCTACATTATACATGTTGATTTCTTGCTCCCAACCGACAAGCTCTTCTTATTCCTCTTGCGTGTGTACTAATTCTACTACAAGTCTCTAGAGATCGTGACCGTTGACAGTGTGGACTAGCTTGATATCAAGATCATACTCTTGTAATCCTGTCATCCAGTTTGCACATCTTTCACCCAGCTCTTTTTGAACAAGCAGTGCTCTGACTATTGGGTGTGGCACAAAGACTATGCAATGATTTTTCAGCAGGTAGGGTCTGAAATGTTTCACCACCTTGAACACAACATATGCTTGTTTATACATGACATGATAGGTAAGCTTGGGTCCCTACATGATCATGCTCATCAACGAGATGGGATGTTCGTTGTTCAGCTCATCCTTATGTGTGAGCACTACAACAAGTGAGTTGTCGGGGGCGAATGTATAAAGGAAGAAATCTTTGTTGAAATCTGGGTTGTACAACATGGGTGCATCTGCTATTGCTTGCTTGATATGGGGGAATGCATCCTTTTCCTTCTTCCCCCAGCCATAGACTGCATCCTTCTTGATCATGTCTTAGATAGGTTTGACAATCTACACATAATCTAAGATGAACTTGTGGAGGAAGTTGATCTTCCCCAACAAGGACTGCATAGCTTTTCTGTTGACTGGGTGAGGAATCTGCATGATAGTTCGAACTTGGTCTAGATCAACCTTGATCCCACTCTTGGTGATGATATGCCCAAGGAGGTTCCCCTCAGACACTGCAAAGATTCTCTTCTTAGGATTCAAGGATATCCCATACTTTCGACATCGCTCGAAGATCTTCTTGAGATGCCGCAGGTGGTCTGACTGCTTTCTTGAAAACATTGTCACATTATCAAGGTAGACCACAATGCTCTGTCTAATGAGCCCATATAAAGTGATGTCCATAGCATGTTGAATAGTTTCCCATGCGTTTACCAACCCAAATTCCATTCTTTGATAAGCGAACATACCCCACTTGGTACAGAAAGTAGTTTTAAGTCTATCATTTTCTCCTACTAGAACCTATTTATATCTGGAAAATCCATCAAGGAAAGAGAACATTTCAGCTCCAGATATTGTCTGCAAGATGTGCTCCATAGACGACATAGGGTAGTTGTATTTTTCCGAGGCCTTATTAAGATTTCAAAAATCTACACACAGGCGGATGTCCCCAGACTTCTTCCTTACATTAACTAAGTTTGAAACCCAATTAGAATGACGAGCCTTGTAAATGATCCGAGAATCCAATGACTTAGTCAATTCTTTCTGTATCAGGGGTTCAAGTGATGGATGGAATTTTCAGAGTTTTTGCTTAAACGGCTTGGCCCCTTCTTTGATTGGAATGATGTGTTGGATTATTCATGTGTCATATGTTTTCAAGTCATCGTATGTCCATGTGAATACATCCCGGTACTGTCTAAATAGGTGGACAAAGGATTTCCACTCCTCTGGTGTGCAACACATACCGAGATTTACGAACTTTGGATCCCTCTCTATTCCCAAGTTAATCTGTTTGTGCATCAGTGTGGAACTATGGGTTTTGGTGTTCTTGTGCCTTTTGAAGCGGTTCTGCAAGTCATAGAGTTTCTCAACTGAAACCACACCCTTGGGGATGGGTTTGCCTTAGCTGTCATCAATTGTGTCTTGCAGAGACTGCTTGTGCACATATTCATCTATCACTGCATCTTTGAAGACATCTGTGTTGGCCATAAAGTGCAGTATTTGTCCATCATCATCAAAAACATGAAAATTAGTGATTTTGTGAGGGATAGCTGGTTTATACAAAATTTCAATAGTAAATCTATCCCTAAGCGATGTCATCCTAGCAGCTACATTTGCGAGAGTATATGTCATCGCATTACGCATTCTTCATACAAATAAGATGTTAAAATCTTGGAAATTAGAAATAAGTCACCATACCTCTTGCTGGTAACTCCTAAGGCAAGGTGAGACACAATGTATGGTGTTACGTACCTATCGTACCACAATATTTGAATCACCTACCACTTTTAGCATAGCAATGTTGAGGTTGAGGGCTTTGTGCAAACCCAAGACGAGTGCTTCATATTCAGCAGTGTTGTTTGTGCACTCGAACTCCAAGCGGCTTGAGAATAAATGTTTTCTTTTCCTTATGTCCATCAAAGCACACCCAGCCCAAGATCCATCCTGTGTTTTGGATCCATAAAAATACAAGGTCCACAAGTCGTCTGTACAAGGACCGCTTATCGCGCTAGTACTGCTAACACTACTTCTACTACTATTAAAAAGTACTATACAAGTTTTATTTTCACCATTTGGGTAAGGAGACCCAACTATGTATCTAGTGGAGTGGGGCTCAGATGCGCAAGATAACACCCCAATTGCGTTTCTAGAAATAAATTTCTGAATAGAAGTTCTATGAAAGCCAATGGTTCATTTTGACCATTCAATGGATCAACGTTGTGTTTCATATACCTCTCAGTAAACACTCGAATTTGGTTTTTTCTGCCCTGGTACAAAAACCATAAATGTGACGAGCCCGTAGCAAAACATCCTTGCAACTTACTGGACCAATCTCTGGTGAGTAGTAAGCCATATGCTTCTAGGATGTCCATGATCACAATGTTGATGCACTCATGAACTCGTTCGTCGGATGATAACCAAATGATCACACCCCGGATTTCACCAATGGCTCATACACATGTTTGGTCGAGTTGGATGATCTTTACAGTTGTACTGCTCCATTGCACATTGATCTGTTCAACAATGGAGAGTGGCATGACATTGACTGATGCGCAAGAGTCAACAAAATAGTTGTGGACATTGAAGTTGAATATTTAAAAAGATAAAAAAATTGGTGGGCATAACGAGTTTGCTTATTCCATGTAAAGCACATTGAGTACATATGCGAGTGATCTGGGAGATTTTCTTGGTCCCTTGCTAGAAGAGGCAACATTGTCTGTGGAGATTTGCCCCAGTGTGGGCAAAAGAATATCTCGCTGACTCGTGAGTTTGGTAAGCTCGTAAAAAGAGATGTCCACACAAATCTTCTTCATGTATTTAACGAAATTGTAATCCAAAGCAGGAAGACTCACTGAGTCATCTAGGGTAAGACTTGTGTTTGCACTATCCACTGGAGTGTTTTGAAGTGAGATGCTCATGGATGTATCTTTTGTTGTAGCTGTCTTCCCAGACTTGCTTTGTGTCTTTTGTGTTGAGGACGCTGGTGGATCAAATTTTCTGATCATTTGCTTGAATTTTTCTTTTGTATCTCAATCATAGTAGGATCCCCTAGACTTCTCAATTTTTATCGATCGTTCTGTTTTTGGGGTTCCTTCTTGGTGGTTGTTTTCTTCTGGGCATCATTTAGACATTGGTACATGTTAACCACGTGCCCATGACTTGGAGCTTCATCATATGTAGCATCATCTTCGTCATCTTCATCTTCCGGCTAAACTTGCTCACTAGCATTAAAATGATCATTCATCCTTGAAGACATGGGTCCCATAACTCAGTTCTAATATGCAAAGGTCTTCTCTGAATTCTGCGCTTGGTGGAACTCATAGATGTTATCCTTCGAAATCAAGTCTGTTTGGAACATAACATTTGAACTCTGCACAGATTTAGCCAAGTGAATACTGCTTCTGCCTGATGTCACATTCTTCCTGTGCATGAAACAAGAAGGTTTGTTGCTCACTGTTGTCTCGGTGGTCTGTTGCATGAATTCTGCTACTTCAATTATCAAGGGCTTAAGGAGACAAGGGTCTCAATCTCACTTGTTTCTTTTTCCTTCATCTTACTCACAGAAGTCTTAGACCTCCTACCCACATCTTTTGAGTCCTTAGTTGGTTCATCATCTACAATGAATCCAATCGCGTGTAGGTCCTTCTCCACATCAATTACTTCTTGGCAATTTTCGGAAAGAGTTGGTTTCGCAGCTCGCTTGATGAACTATGCAATGCTGGTCGATAGTGTAGACGTGTAGTAGTTGACTGTGATGGAGTCATGAGGTTTAGTGTATGCAATGAACTTGTTCAGGATATGGTTAAACCTCTGGTTAAAGTCTTTCACTTTATCTTTCGGCTCCATCTTAAGACTACCCAATTCTTTCAACAACATGGCGGGGGTTTTGTCATCAACAAATTTCTCAAGGAAGATTCTCTTGAACATCCCCTAGTTCTGAATGGAGTTGACAGGAAGGTTGTGGTACCATACAACTGCTCTACCATCCAAGGTACATGGAAACACTCTACATGCAAGATAATCATAACGTACCTCGAGTGTCTATAGATGTAAGTAGAATGTGTCTAGATGGTCTTCTAACTTCACTTCTCTATCAAGGTCATACTTCGCTAACAACTTCTCTGCGTGCCTTGGAATCTTCTGCAAGGCACCGTGGAGTGCCAATGGGCCCTGTGTAATCCATTCCAGATTTTGATCAACCATATTGTCTTCTTCTTCGTACTCCTCCTCTTCTTATGAATCAAACGGTTCAACCTCCAAATCTATTGGTTTGTCTCCACCTCTTCTTCCTCCGTTGCCTTCCCCTCCGCTGCCTCCACTGGAACCTGAGCCCAAGATTGTAGTGTTAAATTCTTCTCCTTGTAGGAAAACAGGAGGTTCCTCTTTATTCTCAACAGCTTACGTCATCTCTTCAAGAGTGGCAAGGATTACTTCTTCAACATACGAGACTACCACTCCTATGGGTGTAGTCTTTTACTTCCTGTATGAAGAGGGAAGATTGTGTACTCCTGGGATCAGTCCAACAGCTTTGGAAAACTGAAGGGTGATGGGACAGACAAAGCAAAGGTGGTGATATGAAATTTCTTGTTCGGGTCTGGGAGGTGAGGAGTAACCAACTTTAGAGTTGCGCGTGGGAGAGAGGGAGTTTGTGTTACTGCCTTGACTAATTTATGGATACGTGGGGTTGAGAGGACTTTCAGCCATAAACCACTGGCGGCCCTCCTTTTAGCGCTGGATATGTTGACGGTGTTGGACCCGCCAACATTCAGGGGATCTCCCCGGTATGAAGTCCCAACTAGACCTCACACCGTTTGGTGTAGGAGTCCCATTCGATACGATGGCCCGATTGCCATTATCTTAGAGATTTTCCTTATCTTTTGTTGTTCAACACATGAGAGTGTTATGCTTATAACTTCAAGAAAGTGAGGTGAGTGTGCCTAGTGAGTGCATAACATAACTCTATGTCCAGGTTCTCTTACTTTCAAAAGGGGGGAGTAAAGTGAGCCTCTTGATGAGAGGGAATAGTCCCAACCCAGGAAGAAACACACGCGAACAACAACAAGGGTTTGTCAAGCATCCAACGGAATAGTCCATAGCGGATGCGGCAGTCATGAAAACCAAAGTTCAAGGGAAAACACGTACACTATCCAGCGAAATAGTCCACACAGGGGTGATGGTTTTTATAACCAAGAAAACACAAATATGGTCTATCTAATGTCCGACGAAGTAGTCCACATGGATGGGACAACAGTGATAAACAATACAACACATCTTCAACAATATGAGTACTAAAATAATCGAAGTAGTTCAACTATATTAGTACAGGTTAAGAAAACATGCATCACAAATGTTTATTGAATAGTCTTACAAATGGATATAAAACATGCATGAAAACATGTTGGCCTGAGATAGGTTTCTGAATTAAGCAAAAGATCCAAGACACATCTGTACACCATACATCACTAGTCCTAGTAGTGGGATGTTGGAGCCACTGCTCGCTCCTCAAAGAAAAGGCTACAAACTCTCAAGGCTATGCAGAGGAGCCAAGGTGAAAATTCCTTTGCTCATACAATGCGGGGGTATATATAGCCAAGGGGGAATAACTTACCCTTGTGACTCTTTGACTTCCCTCATGATTGTTTGACTTCCTATAACTTTTCGACTTTACATGACTCTTTAACTTCATATGTGGGTCTCTTGGACTTCCACTTTACATTACATTGATTACAACAAGTATGGCCCATAGTAGTGATGTGGCCGAGACAACTCATGACACAACTCGACATGACACTGCTGACATGTACTGGCTGACTGTGGTGTCCGTGTTGAGCTTCTATGTTGCTGAGTGATGATATGCTCTCAGTGTAACATGTCTTCACCTCCACAAGGTAAAGTGTGCGGGGTGTTCGATGGTCTTGGTCTTTGCTTGATGGTGCATGTATATGTGTGCCTTTCGTTCGCTTGATCAATGTGCTTCATGCATCCATTTGACTGCGAGCAAGTCTTCTAGCATGCGCCTCTTCTTCATCCTGTTAGTCGTTGCGCCATGTTTCATCAATGTACCTGTTCATGCAATCACTCATGACGAGACGACATCAAATCCAAAAAATCTCCTAGTCTAACATGATGCATTGTTTTTCATTTCGGTGTAGGTGACCGTGAGAGGGACAAGGCACTGATACTGTAGAGAGCACAACACAGGCCGGGATGCGAGGCTTAGGAGCATTATCAGGAAAAACTGCACAGATGTCACTGGGAGGCAGATTTGCGCAATCCGAGATAACAGTGACAGCTGCAGGGCAAAACCTAGCTGGGAGATAGAATTGCACAGTCTTTGGGAGGTAGGCTAGGCAGGGTGTCGGGGAACTTCTCGGCCAATTTGCACAATTTTCAAGTGGAGCATTGGGCAAGTCATCCACCTGGGATTTGCGCAGTTTCTCTGGGGAAGACAGTGCGGGCAGCAGGAGGCATTGGCAGAAAAATTTGAGCAGTTTTCCATAGGAGGACAAGATCGAGCTACGGGAGATGCTGGTCAAAATGCACAATTCTGGGAGACACTCTGGGCCCGGACATAACTACGCAATTTATCGGTTGATTGCAGAGCGGGACAGAAGGGAAGGTGATAGACAACTCTGCGTAATTTTCTAGGTTGATTGCAGAGCGGGACAAAAGGGCAGGTGACAGCCAGATCTGTGCAATTTTCTAAGTGAGAGCAGAGCAGGCCAGCAGGGAAGCTTGCCTAACAGATCTGTGCAGTTTCTGGGCTGATTGAAAATTGGGGCAGAAGGGAAGGTGACAGACAACTCTGCGCAATTTCTGGGTTGATTGCAGAGCAGGCCAATAGGGAAGCCTACCTGGCAGATCTGCGCAATTTCTCGGGACAGTGCAGTGACATGCAGTAGAGTCTTGTCCCACATGTCTGTGCAGTTTTTGTAGGCAGTGCAAGGTAGTCAAGCTGGAAAATTTCTGCGTAGTTTTGGAGATTAGTACAGCCCTGGGTCACAACTCAAGTCAATTTTTTCAGTTGACCAGCAGGAGGCTTGATGGGAGATCTTGCAGGAAGCGCAGACTGGATCGGGTTTTGGGACAACTTCTATGCAATTCTGGGAGACAACCAGTTGGATCATTTCCAGAATTTCACAGTGGAGGCTGCCCAGAGGACAACCTCAAGCTCTACATAGTTCTGGGCAGCAATGCAAGGTCACTCAGATCGGGGTCCGGTTGAAGGAGGGTTGTCTGGTCGACAAATTTAAAAAAAAAATGACTATGTAAAAGAAAGTGTACTTGTGGATACATGACAATGTGATCACACACTTAGCATGACTCCATGACAAGACACCTCAAACCAACAAGACAAACAGGTGCTTAGTGAGACTGACTGAAAGGTTGAGAGCGACAAGTGCGACAATTGAGATATGTCTTCAAATGGCCATGATGACACTTGCACGATAGTGCTTACAACTTTCTATGTGAGTGCGACTGATGTCAATAGAGTGAAAACAACTCATGCACACAAAGAAAACCTTAAAAAATTCTAGAACAAACTCGCAAGCATGACATAACGATCAACATGCCAAAAGACAACCGATGGTCGATCAAGAAAAAAAGGGTGTGAAGACTTGACAAGAGCTCATGGGATGAGCCCGAGTGTTTGCAACCATCAAGGGGAAAAACCAAGGAAGGCTCCGAAATTTGGATGTAGGCAAAAATTTTGGAGGGTGTTGTAGCCGCTACAACATGTCATTATGAAGCCTAAACCTAGTTACACTTTTCAACACACTCTACACTGGATGTTGGGGTTTGTTCGTTGGGGTGTTGGAAATGGATCCAAGATCAAAATTTGATTAGACGCCATCACGGGGATGGATGGAAATATTTCATTCTCCTTTTAGCTGCTGCAAATCCTTCACATAAAGGAAATTATCCGCTTGCAACAAATATATCTACTAGAGAATCAAAACACTGATCAGCAGAGTTGGAGAAGGGCCGAAGATCTTATCATACCAGAGACATATCATGAGGAATGGGGGTCATACGTAGTGAAAATTCAATATGTTGGAATCACTCTTGGTGATAAGCAGGACTGTATGGTATGGCGGGGGGAATGAAAAAGAAGTTTTCGATGGTCCAAGACATCTACTTAATGTTGCTAAGGTTTAGGAGGATCAATGACTATAATAAGCGTCTACAAGATATATGGAGATGGAATCTCCCAAACAAATTAAAAAAAATTTGTTGCCTAGTAGCACATGATCATATATTAACATGGAATAACTTACAAAAGAGTGGGTTCATTCGTCCTGGAATATTCTCTCTATGCATGAGGGGGGGGGGGAGATACATATCATTTGTTGATCAAATGCTCATATGTGAGGCTGATCTGGGATGGGGTTATGCAGGAAATGAAGCTTCCTTTCACTAGCACTAATCAACCCTTGTTTAGATGCCTTATGTCATGGTTCACTTCACACAGGAAGTAAAAGCCCATCCCATTATATATCATATCTATTATATGGCAAAGTAGGAACGCTAGCATTTTTTATCAAAAAATTGCGATTGTTCGAGAAGAGATTATCAAGACAAATTCTTTTTTCAATGAGATCAAGTCGGTGATCAAGTCTAACAAAAACATGAAATGCAAATTCATTGATATTTGGAAATAATATCCGGTTGGGTTTTTTTACTGAGCCAACAATAGAAGGAAATGCAGATGTGGTGCAATCATAGTTACTGAGCCTAGTAATTTCTTCCACTTCTGGTGGGAGGGAGGAATGGGATCAAACAACAAATCATAGATTACAACATTATGGGGAGTTCTTATCACAACAAAATGGCTAAGGTTAGACAAAATTCAGATATATGGGGATGCAAAAGGAATCATTGACTAGGTAAACAAGTATACTAATTTCAACCCCCCCATACTTGCAAATTGGATGATGAGGATTCATAACCTGGTAAGGAATTTTAATCATATACATTTCCAATGTATATACAGAGAACATAATTTGACAACGGACCTCCTATCTAAAAGCGGTATTTTGAAGGAAACAAGTAATTTTGTTTTCTCAATCTTCAATTAGGGTATCATGGTGAACGCATGCAACATCAACTACTCTTAGGAGACATTTTAACAAAAACCTGATTTTGATGGAAGATTTGTATCTTTAGACAATGGAAGTGTTCATTTATGAAAATGTAATGGTTATAAGCTACAATTTGATGTTAAGAAAGGCATTTTTTATAGAATAGAAAAATAGAAATGTATGGGCATATGAATGATAGGAGAAGTATGAAAAGATGATATAATGAACGAAATCTGAATTATGTACTATCCTTATATTTTAATACAAATATATCATTTTTTTCTTTCTGAAAAGAAAAATAAGTAGTGTTCAAAATAAATGAAACAGTAAAAAAAAACACATATTAAAACACAATCGATGGAGACCCTGAAAAGTACTCCAACTATGTTATTCCCTATCCACATTCATCGAAAGTGCCTCCATTTCTCCTCTTATGAAACACGCCTCTGTTGTCGGCCTCCATCGCCCTAACTCCCATCAGTTATTTTTGGCCTCCATTGCTCCACTTCCTAAAGAACCCATCAACAATGTAAAGATGGACTCCTAATCCTTTACCTTTAGCTTTTTTACTAGTGCGTCGTATTGAAAATTTTAAGACAAAATATTTATTATGTCTTAAAAAATTGTCTTAAAATCCCCCTCCATGTAGTATTATCGAATGCAAAAAAAGACAAGTTGTCTCTAATCGTATCAACAAATATCAAAGGGACAGAAGAGGAATTGATGTCCAAGAATCTTGCCAGGAAAAGTTGTCGCATTCTTCAGAGTCAGTTACCCGCACAAAATGAAGAGCCCAACAAATCCTTGTCTTTATATAAGATAACATGAATGGTAAGCGAAATATAAACCTTGGTATAGGTGTGAGACAGTAGTAGTATGCAAGCTGGCAGACTTAATTAGGGCACACTATCATAGTCAATTTTACAATTATTAGATAATATTGTCTTAAATTGATATGTTTTTGTCTTAATTGTTAATTGTCTTTAGTAAGTTGTCTTAAGTGGTCATTGTCTTAAATATAAAGTTTCGTCTTAAATTTTTTTTTGTCTCAAACTATTTTTGTCTTAAATATAAAGTTTTTTCTTGAAATAATTTTGTCTTAAACTGTTTTTGTCTTAAAAATAAAGTTTTGTCTTAAAATATTTTTTTCTAAATTTTTTTTTGTCTTAAATGTAAAGTTTTGTCTTAAACTATTTTTTTCTTAAATGTAAAGTTTTGTCTTAAAATATTTTTGTCTCGAACTGTTTTTGTCTTACATTTAAATTTTTGTCTTAAACTGTTTTTGTCTTAAATATAAAGTTTGGTCTTAAAATATATTGATCTCAAATTGTTTTTTGTCTTAAATTCTATGTTTAAGACCATTCAATTGATATGAAATTTTAATGTAAAATAACTAAAATAAAAAATGGCTTTTTAAAAGAAAATATTTCTTTTGTCTTAAAAAAATGTCTTAAAAGTGCTTTTGGTGTAGTAGTGATAGGAATTCATGACATTGTTTATTTTTATATACAAATGAAAGATTCCCCACATTGGCCAATAACTAGCATCCCTCCTAACAATTGTACTTTTCATAAATAACATTGTTTTACAGGGAAGCTTTCTTCCCATGCACATTTTTCTAACTCGAACACTCAATGGATCATGCTACCATACTCTTCCATGCCAACATGATCGTTATGAGGTCACTATGAAACTGTCCAACTGTCGTTGTCTTAATGTATAGATGCATGGATAGTGAAATAATCTGAGGGCCATGCTTAATGGAAGCATCATATTCCTTATTCTTCCAAATTGGGGATCTAGTATGTTTGCATATATTGAAAGAAAGATTTAGTGGCTTATATAAGAAACCAAAAGCCTTGAGGTATGGTCCTTGCACCATTCCAAAAGACTTGTGCGGAAACATAAATATATAACCTGTGCAATCACTGAAATAGATAACTTGTGCAAAAACAAAAATATATAACTTGTGCAAAAATTGAAATAGATAACTTGTGAAAAATCTAAAATAGATAACTTGTGAAAAATCTAAAATAAATAACCTGAATATACTTTGCACCTCTTATAGTTGGTCACCAGGGCTCATGAATAGTTTGAATGTTTAACATGCAAATTCAACAAGGGTTAAACTTCTTTTATAGTTTTCCTCCTATTGAATTTGGTTGCTAACAATGATTGACATGACTTGTAGTCTCTCGAATTTGAATGTGTGTTATGGATTGATTTGGATGTGATCCAATGACTTGGAATTTGTTATGGTTGATCATTGTTCTTTAATATATTTAATGGAGAATTTAATGGATTAGGTGTCATTTATTGAATTTAATGGGTTGGGTATCATTTATTGAACACAGTGGGTTGAATTGTTAAATAACACAACAATTATGAGTAGTGACATACATCAACTTTTTATATGTACAAGTATGAATGTGCATTTGGGATAGATAACTCCAGTTTAGTTTAGTGGGGTTGAAGTGATGGGTGCTTTCTATTGGTGGAATAGACCATTTTGAGAATATTTATAATTTTATTTATTTTCTAGTTGGGACAAGTTGTTTTGTATTCTTGATATTTAAAAGACTATTTATGGACACTTATGGGGGGAGTCAATATTTTGAGTTAATATGGACATAAATTAAAATACATTTACATTTGATATTATATATTTATGTTAAAATATTGTTGCACATCTTTCAATTTTTAGTAAGTGGTTAAGACCACTAATATAACAATTACTAGTCAATGCACAACATTAAACATCTATCCCTTTATATTTATTGCTTACCAGGAATGCATTAGCCTAAACCTACGAATATTCCATATTTATGCCCATAAATGAGACTTGCGAGGTTAGACCGTGTGAATAAGCAAACACTCTTCGATGTTGTTGTAGAGTGTCGACATATTACATTATTATAAGCTAGACTGTGTGAATGGGCAAACACCCTTCGATGATGTTGTTGCAGAGTGTCGACATATTACATTATTATAAGCCCAAAGCAAAGTGTGCCCGTACAAAACTCCGCGGGGAGTGTCGACATCTTATACTGTTATCAGCAGAAAGCAAAACATAATTCAGTGGGCGGATATTTACGTTGGAGGGCGGCATGGATCTTCTTCATGTTAAATTAATGCACGCCCAGGAAGACTGAGCCAGATTCTAGCTATGCTTTTTTTCATAATTATTCAGAGTACCGGGGCCCTCTCTCATTGTGAGATCACATCAATGCAAATCACGCGCCTCACCATTCAGCTCCAGTTGCAATATATATAAACGCGCTATTATACACATTAGCATAATCACACATATAATTATGAACAGAAATAATGAAAGTGAATATTTTATAATGTTTGGTGTTTTAAACATTGCATTATAAAATACTTTGTAGCTTGCAATTTGAAATTTGTAGGTCATGATTTTGCCTTTTTTCAGTGTTTTCCATGGATTCATGACGGCCGTTGCAGTTGGGCACATTATAAATATGTCTACGTCTCTTTAGCCGGCACTCAAATCATTTGGCATTTGAGCTGTGAAGCATTCTGCTGCCCTAAAATTCTTCGAAAAGCAAGATGGCAAATAGCGAATGAGACAGGCGCTGACGTAAAGCAAAACAAACTGTGGGACCCGTAGTTAAGTAAAGTTAGATGTGGTATTTAGATACAAGACCGTTGATTATTACCCTCTGTTTTCCCGGCAAACTTCATACCCACAAGGTGTTAATGTGGAGAGCCCGCAGGAAGTGAGAAAGTTGATTTAGAACAGGCTGTATAACACTCCGCTCCTCATTCAATTGCCTCGGCCTCGCCGTTTCTCTCATTGGTTGGTAAAACATAAAATAATGCAGACTGCTCCTTTACGACCGCCTTACTTTGTCTGCAACTATATATATGTCGTTTGTTCCATCTATACGTTCGGAGTTAAGTGATTGAGTGCTCCGCATTCATATCAATATTCTCGCTGCATTGCATTCACAGTCAAGTGATATGCGGATCTGAAGCAAAAGTGATTAATTGATCATCATGAAGTCTGCAAAGCTTGTGCCCTCCGAAATTGTGAAGATGGTGTGGCATGCGGTGGCCAAAGCTGCACCACATCATCTCAAAGCCGACGTGGGTAGAGCGAAGGATATTGTGTTTGAGGTGCTTAAGAAGAAAACGCGCGCCTATGGAGGCATCACATTAAATTACTATAGGTCTCTCCTCCACTTGTCCCATTCCTTCCCCAAACTTAAGAAGCCCTTCAATGTCCTGTCTTCTTCTTCTCATGCCACTGATTCATACGACCGCCAGCTTATTCCTTATGATGACTGCAGCGCCTGCAATAATGATGATGATTCCGTAAATCCAATATCCACTTTCATCTTCAAGAGAATCAATGAAGACGCGCGCAATCTGGATGAAGAGATTGATCGATTGGCCGATGATTTCATCGCTAGTTTTCATGAAAGTTTCCGACTGGAAAAACAACGGTCATATAGGCAATATGAGGAGATGCTTGCCAGAAGCACTTAGTGTTTCGGTAATATTAATCCCTTTACTCCCTAGATGTTGAAGCGCCCTTAAGATCTCTAGTCTGACTGAAATGAAGCAATACATTAGACCTAAGTTTCCAATGGTGGCATTTTACCCTGGCTGTTGGCTTCCCGTTAATGGCGGTGTAGAAGGTCAATGCTTCTTTTGTGTTTGGTGGCATGTGCTTAAATCTAGCGATGTCTCTGTTTACTAACACATGGGGGTTTTGGTGTAATGGCAATTGTGACTCCAACAAGTGGTATCAGATAAACGCTCCCTTTGTGTTTCATGACATGTGCTTAAATCTAGCGATGTGTCTGTTCACTAACACCTGGGGGTTTTGGTGTAAGGGCAATTGTGACTCCAACAAATGGTATCAGAGCACTGGACTCGGGTTGGAGGGAGATTTGCACTAGACTCGCGTTGGAGAGCACTGGACTCGCGTTGGAGGGAGATTTGCAGAGGAGGAAAAAATGTTTGTACAAACAATGCATTTAGAGTGACTTAGAGATTCAAAGAGTCAATCTCGTAGCTCTAACTGATATATCCGTTTTAATGAACAGCTGAAGCATTACTTGTAATTTTGAATATGTAAGCATGTGAATACATTAATATCAGATAATTAATGACGGCACTTTTCTTTTTCATTATGACCAGAGGAGGCATCAGATTGGTACTATAAAGGGCTTCTCGTTTTATAGATCCAAAAATGAGTTGTTTAACGATGCGACAATCTCATGTTTCACCTTCAATACAACACAACATATGTACGCATGATGAGACTGACAAGGCGTATTGTAATGAAGAGTGAACAATGGAACTTTATAAAGTCACATTCATTTCATGCAAGTTGCGAATAAAATTGAAGTAAAATATAGTTTTAGTGGGCAAAGCCATTGGTAAATTTGGAATCGAATCGTAAAATAACCTTAATCGCTGAAAAGTTTTTTTTTCTTTAATACTGAAAATATTGGGAATTGCAAAATTTAAAAGGTTGTTTTTTCTATTTTGAATCACAAAATTTTAATAAAAGAAGTTATATTATGTTTTTTTCAAAAAGCTTTGAAGGGTTATTTTTATTTTAAAATAAAAAGTTAAAAGAATAATAATATTTAGTTTATAAGAATAAAATAGATATATACACCAAAAAGAAAAGGTAAATAACAAATATTATATTTAAAGTTAGTGTTATAATTTAATATAAAGATGTATAACTTTTTTGACATGATATTTAAAAAAATATTAATAACAATAAAATATTTATTATCAACCATAAAATATAGATTTTTATGTTTTGATGATGTAAATCCAAGCTTCCAACCTTTTATATATATATATATATATATATATATATATATATTACAATCAAACATGTCGAATGCTTCCAACTTTATTTATATATATATATATTACCATCAAACATGAGGACTGCTTCCAACCTTATATATATATATATAAAAGGTTTATTTCAAGTTAAAAAATATATAAAAAAGAAAGTAATTGAAAGTAAAAAAATTTGAGGATATGATTGCACTTAAATGGATTTTACTTCTATAGGTGCATCATAGATCTAGAGTTAAAATATTTTTTATCCTAATTCAGAATGTTATAATTGGAAGATAGATAAATTGAAATTTCAGTAGAGAGCGATGATAGGCATATTTTATAATTTCAAATATACCATTTTGTTAAGGTATATATACAATAATAATTCATAAATAATAAGTCATTTTTTTTTAGGAATTTTAAAGTGTTAAAAATGAAAATATAAAAATTTAGACACAATTACAAAATCACATATTTTTGTGAATGTCTATATATAAGAAATGATGTATCCTGGGTATCTATATGATGACTTATATTGATATTTTGAGCATACCATAATCCTTCTTAACCATGGAAGTCATGCTCATGCACCTTTGATAAAAAATAAATCAAGAGATCCTACTTATGTTATAGGCCTATATGAACATGACATTCTAGCATGCTTGCATTCATACTTTATTAATTAGGTTAAGATGTTTCTAATGTAGAGCTTCCATAGAAACATAAAACTAAAAGGAGTTACTAATTAATACTACAAAGTATGCTATTTTTATTCAGGAAATTATTGTTCACTTTATCTCTCAAACTATGTTAAAGTACATGAAAGAATTAGATGCTACAGTATAATTCTTAAGTTTAGCTATAATAAAATTTATGTTACTTTCTTCATGACTTTGTTAAGAATCACACTCAACTTCAAAAATGTTGTTATAAGTATTAATGCTACAAAGGATACATCTCCTCAATCTTAGATGAGGTAGATGGAAAAAGAGCTATGGGACATTCTCAAAATATTTCTAAAGTATCATCGCATTGATGTCAAGGTTTCTTGAAATTAGAATAATAAAGTGAAGGAGTTTGATAAATAAATATATGATAAATCTCTGAATAATAAAAAGAGAAAATATCACTTTGGAGAATAAATTAGTGAGGATTTGGTGATGCTACACACTAAATGAACAAACTTATAATTCTCATTGTTTTAATCGCAATTTTAGATTTTGCAATGTTGAAAAGCTACATTTTATGTGAGTTCAAATTTAAACTTAATAAAAAACATATAAGTTAGAAAATTTTACCAAGATTAATAGAATTTTTAATCTCAAGCATAATCACTAAATATTTTTATTAAAAACAATGAATAACTATGCATTATCATGTATGCCATGAATTACATACAAAATTGTTGAGAGGTACACCAATGGATTAAAATAATAATCTTTTTTGTTGAAGCAAGAGTCGTCCCTTATATTTCATTAAATCAAACATAGTTTACAATATATACATGTTTCCTTCCCACAGAGTGGTGTAAGCTACCATAGAAAAGGTCCTATAGAATTTATGCCCTTTGACCTCAATACGTGCTTGCCACACACAATTGAGTACTGTCAAAACCAAGCGACGGGAGTTGCAGGGCACAAGAACTCTCCCCACCGAAACCTGCGCCAGCAATCCTTTATCCTACCTCAAAAAACACTTCCGTCCATGATCCAACTTAAATCCGACGGTGGAAATGCTTATCGCTCCAAAAAGTCACAAGATGTTTAATCCCCTAGTGCCACCAAACCGCGCGCCCCATCCTGATCGTTGATCGGGCATGCACAGATCGAACGACAGCGCTGATGATCGCTCACCTGAAATGATCGATGTTTAATGTGTGATGAGGGTGGTTTTCATACCCCGCCCTTATCCACGTGTCAGTGGTTGTATGGTGTCGTTGCCCCGGAATCGAAACCGCCATCCATTTGAACGCGGTGCGATCGCACCAAAACCACCCTAGAAGAGATTTTAACTCCCAACGATGGAAAAGATGAGAAATGATGTCGCCCGTGCAAGGCCATCGGATATTCTTCTCATCCTTTCACCTAACAGTGAGACCTAAACTCCTTCCTCCGGGAATTTTCGCTGAAGTGGTACTCATAGTTGCTGAGGCCATTCCTAGCGAGCTAACCACTGTTGACCTGTCAGACCAAAAATGTGATTCCTGCATCAATCTGCTCATTACATGTTGTTTCCTTCGTTTTGTTCTAATACACTCTCTTGTCCTCTTCCGCCTGGTTATGGCAAAGTTCTTCGAGGCCACTTTGTGGCATTGCAAGCCAACCCAACAAAATTTTGCTATCCTTGCAGGTGACACCTTGGTTGGCTAGAATGTTCGCCAATTTTTTGGCCTTTCTACAGACATGGATGAATCTAAGTGTGCGTAGTCCTTGTAGATGATCCTGAATTTTATGGAGAACCCTTGTTAACCTCCAGTGTTTTGTCACTTTTTCTAGCCCTGTTCCATGGCTGATTTTCTTGGCTGCGTTGATGACTAACTCTGAGTCCGCTTCTATTATCACATTTTGGTAGTTTTCCTGTTTCAAAAGTTCTAAGAATTGCTCCAATGCCATAAGTTCTGCCATGTTGTTGGTGGCTTTTCCTAAATGACAATGGAAAAGGGAGATGATGTTTCCATTTTCATCTTGAAGAACTCCTCCAAAGCCCGCTATTCCTGAGTTAACTTTTGATGCCCCATCAATGTTATATTTCAAAAAGCCTTCCAGGGGGGTTCCAGAATTCTTTAACCTTTTGCTTCATGCTTATTTCCCTTTCCAAACCTTGTGTAATGAGCCCCTGCATATCTAACCGCTTGAGCATTTCCAACTCTGTTTTTGAGGGAGGGGTTTTGGGGAGATCCCTAACTGTTGTGCTTACTGTCTATTTTAACTGTTTCAAGATCTGCTCCAGCAGGCGAAGAGCGGAATTCTTTTCTTCTTTGAAAATTCTTTTGTTTCTTTCTTTCCACACGTTCCATATTAAGAAACTTGGCAAGAGAGCCCAGGCCAAGTTAAGAACTTCATTGTCTGAATCCTTATTCCTCCAATTGTTTAGGGTGTTGGTTATACTATCTTTGTCTTTATCAGAATGCTTGAAGAGGGTGGCAAAAAAATCCCATAACCCTGAGGTGAGACTGCAACTGTTGAGAAGATATTCCATTGTCTCCTCTTGTGCTTCACAGAGCTGGCATCTAGAGGGTCCCAGCATGCCCTTCCTTCTAATATTGTCCCAGGTTAGGATTTTCCTGTGGTGAACCAGCCACATAAAGAGTTTGATCTTCATCCAACTTTTGCTCCTCCATAGCTTCTGCCAAGTTCTGACTGGAGCTTGGGATTCCATCCCCAGGAGAATACCTTTTACTTCATTAATGTTGAAATTGCCTTCTTTGTTGTTACCCCATCTGAGTTGATCCTGTCCTTCAGTGATAAGAATCATCCTCTTATCCAACATCCACTTTAGGTTCTCTGCTCTCCTATTGAGGGTTCTATCCTCTTTGCCATCTATTTTCTTCCATGTTCTCCATTTTCCTGTGCTGCGAGCATGATCCCAGAAATCCTTAACTTTTACTAAATCTTGGTTGTCTGTCTCTTGCTTGAGGCCAATAAATTCCTCTTTCAAGAGTGCTGGTTCTTGTTGCCATTTATCCTCCCAGAATAGTGCAAGATCTCCATCTCTGATTTCCCAGAAACTGTTTTTTTGAACCACCCTTCTGTTCTCCCAGGCCTTGTTCCATATAGGAGAGCCCTTTATATTTCCAGTTATTCTTATTAGCTCAGAAAAATGCCAAGAGTTGGCATATTTTTCTTTCCAGGTGCTAGCCCATTGAGCCTTAGGATCCTTAACCCACCGCCACCAAAGCTTGGCCCCTAGAACCTTATTGAGAATCTCTGGATTATCCAATCCTAGGCCTCCTTGGTTCTTAGGCTTGCATATCTTTTCCCATGACACTAAAGCCCATTTTTTCCTAGTTTCCTCCTTGCCCCAAAGAAAATCTCTTTGTATATTTCTAAATTTCTGTAAGACTCCTTTTGGAACTGGGAGAGCTAATAGCATAAAGATTGGGATAGCTTGGAGCACGGCCTTAGTTAGGACCAGTCTACTAGCCAGATTTAAAGACCTAAATGTCCATTTTCTAACCTTATCTTGCATCTTGACGATTAATGGATCCCAAATGCTCTTAAGCAAAGGTTTGGCTGTTAGAGGAACTCCCAAATACTTAGAGGGGAGGGATTCTCTTTGAAAGCCAAGGATTCGGAGATATTCCTCTGAATTGTAATGTGGGTGTTAAAGAAAAAAAAATGATTTGGAAAGATTAACCTCCATACCTGATGCCATTGCAAATTCATTCAATATTTGTTTGTAAGAAAGCGCTTCCTTGACTGTGGGGATTCCCTGTAACATGGTATCATCTACAAACTATTGATGGGTCAAAACTCGACCATTCTTCGATAGTTGGAGTCCTTGAATTTTGCCCATTACCTTGGCCTGCTTAATAGACCGCCCCAACCCTTCCATCATGAGGATGAAAAGAAAAGGAGAGAGTGGATCACCCTGTCTGGGCCCTCTAGAAGGAAGAAAAATTTCAGAGGGAGAGCCATTAACTAAAATTGAGAAGCTGGAGGAAGTCACCAGGGCCATGACCCATCTAATCCAATTATGATCAAAACCAAACGCGTTGAGCACCTTCTTGATATATGTCTAGTTTACTTTATCATAAGCTTTGGCTATGTCCAATTGCATTATCATTCCCGCTTTCCTTTTGCTAGTTAGCAAGTGCACCACTTCGTGAGCTTGAATGATGTTATCTAGGATTTGTCTGCCTTCCACGTACCCAGATTGTTCCCCCGAGACCAACGTAGGCAACAAAGGTTTGAGTCTGTTGGCTACCACCTTGGAAATTATCTTGTAGACTACATTGCATAAGGCTATGGGTCTGTACCTCTCTGGCGTTTGTGCATTATCCTGTTTTGGAATTAGGGCGATGAAGGAGGTGTTGAGAACTTTCAAAATAGTTCTACTTAGCCTGGAATCTTCCAAAACCCTTACGATATCCTCTTTGACAATGTTCCAACAAACTTTGAAGAAATCCACATTGAATCCATCCGATCCTGGAGCTTTGCCATTTTGCATTTCCTTGAGTACCTCACTGACCTCCTGTTCAGGTACGGGTCTGTTTAAGTTACAATTGTCCTCTCTGGATACCAACTTAGGGATATGTTTAGTAAAGTCCTTGATGAAAGGTTCCCTTACTAAGGCATTTTCCTAAGCAATACCTCTGAAGTGTCTAACCAGCATAGCTTCTATATCCTCATGGGATTGGTGAACCTGCCCGTCCTCGTCCTTGATCGAAGATATTCTGTTGTGAGTCCTGTTAGCAATGGTAGAACAGTGGAAAAACTTAGTGTTGCGCTCTCCCTCCTTTAGCCATTGAACTCTTGATTTTTGTTTCCAAAAAATTTCTTCTTGTTTGCACAACTTTTCCCATTCTAGATGATGTTTCTCTGCCTGATCATTTTTTATTTTATCAAATCCATCCTTGATCAAAGCTTGGTTGAGCTCCAGAATTTTATTTTCAACCGATTTCTTACCTGCAAAAATATTTCCAAATTCATTCTTGTTCCAGTGTTTTAGTTTCATTTTAATGTGCTTTAATCTTTTGTGAAGCAGGAACATTGTTGATCCCTGAATCTGCAAATATTCCGTCCACCATTTTTCTATGTTGTTGCTAAAATCTGGGTGTGAAAGCCATATATTTTCAAATCTAAAAGGTCGGTTCCTTGGGGTGCCTATGCCTTTGATCTCCATTTGAACTGGCCAGTGATCTGAGCCACCATAAGGTAGAATTTTTGCCATTATTTCCTTGTCTAAAAGCATGAGATCTTCAGAGATCATGAATCTATCTAACTTGGAGGCTACCTGGGAGTCCCCTCCTCTTTTGTTATTCCATGTGCAGAAGCCATTGTTTGTCTCAATGTCAACAAGCTTCATGCTTTCTGAAAAGATTTGGAAGGTTGAGGAATATTTATTTAAAGCTCTTGTACCTCATTTTTTCTTCGAGAGCGATCTGATCATATTGAAGTCTCCTCCTATGACCCAAGGTAACCCTACATGCCTGGCCCGGAGATCCACCAAGGAGTCTATGAACCGGATTTTGTCATCTAGCCTTTGGGGGCCATAAACATTCGTGACTAGATAAGTATCCCTGTCTCCTACAGGTTGTATGACTACTGATAAATAGTTCCTTGATGCCTCCGCATCAATTATTCCAATCTTTTGGGGATTCCAGAGAGTGAGAATACCCCATGCTATGTTTTCAGCTTTAATTTCCAGAAACTCAAATTTGTTAAGCCATTTACTATGGATTTGTCTTAACTTTTGAATAGAGCATTTCGTTTCTTGGACAAAAATTATATCCGGGGTTGCTTGCTGCATTCTGTTATTCAGCATTCTCTATTTTCTCTTGTTGCCGAGACCTCTAATATTCCAAGTTGTGAACTTCATAATTAACAATTGGTGAAGGAGTAACTGGTTAGATCTTTCATCTTACCTGAGTCTACCATGAGCTTGCCACATTCCATCCGGAGCTCGTTCTGCTTTTTCCTGCCTCTTTTTTTCCAGGATTTCTCGGTGTTAACCTTGGAGTCGTTTTTATTGCTTTCCCTCCTTCATTGCTCTGTCTTTCAGTGTTGTTTACTTCCTCCAAGCCCTTGGCCTGAGTTTTCCATAGGAATAACTATTGTATTATGTTGATCTCTTCTTGTGGTAGTGATTCTACCCCGCCCATAGTTCCTTGATTCAAGAACCCTTCTAGATCTAGGTTTTCTCTGTCCAGAATCTCCTGTAGCTCATTGTCTTCCATTTCCATCTCACTATGGTTCATTTCCTGATCCATTTCCAGTTCTGAATCACTCATCATGTTTCCTTTCTGTTTTTCATTTTCCTGTGTCTGGTCATTATTTTCTTCCTTGTCCCTCTGCTCATACTCTTCCTTCATTACTTGATTTTCTACTGCTATCTCTTCATTCTCTTCAAGAACTTGGAACTGATTTTGACTAACCTTTTGCCCTCCCGCTTGGTTTTGCTTTGGCCCTTTTTTGCCACTTTTTCCTTTATGAACTACTTTGTGAAAATTGCCTGGTTCTTTCGCTGTGTTAGTATTTCCTTTTAGTTCTGCTTTAGTGAGAGGGCAGTCTCTTAGAAGGTGCTTGTGTTCATGGCATCTACAGCATCTAAATGGAATATGCTCGTAGTCTACTGTTTGCACCCATTCCTCATCTAAAACCTCCAAGATAACTTCATCTGGAAGAGCTCTAGATAGATCCATCTCCACACAAATCCTTGCAAAGGAGGTATACTTTCCCCTCCTTGTGGCTTCAACAGCTTTGACAAACCTTCCTAATTTATTGCCTATGGCAGCTAGCGATTCTGTTTGCCAATAATCGAGAGGTAGAGAATAGATTCTTACCCAAACCGGGACTGAAGTAAAAGTTTCCCTCTCCGGAACAAAATTCATTCTCCATGGCCTCATATAGAGTCCTGCTACTGCTTAGAAGTAGGGCCCACCTTCAAACACTTTGTCTTTATCCTCGTTGTTGGTGAACACTATAGTGAAGAAACCCTTGGACCCTAGATGAAGATCAACGCTTCCTTTAGGCTTCCAGTGGTATCTGATCCAGGTTTGTAACGCTTTTTCCGTTGGCCATAGCCCCATGAATTTGCATATGATTGCATAAGTCTGCATGTGCTCCCTGTGTGCCTGCAACTCTGGATTATTTAATACTACTCTAGGAGTGATTTCTGCCTTGGGTTTGCATGGTCCCTTCTGTTTTTTGTCTGTTGTTCCCTGTTTTTTGTCATTTTCCTCCTTGTCTTTTGTGCTATCATTCTTCTTCAAAATGGAACCGTCTGTTTCCTCTTCCCCGTTTCTCCTACCTTCTTCAGCATTACCTCTGCCTCTCTCCAGAGGTTTCTTGTACTTGTTGGCCACTGCCTCCTTGTAGGAGGGAGAGGAGCTCCCTCCTCTGCGCGCATCCATGGGGAAAATTCCTCAGAAACCCTCAAACCCTAGCCGCTCCCTCGCCGCTCCTGCTCCCGTTCTCCTATTAACTCATCGGAAGAGATATCATCTGGATTAAAATAATAATCATACTAGATACCAAATCCATAACCATATCACGGATTTACATGTACATGTAAGAAAGCTACCAATTAGAAATTTGTTAATTTTTCTTTTTATTAGAGATCACATTTAGTGGCTATCTTTACTCCTATTTCAAATAGGGGGTGTTATTAGAAAAAAGATACCAATTAGAAATTTGTTAATTTCTCCTTTGGTTCCCACAAGGTCACCTGCATTTTTGGCTCTAAAATTACAACTTTGATGAAGATATAGACTTGAAAATTAATATATTTTTAAACACAAAATCCTAAAATAGACCTCCAAAAAATTAAATGTAGTGTTACTAGTAGCATACCATTTTCTTCAAAGTTAACATTACATCTTGTTCCAAATTCTAACCTTAAATTGTATACATTTTTTTTAGCTTAAAATTACAATTTTTAGAGAATTTTTCTAAAAAAATAATATTATTACAAATATGTTTTAATATACAATTAAACTTTAACTATAAATTAAAAATAAATTTGATATTATTACAAATATGTTTTTAATATACAAGCAACTTTAATTATAAATTAAAAATAAATGAAAAAGGCAATTTTAATGCAAATTAAAAAAAAATTAAAAAAAATTCAATATATGGTGGAAAAATTAAATTAAAAAGAAAAGTAATTGAAAAATAATAAAATTATAATTCAAAACTTAAAATGAAAACATGGAAACTGAAAGAAGGGCACACGCCCCCTCGTGCTCCTCCCCCAATTTCACTTAAATTTTAAAGTGAATTTTATTTTAGTGTTATTTTTTTTTTTTGAAATGTAGGATAGGTGATGTCCAATACCATTATTCATTTTAATTAAATTGGAATTGTGAGGTAATTTCAGGGGTCACCATCTCTCGTCGCCCAAACATTTCAAATGAGAATTTTAGTGAAATGGAAGGGGAAAGTGTCATTCTAAAAATCATTACCTTATTATTACCCTATTGTCATTTCAGTTTTGAGTAAAATGTAGAAAGAGAATAATCATTACCCTATTGTCATTTCACTTGTGAGGTAATTTCAGGGGTCACCATCTCTCGTCACCCAAACATTTCACATGGAAATCATTACCTTATTGTCATTTCAGTTTTAAGAAGTAAAATGTAGAAAGAGAATAATTATTACCCTATTGTCATTTCACTTTAATCAGTGAAATGCAGAAGAGAGAATGTTGGGAATCACAATAACGGGTAGCCAATTAACTCATTTTTCCTAAAATTTTAAGTGAAAATGGGCTATGATGCTTTACATCACTCCTCCCACTGTCAGGTGAATTTTCAAGCGAGAAATTTTTAAGTGTGGTTTTTGGAAAGATTATTTTTCCTAAAATTTTAATTGAAAATGGGTTATGATGCTTTACATCGCTCCAATTTTCAAGCGAGAAATTTTTAAGTGTGATTTTTTGGAAAGATTTTCGATTTATTTTCTGATTTAATTTGTCTTAAATTTGACAGTGATTCATTGAATCACAAGTTTGATAGAAGAAATTTTCACAATCGAAGTGTTTTGGGTGTTTTTAAGGTGTTGAATCTATATATAAAGTCAAAAAATCAATTTAAACAATACAAATCAAGATTTGGCCACAAATATTTTCATATCAAAAACTCCAAAATTTGCAATTAAACACTACTCCATTTTCAAGTAAAAAAATATAGGAATACCCGACCTTATACAAAATCTCTCTGTAGAAAAGACCAACGAATAATGGCCTATATATGTTTATAATTTTAGTTATTTATTTATTTAGTTTGGGTGACTGTTATTTTTCTTTTTATTTTGTAATATACTTTATTTAAAAACAAGTTTAAGTATTTATTTTTTTTAAATTATAAAATACTTTTATTTTATTCTAGTTATGGTGATTTTTATTTTTATTTACGGAGTTGTCTTTAGTGAATTTTTTGGAAGGTTTTACAGTGGGTTTTTCTAGTCAAATTTCTCTAAAATCCCGCAGGAATTTATTGAAATAACAAGTTTGATGGGCAATCATGTGCAATAGAAGTGTCCTAGCGGTTTTCCACGGTGCTGAATCCATATATATAGTAAAAAAAAACTAGTTTAAATAACACAAATCAAGATTTCACCTCAAATTTTTCCACCGGATTATTGAAATCACAAGCTTGATGGGTAATCTTGTGCAATCGAAGTGTCCTAGGGGTTTTCCAGGGTGCTGAATCCATATATATAGTCAAAAAAACTAGTTTAAATAACACAAATCAAGATTTCACCTCAAATCTTTCCATCGGATTCCACGAAAGTCCAATAAGTCGCACTAAAGACAACTCCTTTAATTATAGTTTTATAATTATTATTATTTTAAATTAAAGCACTTTCACTATTAAGAGATTCAGGTTTTATGGTTGATGGATCTATTTGGTATAATATATCATAAATGTGGATTTATCTAGTATAATGATATAATATATCACACCCCAAACCACATAGAAAAAATAATTATTATATATATATTTTAAATTGTTTATATATATATATATATATATTCCCTTTTTGTTTTTAAATATATGTATTGTTTACTTATTTATTTATTTATGATTGTGTTTGTAATAATACATTTGTGTTTGACAATTGCTACCTGGTATAATATGTCATAAATACAGATCTACCTGGTGTAATATGTCACCAATCTTCAAGGACCCCAGATTACATAGAAAAAGAATTATTATATGTTTTTGTTTAAATTGTTTATATATATATATATATATATATATATAATCTTTTTTGGTTTTTAAATATATGTATTGTTTACTTATTTATTTATTTTATGATTGTGTTTGTAATAATGCATTTGTGTTTAACAATTAAGTTATGATAGGTTTTCATGGTTTTCAAAACATTGCAATATTAACCTTACAAAAAAATGAACATGTTATTTGTAACATTATTTTATTATTTGAATGATAATTTTGAGGATTTGTTTCACGACATTATTAGTTTTCAAGGCCACAATTTCAAGCAAACGCTAATGTTAACTTCTGGAAAATTAGGGTGTTGTCACTAGTAGTAATGTTCATTTCGGAGGTCAATTTTAAGGTCTTTATTCATAGCAATATTGGTTCTTAAGATTAAGATTTCAAACAAACTAAAATTTTAACCCTAGAAAGGTACTAGTTGTCAAGGCCATAATTTCAAGCAAACCATAATGTTAACTTCAGGAAAATTAGGGTGTTGTCACTAGAAGTAATGTTCATTTTGGAGGTCAATTTTAAGGTCTTTATTCATAACGATATTGGTTGTCAAGATTAGGATTTCAAACAAACTATAATTTTAACCCTAAAAAAGATAGAGGATGTTGTGAGAAACACCTTTTGATATATGGTCAATTTTTAATTTTTGTTTTGCAATTACAAGGATTTGAAGCCATGATAGGAAAAAATTGTTATGTTTTCCTTAAAAAAGGTGCTACTAACAGCACTATTTCTTTATTCGAGGGTTGGCTTTGGTGTTTTTTGTTGATTTCAGGTAGCATCGAATGTGATATAGCGATGAAAATTCGTGGAGAGGCTAAAACACATGAGATCTCCAAGATCCAGAAATGGTTTGCACAGATTCTAACCGGTTTGGAAGATATTAAAATAATTAATATTTTTAATGGAGTTCCTAAGTCTAAACTTAGGAAAAACAAAATATTAATGGGTATTAATATAAAACTCGGTTAGAAGGTTCCAAAACTAATGGATCAAGCCAAATCTAATCTTGGCTATTGATTAGAGATTTAATCTCGACTGTTGAAGGACCAACGAGAAAATTATAAGAGGAGGGTTGAGGGTGAGTTTGAGAATACACCAGAGTGATCAGTCATTCATTTTGCTAGAGCAAGGTTGCTAAGCAAAAGTGTTTTAGTGATCAGTAGCGAGGGGCAGTGAGTACAAGGCAGAGAGGCAGGGACAATATTGGGAGACTAGTACAAAAGCGGAGAGAGCCAGAGCAACAGTCAGTCCAGGCTATGCAAAGCCCAACAGAGGCAACACAGAGCCCAGAGAGACTACGTCATCCACGCAGAGGTTAGAGGAAGTGAAGCAGAGGCTTTGAGAGGCTGCTCAGTGCCTCAGAGGGCTGATGCAGAGAGTCCTGGGGCTGACACAGGTTAACAGGAGGTTGACGCAGAGGCCAGAAGGGCCAACACTGAGCTTTAATTGTGACGGAGAGGATTTCATGGGACAAGTTTTCTGAATACTTGTTTCCGGATATAGAGGTATTGCTAACGTGTATTTTTCTCTGTCGGGTGAGCCGGTTTAGGCACCCAGTTGTGCTCAGATAAACTGCATAATAATATAACCCTCTGAATAGCTGCACTAATTTTCTTGCATTGGGTTTTTCCGGGGACATTAGTCCAAAAATAACGATGTCACTTGTTTTCTTGTTTTCTTTTAGTTGATGATCTATAGATGTTGATATTGTACTTGTGTTTATTTTTAGTATTTACATGGTAAATAACTTGTTAAGTAATTAAACAAGTAGGAGAAATAAACTAGATAGTACAGGAATAATTTCTAATGGGGTAGTCTTAGACATTTCAACACGGTATCAGAAGATGGTTGTAGATCATTAGCCGAGCAGAGCATTTGCAGCAAATTCAGCTGTCCCGAGTAACAAAGCTTATCCTTGTAGAAGGCGACAGAGGAAGGAGTGATCCAGAGGGACTACATCATCATTATGGGCCAGAAAAAGGTAGCGCAGAGGCTAAGGGAGGCAATATCAGTCTCATGCAGAGCCACGCAAAGGCCATGAGGGCTGACGCAGTTGGCTGGGGGAGCTGATTTTCTAGTGTCAAGATTACGTAGAGCCACGTGGCTAAATACTTTAGTTGCTAGGGTATAGAAGGTTGTGGGTAATTTGTGGAGTGAAGCTGGTGGGGTATTGTGGTCAGAACAATACCTAACAGGGCAAGACCAAGGTGGAGGGAGTTCCTACTGAGGCAGATTTCTAGCCAAGGAATCTGGATCAGTAGACGATCAGAGTGGGGGAACTTGATGTTGGCAGAGGGATTTCCAGAAGGGAAATCGAAACTCGGAGGGAGTCGAACCGAGAACTTCTAGACAGGAAGTTGAGAGACTCAGCAGGAGTCGAATAGAGGACTTCCAGGAGGGAAGTAGAGAGACTCAGAGGAGTTGAAAGAAGAGTAGTGAGATGGCTGTGAATGGGCTGAGAGATCAGGATAGGTTGGATGGAGCGTCCAACTTTGTGGTTTGGAAGGCCAGGATCTTGTCCATTCTAGACAGACATTGCCTCAAAGGCTTTGTCACAAGCATGATAGTTGTCCCAGTTGACCCAGCAACAATGAAAGGTACGAGGAGGCAATGGCTAAGGCTAAGTGCATCATCCTTGATGGGGTCAAGGATCATGTGGTACCACATATTGCCGAGAAGGAAACGAAAAAGGAGATGTGGGATGCCTTGAAGACATTATACCAGCGTACTTTCGTTCAAAGGAAGATGCACTTGGTGAATCAACTAAGGGCATACCAGATGCAGAAGGGAGAGCAGATAGATGTCTTCCTCGGTCACTTGAAGGAGATCCGTGATTAGCTAACTTTCATAGGGGCCACGCTGGATGAGGAATTGATGGCGAGGACCGCACTAAAAGTAGTTTCCGAGGATTGGGAGGTATTTTTTAAGAGCATACTCAGTAGGACAAGTTTTCCAGATTGGGAAGAACTATGGGTGACTCTTCATCAAGAAGAGATCAGACGACTGACCAAGGTAGGGAGTAGTGGAAAAGGGGTCAGGATCAAGAAGGAGGAAGAAGAGGATGTGGCTCTAGCATTTGCGGGAAAGCAGGAGAAGAGGAAGAAGAAGGACCTCTCCAAGGTCATGTGCTTCCATTGTGGAGAACTGGGTCATTTTGCAAACCATTGTCCTAGGAATAAGAGCAAGGGAGAGGCTTCAGACTCGAAGGAAGTTCCCACAAAGGCAGAGAAAGAAGTCGAGGAGGAGGATGATTGTGCCATGAGTGCTCATGTGCCACTTGAGAAGAAGTGGGGAGACATCAAGTTGTAGTCAAGAGGACTACATGTGATGAGGGGTAGGATCATTGAGGTACCCAACCTCTTGGATTATACCTTGCTACGGGAGCCCCGAAGAGGAGTAGTAGGACTGATAAATGATGGTAGAGACGGATGCGGATGAAGCGACTGAGAGTGCTAAAGTGCAGGATTCCTCGGACAGCGAGAGGCTAGCAGGCTGCAACAATGTGAGAGGCACGAGAGTGTTGCACCAGTGCATGATGACATAGAGAGGTGTGCAACAATGCGAGATGCAGGGAGTTGTTGCAGCAGCATAGAGGTCAGTAGAGGGAGCACTTTTTAGCGACAAAGGGAGTGTCAACATCGGGAGTGTTTCTAGCCTGACTGGGATGTCAGAGTTGGATGGATCAGTTACTTACTTCTCAGTAACTGAGTTGCAGTGCAATAGCACAATGCAGCATGGTGAGAGGGGGATGCAGTGCTGGGAGGTTGGACCAGCACCACCACGGATGCAGCAGTGGCAGTGGCAAGGCCATGGGACACAGTACATGATGCAGCAATGTAGAGGATGTTGGGCGAGGAGGCCTAGCATCAACATAGGACCGATGCTGGATAATCAATGTGATACTCAGTGTGGAGTATTACTAGAGCACAATCCTCGCTAAGAGGGAGTGTTGACTTGGGGTAGCATCAGATGTGCTCTAGCCATGAAAATTGGTGGAGAGGCTAAAGCACATGAGATATCCAAGACCCAAAAATGGTTTGGGCAGATTATAACTGGTTTGGAAGATATTAAAATAATTAATATTTTTAATGGAGTTCCTAAGTCTAAACTTAGGAAAAATAAAATATTAATGGGTATTGATATAAAAATAGGTTAGAAGGTTCCAAAATTCATGTATCAAGCCAAATATAATCTTATTCATTGATTAGAGATTTAATATTAGCCGTTGAAGGACCAACGAGAAAATTATAAGAGGAGGCTTGAGGGTGAGTTGGAGAATACACCAGGGTGATCAGTCATTCATGTTGCTAGAGCGGGGTTGCTAAGAAAAAGTGAATCAGTGATCAGCAAAGAGGGGCAGTGAGTATGAGGCAGAGAGGTAGGGACAATATTGGGAGACCAGCACAGAAGTGGAGAGAGATAGAGCAACAGTCAGTCCAGGTTACGCAGAGCCCAGCAAAGGCAACGCAAAGCCCAGAGAGATCACGTCATCCATGAAGAGGTCAGAGTGAGTGACGCAGAGGCTGCACAGTGCCTCAGAGGGCTGACGCAGAGAATCCCAGGGCTGACGCAGGGCAGTAGAAGGCTGTCGTAGAGGACAGAAGAGCTAGCGTTGAGCTTCAGTTGTGCCGGAGAGGGTTTCACGGGACAGGTTTTCTGAATACCTATTTCCAGATATAGAGGTATTGCTATCGTGTATTTTTCTTTATCGGGTGAGCCGATTTAGGCACCTAGTTGTGTTCAAATAAATTGCATAATAATATAACCCTCTGAATAGATGCATCGGTTTTCTCACATTGGGTTTTTCCGAGGACATTGGTCCAAAAATAACAGTGTCACTTGTGTGCTTGTTTTCTTTCAGTTGATGATCTGTAGATGTTGATATTGTACTTGTGTTTATTTTCAGTATTTACATCGTAAATGACTTGTTAAGTAATTAAATAGTAGGAGAAATAAACCAGATAGTACAGGAAGAATTTCTAACAGGTTAGACTTAGAAATTTCAACACTTTTAACACAAAAAATGGGTTTCTAAGAGCTAGAGTTCTCGTTTTGTTATCATAGTCATCACTAAGTTGGTAATTATGTTAAATGTTATAATATCTAATCTCATTAAGGACTTTTTGAGGGTATGGAGCATACAAACCCAACCTCCAAGATAAATTTATTAACATGGGATCATTAAAAAAGTTCTCCTTTTAACCACCTTAATTTTCTAATATCACCATTATATTTTACTCATCGAGAGATTTTTTATCATATAAACTTTATCCTCTCAAAATTTACCTTTCTTAGAACCACATTAACATCTACAACATTGACACACAAAAGTAATTTTTCCAACATGTCACTAACATACAATGCCATGTTAGCTATCAAATATTGTTGACATGTGGTAGGCGTATGCCCATGTGTCACCACCTCATAAGTTGAAACTTTCATAAGCGAACATGTCGGCTTGCTAGCTTGCATTTGGATCTAGGAAAATTATTGACAATCGTTTATTAAAAGTTCAATGTCTCCAATCTTTCATATTTCCAAATTTTTAGATTCATCCAGAATTTCCAAAAACTGTCAATCTAGGAAAAGTGTTCGATCAATAGGTCAACATCCAGATCTAAGAAAATGTAGATATTATGGTGTAGATTTGCAACTGCTTATGAAATTTTAATCAAAATCACAAGACACAAACCTACTCTACGGAAAGTAATTCACAATCTAGAACAAAAATTCAGACGTGTGATAAGAAGTAACACACACGCACACAATATTCTTCCTGGGGAAAGCAATCTGCTAAAAACCTCAATGTTTGCCTGCATTAATTTTATGAATAGAGATGTATTACAATTGTTTTTCTCAACTGAGCACAACCTATAAGTGAATAACCTCTCTCTCTGCTCACTGAGAAGCTCTGACCCATACTTAGTCAATTTTTTCCTCTATTGGAGCCCCTATTTCCTTGTGCAATTACTGAGAAATTAGGCCCATATTATTTAGGAATTTCTCCAAAATGGATTACGTAATTTCCAAGGTTATCATCTGACTACATGCAACACCTGTACTACACTCAAGACTAGTCTACAACTTACACTACCTTGGAATATCCACCTCAATTGGGTAACTCAAATTCTCTGCATGCACTAGATATTTTGAGATGATTGATCTATTAACTAGATGATCACAAAGTTACACTGAAGTCACCCTACACACCTAACCTTCCACTAGTTCCTCCAACAATTGGAACTAGTTTAACTGAAAACAACTTGAAATAATTGACATTATTTACTACAAATTAGCAATCAAACATTCTTAACTGAACTCTAACTCCTCCAACTCGAATTTACTGAGTAAACTAGGTGACACAAACCATGTCACACAAGTTAACTACATCCAAGTTGTCTGCTGATGTGAAAATTCGAATTTTCTCAATTTAATCAAGGCAAAAACAAATTGGGAATTTATTGTTGCATTTTTCAATGGAAAATATTAAATTCTCCATTTAATCATTAGCTAGAATTTTGGATTTCTAGATTGAAAACATCCACCAGTCCACGTCACCTTTATGACGGGTTCCACCTAAGCCTTTACTTCAGTAGCACTATGTCTTTAATCCCTATCAACACCGTGCCACCTTAACATTGAAATCTCACTCATCTAGATATCATGATTTTAAACCTTTTTCATATGCATCTAAAAATACAATCGTCCATATTCATATAGATCCGAAAAAAACCCAAAAGGCCATTATTCCAAAAGTAGGTATTTATCCCCCCTTTTATTTGTCCAGGTAAATACACCATTTGAGGTCTCTAAGTCCACCATCTTTAAGCCCCCAATCATATTTTGAAAATATTCTGTATCTCTATGTAGTTTTATGGCACCTCCTTTTTTTTTGCCAGGGAGAGGATCATGTTGAAATCTCCTACCAAGATCCATTTTGATGTGGGGTACCTTCGTCAAAGGGCTTATAGGGACTGGATAAACTCAATATTCTCTTCATTCCCATGTGGGTCATAAACATTAGTGCAAAGGACTAGATCTGGCAATCCTATGTACTGAATAACCAAAGTCAAGGAATGACGAGAGGCCTCAGAGGATACCACTTGGATTTTTTGGGGATTCCATAAAGATAAGAGTACTCCTACCTAATTTATAGATTCTATATCTACACAATCATATTTAGACTAGAATTTTCCAATGCTTATTTTCATACCATCCACTGTACATTTTGTTTCCTGAACGAACATGATATCTGGATTTTCTTTCTTCATTTTTTCCTTCAGAAATTTTTTGTTTTCGGGGACTATTCATGTGCCTTATATTCCATGTTAGAATTTTCAATGGAAAACAGGAGGCGGGAAGTTTGGACTCCATGGTTTCATATTACCTGAATTTATCAATAGAGATCCTAGTTCCTTAAGTGCAACGTTGTTTGTTTTCTGACCTCTTTTATGTTGGGTTTTCTTTGGGATCTGAATGTTCTGGATCTTTAGTTTGACTCTCAGGCCCTTTGCTTCTCCATGTGATTGTTTAGAGCCTCTTTTCTAGTTTTCTTCTCTTGTTAGAAACATGTATTGCACCTAATCAATTTGATCCTTTGAGGTTACTTCCATCCCTTAGGTTTTCCATTGTTCTAGGTTGTAGGAGATCCAGGCTTCCCTGCTCCATTATTTCCGACAGATCTAGATCTTCAACCCCAGTCTCACTAGGTGTCATATCCAAATCCTCGTCCGACTGTGAAGGGATTGCAATCTCACCTTCCTTCTCCTAGTGTTGCGTGGGTGACTTCAGTGTCTCTTCTTTTGCTGGAAAATCACTCTCTGATGTTTCTTTCTCTAATATCTCTTGCTCGGGCTATTGTTTTGGCTTCGTCTCACTAATTTCTTCGGTCAAAACTTCATAACGCTTTTTTTACTCCTTGCTCCCACTATGGTTTCATTGTTGTTGTATCCTTCCATCCTTCCCCCTTGTACCAACATTTGTGAAACCATCACCATCTTTGTCAGGATTAGGCTTAGACTTCTTGGGTTTGGCATTTAATGGGCAATCCTAGATAAGTTTCCCATGTTCGTGGCATCGGCGACACCAAAACAAGTTTTTGTTCATAATCAATACTCTTAGTCTAGCTCTCATCCTATAATTTGAGTTGGACTGCTTCAGGGAGGGCTCCAAAGATGTTCATTTCCACGCATATTTGAGTGTACGCTGTATACTTGCCTTGTTGGGTGACCTCTGAGAGTTTCAGAAAGCATCCCAGGTAGTTACCAATGGACTCAAGAGATTTTGGGAGCTAGTAATCCAATGGAATTGAATATAGTCTAATCCACACCGGCATAAAGGTGAAGGTATCTTGTTCTGGTGTGAAGTTCTCCTTCCAGCGCCTCATGTATAATTCCACTGAAGATAGGAAATAGGGGCCTCCTTCAAATATTCTATCTTTTCCTTCAAGATTAGAAAATACTACCATGAAAAAACCTTTAGAGCCTAGGTGAAGGCCCACTTCCCCTTTAGGCTTCCAAACATATGAAATCCACAATTTGAGGAGCTTCTCATTGGGCCAGATCTCGATAAATTTACAAATTAATGCATATGTCCTCATGTGGTCCGTGTGGGCCTGGGTTTGCGGGCTAGTCAAGGTTACCTTTGGTGTCTTTGTTGACTTAGGCTTGCATCTTCCTTTTAGTATTTACTTCTCAGACTATTTATCCTCCACTAATTCTACCACTTTTCTTTCGTCGATATTGGTGCCAAATACCTCTATATTTTTTGTTGGAACCTTACTGTTTCCAGAGCCAATCCCTCCAACCTTTTGGGAAAGTTGTCCAGCTCCTCCTTGGATACCCTTCCCTCTATCTATCATAACGTTTTGATAGGAGGGAGAAGAGCTCCCCCCTCCTAGTACTCTCATCTTGCTTCAATACCTTCCAAACAATTAGTTTCTTGCATTTCTCCCTCAACTGAGCCAGTGAGTGTGTAGTTCTTACTCAAAGGTGCATTTGGATATTTTTTCAAACAATCTTGTACATACTAGAAGCATTCATCTAATACTAAAGCTTCCTTGATATTTTCCCTGATGCTAAAGTTGCAAGAACTTATGGCTTCCAAGTGGTTTACTTGTATACTTCTGCTAAGTGCATCAACCACCTTGTTCTTTTCACCCTTGATGTACTTGATATCAAAGTCTAATTCACTGATGAGGGCTAACAATTTGACATGTCTTCCATTCAATTTAGGGTGGTCAAATAAATATTTCAACCCCACATGGTCTGACATCAACAAGAACTTCTACCTTATCAATCCATGTCTCCACATTTTTAATGCGTGAATGATATATGCGAGTTCTAATTCATGAGTGACATAATTTCTTTCATGCTCATTAAACTTCCTTGATCCATAGAAAATTACATGTTCCTTCTATCTTAGTACTCCACACAATCCTTCCTTACAGGTATTCGTGAAAGCTAATCAACAATCCTTAAGATGGTTGCACGCATCAGCAAATACTTGAGTTGCTCAAATCTAGCTACACACTTTGATGCCCACTGAAACTTCACCCCTTTTATTTGCAGAGATGTTATTGGATGTCTAATTTTCGAAAAAGTCCTGAATGAATCTATGATAATACCATGCCATCCCCATATAGTATCCAAGATATTTTAGCCCTTGTCCAAAGTATCCATGTAAGGAAGGCACTACTTAATAGAAGTTTCATCCCTTCCCTCCGAATTGTTAGTAAGGAAGAGAGATTTTTCTAAACTGATAACCATCCTCGAAGCGTTGCAAAATGTATTTAAAATGTCTAAAAAAACTAAACCATTTAGAAGTAGCTACCTTCCCGAAAAAAAGCACATCATCAACAAACAGTAAATTAGTAATGGCCTTGGAAGGAGTGAAATGAATTTTTGAAAGATCGCCCATAGCATTGGCTTCAATAAAAGCCTTACTCAGTCCTTTCATGACCAATAGGAAAAGATAGGGTGAAAGAGGACAACCCTGTCTTAGTCCTCGAGCTGCTTTGAAAAAACTAGTAGGAGCTCCATTAAAATGATGGAGAAATTGGCCAAAGAACACATGCCATTATCCATATTACCATTTGAGCCCCCAATCCATTTTGTGAAGTAGAAGTTGTAGATAAGACCAATCCGCCCTATCATATGTTTTTATAAGATCAAGTTTCATGACCACCATTGGCTTTTTGTTAACCTTGAAAATATAAAATACCTCTTGAGCGATGCCAATAACATCGAAAATGAATCTATTACATATGAATCCAAACTGATTTTGTGACATAACTTTAGACATCCCATCCTTCGATCTCAGTGCTATCAATTTTGCAATAATCTTGTAACCACATTGCACAAGGAAATAGGACTGAAATCACTAAAAGTATCAGGATCAAACTTCTTCAAAATGAGGGAAACAAAGGTCACATTTAGTCCACTTGAGATTAAACCTTCAAACTTGGAATACTCCAACACCTTAAGGAGGTCTTCCCCCATTAAATAAAAAAACTTGATAAACATTTCAACAACCCAACAACAAGGGCCATAGCTTTTGTCCTTGGGAAATTTTGGATTATAAGATAAATTTCTATTAAGGTGGTTGGACGCCCTAAATCATGAATGACCTCTGAATTGAAGAAACGAGGATACAAATTGATGATTTCCAGTTGATCATTAATGTTGACACCTAATCATCAGGATTGGGTGAATAAGTATAACTGATGTAAATAAATAATAGAAAATATGGAAAGTCACCGGGAGATGAAATGAACAGTATCCCCCTCATGTATATAATAAAGATCAACCTGGATGAATAAAATGAATTGTTTTGAGGAGTTACCTCCTGGTTTGACATGGTATCAGAGCCAAGTTCATTTTTGGCTTCCCTCTGCTTTGTAACTCCCTATTCTGCCTATGCAGACTAACATCTCTCTCACTATTATTCTACTGATTCTTCCTGGCAGCTCTGACGCTACCTCCCATCCCAGAATACAGTCGACTCATAATTCTGAAATGGTTTCATTCGCTGCTTGTCGATGAAATCGAGACTCCCGCCGTAGCAGTTACCGCCTCTGCCTTAGATGATCTCTGTAAACATTGTGAATTTGTCATTGGAAAAAAAAAATGCCCATCTCCACAACACGTATCCTCCACATCCCCACAGCGCTGAGAAAGAATAGCTCCGTCTCGTCCCACAGATTCCATAAAGGGAGAGAGCCAAAAGCTGCTGGCCAGAACGGGTTTTCTTGAGAGCTAAAATTTCCCTCACTGTGCATTTGTAAACCTTGCCATATGATCCTTCGTCTATCCTGGCGTGTTTCACATACTTTCCCAGTATAATCTTCTCCCCCATCATACAGTGAATATTGTTGAAAGCGTTTCTGATAAAAGTTGTGCTCCAAAAGCTGCTGCACGAAGCACCTAGAGAAGTTGGACCCGGCAAACCACACCATCAGCTTCCACGTTCTCGGAGGCGAGCACTGGCTACGCAACTACAACTCGGTGACCACGCTGAATGAGTTCACAGAGTCTGCCCACACCTGGACATTCCGGAAGGCAACACCAAGGAGAACACCCCTCCTACGCATTTTAGAAATCAGAGTGCCGCAGCAGGAAGAAGGACTGTTCCTTAGCGAAGGATTGGTATTTTCCTACTATTGTCCTCTTTTTGAGTTCTGCCTATATGTTGGATCGTACTCATCTTTGTGTGATGAAACTTCTCCTGTAAAATCTAGAAATTGTATGTTATTTCTTTGAAAGTCGATTGCTGTTCTAAGTAATGCATTGAAGCAGTGTTGAATAGTCTTGAAGAATGCGTTGAACTCCTGGTGCATTAGTCATTTTTGTTGGGTTGGTTGAACGATGGACCGTGTATGCCTATTGTGAAGTCGTTGCAGCAACTTTGTTGCATCCACTAAAAAAAAAATCCTTCCGATTTTCACTGCAATTGGTCGATTAACGCTCGAGTTTGAGCCAGGCTAGAGCGATGGGTACATGAAAGACAAGGTTTCGAATTTGCTTTAGGAAATTGCATTATTATTTACACCATGGGATTCAAATAAAATGATAAAGAACGGATGTAAATTATGAAGCGTTGGCATATATTAAGAAGGGACCGCACCACTATAGTCATAGGTACATGAAAGACAAGGTTTTGAATTTGCTTTAGGAAAAGTAAAGAGGGGAAATAATCCCAGCTTGTTGAGAATCATAAAGAAAAGTGTGGAGACTTAGAAATTTTGGGGAAACTATTCAAATATTGTTGTCATTTGGTATGTCCTTTTTTAATGGTCGAAATCCATTAACAACACATACGTTGAAGCGTTCGATGGTCAATGGCATGTGTTCTAGGGGATACAATATCACATAATACCTCTGTCTCCATATATCATATATCAGAATCAATTTTTTAGCAGCAGAAGTATTTTTACAGCACTCAGATTTTACAATGCATTCAATCATATCTTCTTCTGAAGAGGCTGTGTGCCTTGCTCATAAAGAAAAGAATCTTGCCCAAGATTCTTCTAGAGGAAGAGATGGTCGAAGAGGAAGAGGAAGATATTTCAGAGGCAGGGGGGCAGACACTCTCAAGGAGAAAAGTCAGATTTGCACTGCATACACTGCAAAAGAAATGGATCACATGATGCCTCTACATGCAAGTTACCTTGGGACAAAATTGAGCAGCAAAGAAACCAACCCAAAGGTAAAACTAATGACACAGATAAAGGTAAAGCACCTAAATCCACTCATTATGTTGTGGCACAATGTAATATTGGAGTAAATGAAGATTTATTTAATGCTTCACTTGCTTCTTGGAAAAATGATTGGTTGCTTGATTCAAGAGAAACTTGCCACATGACTCATAGAAAAGATTTTTTTGAATAATTTACTGACAATTTTGATGGAGCAGTATACTTTGCAGACCAATCAAAACTCAAGCCATCAGGGCTTGGCACAATCAGGCTTAAATTGCCTGGTCTTCCAGACTTTCTTCTGCATCATGTTCTATATCTCCCACAGCTGAAGAGAAACTTGTTGTCCTTGGTCCACATCCGCCAGCAAGGTCACCCCATTCATATGTTTGATGGCAAGCTTGAGGTGAGAAAAGCATCTGACCACTCACTTGTCATGAGGGGAATAGAAGAAGAAAGGCTTCTCAAGCTGCAAGGTACCTCTTCTCGTGCACAACATTTCTCATACAATTCTCATTATGAAGAAGGTACACTTCCATCAAGTTTATTATGGCATGCTAGATTTAGACATTTGAACTATGACAGCCTCCGCTTGTTGAAGAAAAATGGTGTTACTGGCTTTCCTACAATTCCTAGGAAACTTAAGCAATGTGATGCTTGCATTCTAGGAAAGCATAGCAAACAATCTTTTAATGATTCACATTCAAGAGCACATAGAAAACTTGAACTCATTCATTCAAATTTATGTGGTCCAATGCCTGTTTCTTATGCAAATGGAAACAAATATATGATGACATTTATTGATGACTACACCATAATGTGTTGGGTTTATTTATTGAAGAAAAAATCTGATGCTTTTCAAACATTCAAGAACTTTCATAAATGGATTGAAAATGATGCACAATCTCATATTGGCTCTATTCGCACTGATAATGGAAAAGAATACACTTCAAATGAATTTGAAAACTATCTTCGCCAACATGGGATCAAACATCAAACAACTGTGCCTTATAATCCCCAACAGAATGGTGTAGCTGAAAGAATGAATAGGACAATCTTAAATATGGTGCGCTCCATGATGTTTTTCAAAAATGTAAAATTGATGTTTTGGGCTGATGCAGTTCTATGTGTTGTATATATAAAGAATAGATGTCCATCTAATTCTATCAGAAACAAGACTCCCTATGAAATGTGGTATGGGCACATTCCTTCGGTAAAGCATCTCAGGGTCTTTGGTTTCGCTTGTTATGCCTTGATACCAAAGGTACATAGAAACAAACTTGGTGCAAGAAGTCGTAAGTGTATCTTCCTCGGGTATTCAAACACCTCCAAAGCATACCGTCTTTATGATGAAGTCAATAAAAAGTTTGTTGTATCTAGAAATGTAATCTTTCTTGAATCATCCAAAATTGACATTGTTGTTGAGCGGCAACTTGATCGCTTGGATAGATTCGCAAATGAAAAGTCATTTCAAGAATTTGATAATCAGATTCCACATCTTGAAGGGGGGATTCCTATACTAAATCAACCCGTGGAACCTTCTTCTAAAGCACTCTCTCCCCCACATGAAACTCCAACAATAGATGATACTTTAAGTGATGTGATTGATAGAATTGGGAAACTCAATCTTGATTTAGTCCCAACTCAATCAACGGAGTAGCCTAGACCATCTGAGAAAGGTCCCCCAAAGTGGCTGACAAAGACACTTGAAAGTGTTTATCCTGATGAGGTTGGAAAGACGGGAACTAGAAACTTAAACCGGAAAAATGGAGGTGACGTAGATGACTCTGATTCACCTGTTGATATGGATGTTTCTTATGATTGTGAATTGAATTTGTCTATAGATTTTGAACCAGCTCCCTTCAAAGAAGTCGCTTCTCATGATGAATGGAAAGAAGCGATGCAAAAGGAGTATGATGCCTTGATAAAGAATGGCACTTGGAAGCTGGTTGATCCTCCATTAGGAACCAAACCAATTGGCTGCAAGTGGGTCTACAAGAACAAGTATAAAGCAGATGGCTCACTTGACAAGCATAAAGCCAAGCTTGTGGCAAAAGGCTTTGCACAGAAGGAAGGGGTCGATTATGCGGAGACTTTTGCCCCCACAACGAAATGGGCTACCATCTGGACACTCTTTGCCCTAGCAACTCAGAATGGTTGGAAAGTCCATCAAATGGATGTAAAAACTACTTTCTTGAATGGAGATCTAAAAGAGAATGTTTTTATGTCCTAGCCTGAAGGATTTGCTGTGAAAGGACAAGAACATAAAGTATGCAAACTTGTGAAATCCTTGTATGGCCTCAAACAAGCACCACAAGCCTGGTATGAAAAACTAACAGAGCATCTTTTGAAACTCAATTTCAAACATTATGATCTAGATGATGCAACTTTATTTGTCAAGAAAGTTGGCAAAACAGTTGTGTATCTTGTGGTATATGTAGATGATCTTTTGATGACAGGGAACAGTGAAAGCTACATTGCATCCATAAAGAAGGAATTGAGGAAAGGTTTTGAAATGACTGATTTGGGTTATGTTCATTACTATCTTGGTATTGAAGTAACTCAACATCCGAGGTCCATATTCCTTTCTCAAAAGAAGTGCATTGGAGATCTGTTAAACAGGTTTGGCATGACAGAATGCAATCCTCTTACTACTCCAATGGAACAAAACTTAAAGCTCACATCCATTGAAGGAAAAGAATTTGAGGATGTAACAAAGTATAGACAGCTTATAGGAAGTTTCAACTACCTAACTACTACCAGACCAGACATTTCGTTTGTTGTTGGAATCCTCTCCAGGTTTATGCAAAAGCCTTGTGAGGGACATTGGTCTGCTGCAAAAAGAGTTCTAAGGTACTTAAAGGGAACTCAAGACTTTGGAATCAAGTATACACAGGTGGAGGACTTCAGCTTGATTGGATACTCTGATTCAGACTTAGATGGGGACAAAGAAACTGGGGTATCTACTTCAGGTTATGCTATGAGTCTTGGATCAGGAGTTGTCTCCTGGAGATCACGCAAACAATCAGTTCCAACAGATTCCACAATTGAGGCAGAATATGTGGTAGCAGCGGAGACAACAAAAGAAATTGTGTGTCTCAGGAAAGTTCTTGAATATTTGCAAGTAAAACAAGTACAATCGACTCCACTCATGATTGACAATACCTCGGTAATAAAGTTGGCCAAGAACCCAAAGTTCCATGATCGAACAAAGCACATCAATACTAAATATCATTTGATTCGACATCATGTTGAGGCAAAAACAATCCATCTCCGCCATTGTTCCACTAATGAGCAAATTGCAGACATCTTCACCAAAGCGCTTGGAAGAGAAAAGCTTGAAAGATTCAGAACGATACTTGGATTCACCAACATCGCTTCAGATTAAGGGGGGAATGTTGACACCTAATCATCAGGATTGGATGAATAAATGTAACTATTGTAAATAAATAATAGAAAATATGAAAAGTCACTGGGAGATCAAATGAACAGTCTCTCCTTCATGTATATAATAAAGACCAACTTGAATGAATACAATGAATTGTTTTGAGGAGTTACCCGCTAGTCTGACAATTAATATTAAATACCCCATATCAATAAAATTATTATAGAAAAAATCCTTACCAATTTTAGCCATCTCCTCATGAGAATTCACCCAATTCCCCTTTTGTCCTTAATCTTCCCTATGTGATTAACCGATCTCCTGACATTCATAAATTTATGAAAAAAAATTGAATTCATGTAACCTTCAATAATCAAAAGCATCCGACTTTTTAACCAAAAGGTTGTTTTCTCCATTAATAATGTCTCGTCTTCTACTTTTGATACTCCTTCAGCGTACAATTTTCTAAATCTAAGCGTAAACTACTTGGATTAGATTTGAATATATTACTTATTTGAAAGTCTAAATCAAACAAAATTTTTCCTTCCATCTCCCTGCTATGAATCCAAAAAAACAGTTTTTTTTTTTTTTTTAATGTAAATGAGATTCTCCAAAGTCTTGCAACACAGATTTAGGGTTACGTAGGTGAACACGTTTCCACTTACATCTAATAATGTGATTAAGTTCTTCAAATTTTAACCATCCCCGGCTGAACTTGAATGGATAATTTCGGGAAGTTTCAATACTTAATATCAGAACTTATTGTGAATATTGGTGGGAGGTGTGAAAATCGTCAAATTTAATTAATATATTGGTTTTGAAATTCCAATCTTAAATTAAAATCTTTACAACCATAAATGTTTCAAATATCTCAATTTATTTATTTATTTGTGCTATCATACTTATTGTGACCGTAATTTTATATGTTACTGAGGTCAATACTTGTTTCTGTTATTTGTGATTGAACTAATGGATATCTATATAAGATCTGACCAATGGAGATTAATTGATTTTATTCCAGTAGTGGATCAATTCAAGTCAGTGATTGAAAGTCAAGTTTGGAAGGTATTTTTTTATATATATTTTTAATTAAATAATAATTATACTAAATTTTATATTTTCAATTATGATATTTACTTAATTTGTAAATTTATCAATTTATTAAGTTAAAAATCAGAGGGTATCTCTTTTATATATAATTTTAATATTTAATTTATAAATAATTTTAAATAAAATTGCAAAAATTAAAATAAATGGGTAAGCATCACATCACACACCATTTATATTATCAAGATTTTAAGATGAGAATTTAAGATAAGCATAGAATGTTCTAAATCTCCATAGTGTTATGATTCTAATATAAGTATAGATTCATCCATAGTGGGCATTTGGACACTCTTGTCTCCACTTAGATCATACGATCATGCATTGTGCATACTTAATCCTAAACCCATAAAGCTGAAGTGTAAAGCTTTGATGTACAAACTTACTTGACATGCTAGCAAGCATAGGCCATTAGCATGTTATACAAAAAAGCTGATCTATGGGAACAAAGTAATCAAATTGGAGAGTTATAATAGAAGTGATTCTGTTGTTAGTGTCCATGAAGTAGCAGTTTTCATTGGATTTTGAGAGTTTTTATGTACTTTCTTTAATGTTTGTATGTTAATGATAGATAAATGTTTATATAAAATGCCTTTTATATAATAGCTCTATTTTATAATTGGATATGGAAATCTCAAATGTGAGTTTACCAAAGCTAAGATATGTTGATTGAGTTTGGGACTCTCAAATGCTAGGGTGCAACTGAAAAGCTCCCTCATTCTTGCTTGTAAAACAATCCACATTAAGATGCTATTCACAAATGATGTAAATCATGTACATTTATATTATTATTTAATTAAATTGTATTCTATTTTTAACATAGAATACGAGTGAGGCTGCTGCAAATCTATTCCAAACACCAAAATTCCAAAATCCAAAATTCAATCATCAACAAATTAAAATACAATTTATTTTAATAAAAAATTACTTTTGTATTCCCAACATTTTTTTCAAAACACACCTAATAAATTTTAAATTTTAAATAGAAATAAATACTCGAGAAAGTGTATATATAAAAAATTGGTATGCCCGGTATTAACTAAGCATGTTGTGGAATTGTTTGGGAGATATATCTGTAAAATAGTACCGCGTTTTCGGACAGAGGAACTCGCCACTCATCTTAATTTCTATTTACAATATTTTAATAATAGGCCTCGCGTCGTGAGATCAAGAAATACGCCGTGCATCAATGGCGCGCGATCTCCATGACTCTGATGTTACATATCAGAGATAGTGGGACCGGGTTGAGAAAACACAGATGGCGCGTGATCTCCATGACTCTGATGTTACAGATCAGAGAGAGGGGGACCGGGTTGAGAAAACACAGACAGAAGAGGAATCATTAATACTTTAACAATAATCAGATACTAGCCACCTCCCACGTGACTTATATAACGCAGTTTGCTTTTGTTTTTTTAACCAGATGAGAAAGTAATATGTGCACAAAATCTCCGGACAAGCCCAGAGAAGAGTAGTCATGCTTCCCTCAAGTAATATGTGCACAAAATCTCCGGACAAGCCCAGAGAAGAGTGGTCATGCTTCCCTCGCCTACATTAATCTAATTTAACAATAATCAGATGCCACCTCCCATGTGACTAATATAACACACTGTTTGCCTTTTCTAACACATTGACAAAGTAATATGAGAACAGTGTCCACGAAATATTCACACCGCCTGGGTATCTGAGTTTTCACCTGTCCCAGATCGATTTTTCTCACGAGTTATTATGAGGTTTCTTTTCTTGCCTTTTTTGGGTGTGTGTTTGGTGTAAAGCCTACTTAATCAACATCTACTTTAGACTTCGACTTCCTATTTTACACATTTTGAGGATGTTTTAATGCTCCCTTCTTTCCTTATTGGGAAAGACAACTTATTCAACATCATCTACTTTAGACTTCGAAATTTCCACATTCCTAAGATGTTTTAATGCACCCTATCTTCTTTATTAACTTTATTTTGATGGTTGACGCTCAATACTTATAAAACTCACCGTTCAAAACTTTCTGGCAAGATGCTTAAACGTGATGTATTAAGAAACTGGTATAATCCAAGTTAAGCGCATGGCCCAAATGTTCAAAGTCTACAAAGAACTTCCCATTATTGAGATTCCTCGGCGAGGATCAAACTTGAGCACTATGACTATGCCGGTTTCCCGTGATTGAGATTCCTATGTGAGAACCAAACTTGAACACTATGACTACGCGGGCTATACTTTTAACACTGGGTGTCATTTCCCTTTCATGTCTTGTTTTAGTGTGTTACATTAATAAATAAATTGTTAATTTATGGTTAGTGGGGATGGGTGAAGTTTAATTATTTAATTATTACAATTTTGTAATAATTTTTTTTTATAATATTATTATTTTTTTATTATTCTAAATATATTGTTGAATATATAAATGGATCTAAGACCTTTGAAAAGTTTAAACTGCATTTTTAAATATATCATTTTAACAATTTTTTACTAGGTATTGGACAAAACTAATAAGAAAATATGCACATAAAAAGACAAAAAAAAGAGGGTAAAACGTTTAGAATATGGTAGTGTGAATATAAGCTAGGGCCATGAGATCCAATAACATGCAAACTATGAAGTTAGAAGTGAATTATGCAATTTCTTAAGACTTACTATAAAGTTATTAATTTTCTTCAAGAGGCCATTTGCCCTCTTCTCTTAAGGCGATTTTAAAGTTGTAAGTGATCTTCGGGAATAATATATATTTTAGGAATAAGGTTATCTTGGATGTCAAATCAAGTACATGTTTAATAATATTTTAGGGAAATGTGTTGTATGTAACTTATCTTCATGCATGTATCATCATCTTTGATTGAGCTAGGTCAAGCCAAAACTATGAATAATATAGACTTATTAGAGGAATTGATATTTGCAAACCTATGTAGCTAATTTTACAAAGAATAAGAGGGGAGTTTTCGACACAATTTAGCCTAGATAAGTGAGTTAGAACATCGTTGCAAATGTCTCCTCTAAAGCATTAGTCCACAATTGTTCGGTGATAGATGGGAAGAAGTGCATTGGATTGTAGGTTGTCTTCATTACAAAAGGTAGGTGTGTAAAATAGAAGAAGCAATAAATCAAATTGGTACTTGCAGAAGACACTAAAATGCATCAAGTCATGGAATTAGCAAACCAAGCATTGGTTGGGAATTTTTATGGTCATAAATTGTTGGACCAATCACTCCAAAACTCGAATCGAAGGAAAATGGATGTTAATGTTAAGTTAGCTCCCACTTTTCCATATGTTGGTGCAAGGGTGATTGACCTTTATCTTTCCAATTTGAGGAAGATGCTTTAAATATTTTGGCATGTCATTAGTTATAAGGCCACTAAATACTTTCATTGAAGACGTGGAATCTCTTTCTTGATATTAGACTAGATAAAAATATATTTATAACCAATCTCGGTAAAGCTTCTTAATTTTCTACTAGAATTCTAGTTGATGGACTTGTCAAAAAAAAATCAATATTCTTATATTGTTTTGGAAACAAGCAATTTTTTTCAATGTTTTGATATATGTACTATTGCACACAATTTGGGGATAGTGGACCTTATAGAGGGTCTTGTACAGAAGATTGTACTTAACTAAGGGACCTATAACACTATTAATATTCCAAATATGTAGGTATCCATTTCAAGCCTACAAGATGTCATGTATATAGAAATAGCTACTAATTGTAGTCTTAATTTTTTTTTTAAGTTTTGGTACAAAAAATATAGTGAGGCACCATATTTAGCAAGGGGAAGGCCATTTCATCAGGTGGGTTAATATATGGGAAAGTTGGAGATATTTATTAAGTCCAAAGAGGTCCTTGATGAAGGCATGATACTTTGGAGACATTAGGTTAACATAAAAACAACCAATGGTTGAATCAAAAGAGGCACTAACTCTAGGAAACCCCCATGCTATTATGTTTAAGGGCACTGGTCTAAGGGTGAAAAAGTCAATGTTGCAATCTTCTTTTCAGTGCTTTAGTTATTTTGGTTTGGGTAAGTATCATTTTCGTGTTGTAAACATGGTATTCTTTGAAATGGATTATAAGTTGTTATATCCCAAGATCAAGACAAATTTATTGGTTTACAAGGTAAACCCTTCATTTGAGTATAAAGGAGTGAATCTAGGTATAGGGGATTGTTGATCAGAAAAATGGCCTAATCAACATTTCAAGGATACCACCCAGTCAAGATCTGTAACTTTGATCTATATTCGTTGAATGGTGGTTCCAACTGGTTCTATTGGGTCTAGTTACCCTTTCTCTATATCTCTGCTCACTCATAATATCTCTATTCTCTCACCAACAGAGAAATAGCAATCAAGATGACTCTCTTGCTGCTAGCTTGGCAAGAAAGTAATCCCTTAAGCTGATTTGGGGCTCATCCAAACCACCTCTAATGCTTTGCCTCTTGAAGAAGAGGACTTCTAGAAATGTGGTCTTTAAACTAAATGCAGATCTAACTCTATATTCCCTAAGACTATCTCGATTGGATGAAGAATTAGTTCTCCATGCAATCAAGAGCAAGACTAATAATAATTGGGATTTTAGCTTGAAAAACTTATGATGAATATATGGTTAAAGAAACAGTTCATTTAACTGACATTGTAATTGCTTATCATGATATGTTTAAGATGTCAATTAATCATAATGGTTGAATCACTAACATTAGGAAGTAGTTCACATAATGTTAATGAAAAAAAAAATAATGAACCAATAACATTTGGAATTAGTTCACATAACTTTACTGGTTATTAAATCAGGACAAGATAGTAGATTTTTGAGTAAATAGTTACTCATAAATATGATCTTAATAAGTAATGAAAAGAGATAAATGATAAAAAATTTCTTTACTGAAGATTAGATAGCTAATCTACAATATAATAATCAATATTGATAGTAGTGAAAATTATAAATTCCATAGACATAATTCTACTACCAAAAAGGAATGCAATTTTTTGTTAAAAATAATAGTATCTTTATAAAAACTAATCAAACCTCCTCTCTCACTCAATACAAGATTTTATCTTCAACAAGCCTCCTCCAAGTCGTGAACCTTGCTGATAGAAACAACAACTACAATAGTGCAAACACTGCTCCTCTTTACATAGGTCAGAATTGAAGGATACCAAACACTAATCACATAAATCATAGATCTGTGAAAGAATCACCTATTTTAATAATGCCTCTCTATTCTATTCTCTACTCTATCTCGTGCATTCCCCCCCTTCCTAGATTCATCCAAGAAGTAATATTTATACAAGGAAAAATAATAAAACCCCCCCCATATCTCTCAACAATATAGTTTATTAAAAGAATATAGATCTGGAGGTCATGCTTTTGTTGGAGCTTTAGTTGAATATAGATTGTCATGGTTAAGAAAATCCCAGCTTGGTTAGTGCTCTGATAAGATTGTACAACTTACTTGGAACTGATAGGTGGAATTCGTAGACATGGTGGTCTTTGAATAACAACTTCAACAACCCTTTATCATTTTAAGTTTGTATTACGCGAACCGGAGGAGTTTCTTTGACTAGATTTGTTTCTTCTTTGGCCCTGGAAGCCTCTCTATCAAATTGAAAATAGAGTCAATGGAAAATAGTTGGCTTTTATATTAAAATAGCGAAAACATAGATTAAAATATAAAAATGCATTAAACTATACTTATGCCAAGAGACTTTTTAAATTAATTAAGTGGCTTTTGAATTTATAATAATAATAATAATAATAATGGTCAGAGCATGAGCGACACATGGAAAGAGCTGATAAGTATCGGAGAAATGGATATCGGAGGTTTTGAAATGGTCGCAACATAGCCAAAGTTATGATATTGTGGAAATCTGATATATAGTGGATGTGATTTTGTATTAAATCATTGTGATAAAGCCCATCAGATCCGCAACCATATCTAAGATTGGAAGATTAGGTTTTATCAGATATTTTAGATGTGTATCATTTCAAAAGTTCCGATATACGAGTGGACGTGATTTCACAATTAAACCAAATCTTAATTCATATCGAGTCTGACATATTGGAGATTGGTACATATTAGAAGTCGGAGATGGAGGCGCATTGGGATATCAACATGGAGAGAATATCAGAGGTCGAAGTAGGAGGTTATGTCGCTTATCGAAGATCATAATTTTTAAACGCTTGCTGAGTTGAAAATCTCTAATCGTCGATACTCGGGAGCGGAAGTAATGATGTGGTAGGTGGGTACTTCCGAATACTCATAGTTTATAATATATAAATGAACTAAAACCACTTGGTATGAGGTTCAGGACTTTTGGATATTGAGGATTCTTAGGAATTCCTCAGATATCCAAAATCCAAAAACTCATATATATATATATATATATATATATATTGTTAATAAGATAAATATATATTGTTAATAAAATATATGCATTGCTTTATGATAAAAGGATATGGCCTATAACCACTTTACAATAGATCTTGGTCTCGGGGGCTATTTTCATAATTAATCAAATTGATTAAAAATTAAAATAAAACAAATAAAACTAATATTTACAAATAAAAGTTTATTATTTACAAACAAATAAGTTTATAAAAAAAAAGTAATGTACATTTTATACATTTAGCAATGAAAATGTCCAATCTTCGTTTAGGAATTTTTTGCAAACCAAACAACCAAATGAGGTCAACACGTTATGATAGGAAGATAGAAAAATATTAAACTCATTGAAGCAATCCAAATACTCTAAATCAAGTAGTAATATGACCAACCATTCAATCAAAGGGTCCCCATAATGAGAATTAAGTGAATAATGGTGGTGGTGGGGGGGGGGGGGGGGGGGGTTGTGTTTTTGCCACAACAATGGCAATACATTGGGAAGGAACAATTATCTCTGGAAGAAATTATGAGAATTTAAGAAAAAGGAATAAAGTTAAATCAATCGAAGTGCTAGGATTCACATTTTCAATGAAATCCCAATAACAAATAACAGAGTTTTATCATTTTGCATATCTCCAAAATTGATTATAAAAGTCAGGCAACAATTATTTAATTGATAACAACTTAAACTTAAAGAAAAAAATCTTATCATTGTGTTTAGTAAGAAAGATGAAATTTTGTTGTCATAGGTAGAGCCACTATTGCCAGCAAGCATCCATAGCCTCGACAGGGTTACCTCTTTTCCCAAAGGAAATGTGGGTATCCCATCTATGTTTAAATATTTCAGAGGAGACATGATTCATTAATAACTTTGAAAGCCATTGTTCTGGCTTGGTAATCAAATATTGAAAATTCCATTCACAAGCGTTGATAGTCATGAACAAGCTGGTTCATGATGAGACCTCTTGTTTTACAATGAATTACAATAAGCCATTATCCTAGTTTGGTGACCATATACGATAATGTCATAACCATCAAGAGCCATGATCACGATAGTTTGGTTGATTACAAAGACCCCCTATCTTTCAGGTATTTACACAACTTTTGATTTACACTCTGATACTTTTATCATAAATGGGGAGACAAATCTTCTCCTCAAGAGGTTGGGATATTTAGAATAATTATAAAAATACTAAACTTGTTTGTTTCTTTAGCAAGAGTTGTTTATAATATAAGTTGTTGAAAAAACATAATTATCTCTTATGTTATAAAGTGAGATCATCAAAATGATAAAGAAAAACAATATAATGAGAGTTTCAAATCTGAATCTGAAAGATAGAAATTTGATAATTAACCTGATATTCTTCCTTTTACCAATGAATTTCATTAAATAAGAGTAAAGATTTCCCATATATCAGACGAAAGGTGGGTGGAAAAGGCCCTCCAACTAAAAGGTTGGTAATATCACCAAAAGAACACACAAGGGGATTTTCAAAAGGAAACAAAATTTAACCCCTGATTGAGGTGCAAGTCGTCAGATGGATCCATTAAGGCCGTCTTAATGATGAGCACACAGAGGAATGATGCCACCACCTGCCACAAACTCGAGGCAATGGATGTGATCGCATTTGGCATGTTTAAGAAAAACGTTAGGAAGAAAGGTGGCAGAAACACTTTGGTAAGTTTTTGGATCGCTGTGGAGGATAAGAGTAAGGTGAGAGAAGGTGGAGGAGAGAGTGGAGCAACAAATTTGGAAGAGGGAGAGGTTCCATCGGCTCGAAACATTGGCTACCAAGTATGTAAATTGGTTCTACGTTCACTCCATCATGTTTCTCTCTGTATGGTTAGTTAATTGGGATATGCATGGGGGAAATTGGTTGGTGGGCAGGAGTAAATCAGGCTGGGAGAAGTTCTCGACATTGGGAGTCTGGTGGTAGAACCCCAGCTGCACTAGAAACTCCCTGATATTAACCTGCTATGGGATTTTACTCTCTCGCATGGGGCTTATCTGGCTTGAGGGCAAGGATGTCAGCCTGGGCATATGCTTCTATCTAGGATGTCTTGTAAACCAAGGGGTCGAGAGATGGGATGTTTTCAATGTTTGTTATACTGTCATTGTTTGTCATGCTGTCTTCACTGAGGTTGTTGCAGAGGTTTTGACGGGTTGGATCTTGAGGGTAAGCACCCAACACCCAAGTCGAAAAAGTTGTGGGGATGTTGTCGAGCGGCAGGGTCATCTGGGGTCTAGGACTAGTAATGAATCTAGCACTGGACATGCCAACCTCAGATGGTTGAATGGAATTCGACCAACAAGCAGAGAGTTGGATGGTTGTCTCTTGGGGCTAGACAATTAGAGCGTGTGTTGCAGTTTTTGTAAGGGTCATGCTGAGATGATGATGAGTCACTTAGGTTGGGGGAATAGCCATACAAATGTTGGAATTAGACGCGAGAGGCTTGACATTATACGAAAGGGTCTGTGACTGGCCATCTGTTGGGGCCTCGTTCCCAAGGCCGGGGTCGAAGCATCTGCAAAGCATTGGTTATGTGAGGGCGTCAACTAAGGCAAAGAAACCTGCACCAGGATGCCAGTAATGGACATGTTGGGTTTGGGATCCTTAAATTCTATCGTGATGCAATTGAACTAGGGGTGGCAGACTTTGTGGAATGGTAGAGCCTGCGGGCGACGAAAAAATAGAATATAATGTTCTGGAAATTTTGGTGTTGTGTTCCCATATCAGGTCCTCGACATGGCAAGTAGTCTAGGGTGTGAAGAGCATCAAGGTCAAGCTCTCCATTTCCACAAAATTTGATAGGAAGGCACCGAGATGGTGAGGTAATGGAAAAAACAATGAAAGGGAAGGGTGGAGGTAAGAGACCTATGGTGGCTGAGGTAAAGGAGGAACCAAGCTCCTCGATCAAGCGACGTGGCAGAAAGCCTGTGGCTAACTTGATAAATGAAGCGTCCACCGCATACAAGGAAGGCACCAATGATGAGATCAGAAGGCTCATAGAAGAATGGGAGGAGGAACTAAACTGACAAGCGAGCGTGAATGAAGTTGAAATGGAGGACTGGAGACTCCTCATTCCAGATCTTGGTCACACTAGAGGGAGAGTGACTCAATTTAGATAGACTCTGCGTCTTTACTAGTTGATGGAAAGTCTCTTGGGCAAGGCCCTGAAACAAATCTCGGTGAGCATGGCAACTGCTATTCAGGATTTCCCTAATTACAAACATGATTTTTCGAAGCTGCAATTCCAATTGCAGAAACCAGATGGATTCCTTGGCCATATGGAGAGACACTTCCCTAATTTTCTTTCGCCGACAGAGCTACCAGGATCCAGTGCTAAAGATCTGACACCGGTTGCATCTGCCTCCGTCGCGCAGGATGAATAGCTTGTTGGTTTTCAATTATTTTTTATTTCTTTATGCGGATAGCTTTTAATTTCTAGTTTACAGTCATATATATACATAGAAAAATAGAGTGTGGATGTGGACATGATAATCAAACTTATTAGCTTGGATAGATAGACTCAACATTTTTTGCTACTAGATGGCTTATCATGCGGTTAGGTGGTCAACAAACTTGGTTTCTTGATGGGTAAGTTGAGACCACCTAACCTGTTTTTATGTGGTTGTAGCTTGTTCATATTTTAATGAAAAGGAAGGATCGACCAAGCTTACAAAAAAAAATAAAAGGAAACAAAATGTGATGTCGTGAAATCGGGTCTAAAAGAAGGGAAAAGAGAAATGGAAACCAAAATAAAATAAAGCAAATCATTACAAGAAAGATCATGAAATAGGCATAACTCAAATAAGATAAAAGCAATATGCTGACATAAGGAATTTAATATCTTGTTATGTATTTGTCAAGTAAAATGTTGTCTTGTTAAATTAGTTTCGTGTTCATGATTTTGTTAAAAACTACCTCATGAAGGGTTGTGATTAAAAATTGCATTTGAGAGCTTAACATGGATTTATTTCCTTAATTAAGACTTTCTTTAAAAACATATCTTGAAAATGATATGGAAAAAGTTAAGGAAAACTCCTTGAGTAAGGCTATTTAGCATTTACGTTTATCACAATTGTCTTATTCATGGAAGATGAATCAAACCAAAACCTACAAAAAGAACAACAAAAATATAAGAAAGAAAAGCTAAAGCAGAAAAGAACAAACTAAAATAAAAATGCTAATAGATGATAGTAAAAATGCAACTGCATACTGGGAAGAATTTGATATTAATTTTACCTCATTAGTATTCATCTTCTTCCATGTATTTTAAAATTTAAAAAAAAAAACTTTTTATTCAATCTACAAAACATTAACAGAAGGAAATCTAATTTTTTCCTAATCCTAATTTAAAAAGTAGATTATGGCTTGGTAAGATCAAACTTCCAGTGCAACCATTCAAGTTCTTTGTTTACTCCATGCATGCAAAAAACAAATGTTATCAAAAATAAAACTATAGCTGAAACATTAAAACAAAAATGAAACACACTACGTACTTTTAAAATTGAAAAAATAAAAATAAAATTATTTACAAAATACTTCCCTTGAAACTCTTCCAAATATTTGTCTATAGGATCATCAAGATAAGGATGTGATTCAGATGTTTGAAAAGAATTCAAAGAAAGAGGAAACAACAAACCAATATTAAATGTTAAATCTTTGCAAATGAAAGGTTGTTGTAAAGAAAAAGAAAAATCAGAAATCTTCTTTTCAAAAGAATCAAGTGGATAGCAATGAGGAAGATTTCTAAAAAGAATGCATGGCTGGTCAAAATGTATAGATGTACTCTTGAGTGTTATCATTCATGTAAAATGCATTTGGAAATCTGAAATCAATTGTCCAATCATAAGATAGAACCTCAACCTAAGAAGAAATTGAAATAGATGATTGAAATTTTGAAATTGATTATTGCATGTACTAATTAATGCATTTGTTGGGAGTATGGAACTTTGTTGCTCAAGATGTTAGTGTAGTATGTGCACAAAATCAAAAACAAAATTGAACAAAGAAGGAATTGAAAAGAATGAGAGAAAGGTAATTTGTAATATACATCTATGTTACAAATTATGTTACAACATGGTGAAAGTTTGTTTACAGAGATTTCCTTTTTACAAGTGATTATGAATTTAAAATCATTATTATCTTCAAGATTAAAGCTGCAAGAAGGTACATTATCATTGTAGGATTGAGAAATTGGAGTTGATTTATAATCATTGAAATCATTATGACTATGAGAGGGAGTGTTTGAACTATTATCTTTTTCACTTTGAAAAATAGATTCATTTGAGGATTGGGAATCAATTAAAACAATTTTTGAAGATGAAGAAGAACCAAGTTCAATATTTTCATTGTCATAAATAACTTTATTAATGTTTTCCTTGGTATTTGATTCTTCATTATAATTACAAGGAAGAGAATTTAAATACTTAAACTAGCTTGTGAATTGATGTTCAATAGGTAGGTTATTGGATTTAAAGAAAATTAATTTCAATTTAAATTTAACTGAAAATCGATCCAAGGGCTCACCTTCGGTCCTACGCAATTCAAGTAGCTTTTTTCACACCCTTTTGTAGTTGTATCGTTGAAAATCCTGAAGGAACATTGCTGCAAACGCATCCTAGCTATGTACTGAGGTAACTGGAAGTGAAAGACACCAATCTTTTGCTTGACCTATTAGAGTATATGTGAAAATCCTGCCAAGATAAACCTCATTAATATTAAATTTTTGAGAATTTGAAATGAAATGAAAAAGTTGATTGAAGGTAGAAGACTTACCATTGAACTTTACCTTTGAAAATGTTTTAAATCCATTGATTGGAGTAGTGTTTGATTGTGATACACTAAAGCATATCCAAAGAGGATTTTTGGAGGAACACATATTTCAAGGTTTAAAATTCTGCAATAAAAAGTTTAACAAACAATTTAAAACAGGCCTTCCCTCTAGCGCCAAAAATGTTGAGCGGAAAAAATGGTTGAATCAACATTTTAAGGATACCACCCAGTCAAGATCTGTAACTCAGATCTACATCCATTGAATGGTGGTTCCAATTGGTTCTATTGGGTCCAATTACCCTTTCTCTATATCTTAGTTGGCTTATAATATCTCTATCCTCTCACCAACAGAGAAAGAGCAATCAAGATAACTCTCTTGCTGCTAGCTTGGCATGAAAGTAATCACTTAAGCTGATTTGGGGCTCAACCAAACCACCTCTAATGCTTTGCCTCTTTAAGAAGAGGACTTATAGAAATGCAGTCATTAAACTAAATGAAAATCTAACTCTATATTCCCTAAGACTATCTCAATTGGACGAATAATTATTCCTCCATGCAACCAAGAGAAAGACTAATAATAATTTGGATTTTAGCATGAAAAATGTTATGATGAATATTTGGTTAAAGAAATATTTCATTTAACTGACATTGTAATTGCTTATCATGCTATGTTTAAGAGATCAATTAATCATAATTATTGAATCACTAACATTAGGAAGTAGTTCACATAATGTTATTGAAAACAACAAATAATTAACCAATAGCATTAGGAATTAGTTCACATAACGTTATTGGCTATTAAATCAGCATAAGATAATAGATTTCTGATTAAACAGTTGCTCAAAAATCTGATCTTAATAAGCAATGGAAAAAGATAAATGATAACAGATTTCTACACTGAAGATCAGATAGCTAATCTACAATATAATAACACTACAAGAAAAAAGGTCATTGGTGTGGGTCATGCTTCAATGTCGCATATGGTGACGGTCTTTAAAAAAACATTGTTGTAAGTGTATATAGTGATGGTCCTTTACATTTTGTCACCAAAGCCATTTTTAATGACACTTTTGGTAGGTTCCTTAAAGGCCCGTCACTAATTCTCTCTTTGGTGACACTTCTAGTGACGATCTTTTATTGATCATCACCAATGATCTTTTTGGTTACTTTTGGTGACGGTCAATAAATGTTCATCATCATTTATCATTCCAATGAGTTTTTGATGATGCTTCATGTCTATGACGGACCTTTAAGGTCCATCACCAATGTTGCACATGGTGACGGTCTTTAAAAAATCATTGTTGTAAGTGTATGTAGTGATGGTCCTTTAAGGTTTGTCACCAAAGCCATTTTCAATGACACTTTTGGTGAGGGTCGTTAATTGCCCATCACTAATTCTCTCTTTGGTGACACTTCAAGTGATGATATTTTATTGACCCTCACCAATGCTCTTTTTGGTTACTTTTGGTGATGGTCAAAAAAAGTTCGTCATCATTGATCATTCCAATGAGTTTTTTATGACGCTATGTTCCTGTTACTATATTTTTTTTGCAAAACATAATGATTTAATACCATTGTTATGGAGTCTTTTTCATTATGTGTCCAAGGTCATAGTGGTTATAATAGCCAGTCAATTTGTTAAGAAGTAATTAGTGTGTATCATTTCCCTTAAGTCATAAGAATATATTCTTCCTATGAGTCAACACATGATTCATCTCTATTAGGTTTATTATTTAGCAAATTTCCTTTAAATGAAGTTCCACTAGTGTGTGTAGGAACTATATTATTTAATACATAATCAAGCTCTGTCAATTCTATTAATGAGAGAGACCTAGCACTCCTCAACACTCATGGCACACCTTAACATGCTTTGGAACAATACACTAACATTCCTTGGCACCTCGCATGTCATGGAAAATCTTTGTACCTAGAGCATCTTGCCATGAGTAGGATTCCAAAGCACATGTTGGCATGCCATAGCATAACATAACACTCCCCTATCATGTGTTGGCATTCCCTGTAGTCCCTAGCATGCCCTGGAACTCCTTGGCATAATATTGCATTGACAAAAATTAGCACTTGGCACACATTGGCACTTAGCATGTATTGGAACATATTATTAGTGTGCCTAGCATGCCCCTTTTGAAAAAGATAAAATCTCGACTTATTAACCCTCTTATGTGTTCATTTCCTTTCATTTTAGCTTGGTTATTCCTTTTGTTGCCTTGAAACTCCTTGACGCATATTGGCATACTCTGGCACCCTGCACATCCTAGCATGTATTAGCACCTGGAATGCCTTGGCACTATTTTGCACATGTTAGGACACCCTGGAACTACCTAACACACTCTAGCACTTCTTGACATTGCCTGATATCCCCTGGAATGCCTTACCTATTCTTAGCATACCTTGTCACTCCCTCCTTGGCATAACAACTAGCACTGATTAACACTCCCCAACTCACCCTCATATTCATTCACTTCCATGCATTTTGACCTAGTGCTACCTTGTGTTGTCCTAGTACTCCCTAACACTCCTCACCATGCATTGGCACTCTCTAGCACACCTTAGCACTCATAAGTGAAGAATGAAACTTGTAACCAATGTTACCAGACCGAAATAGACAATAAATCGGTGAGGAAAAAGAGAAATAGTTTTAATCAGATTGGGGAAAAATCGGGAAAAAATCAGTGAATTCAATAAATAAAATATACACATATATTGAATTAAAAAAAAAAAAAAAAAAATCCATGTCCAAACAATTCATAATATCAATAGATGTCCAAAATATCATGAATGAATAAGCATCTCATATATGTTATGAGTCCAAACATGATCCAAAGTACTGAGTCATGACTCCTAACTAGTGACTACATAGAACTAGAAGCAACTGCTTCTAAAAGTTTACAAAAAATTGCATACTAATTAGAAAAAATCAGTAACTAAGAGTCTAATACTCTTAAGAGTGAGAACTAGAAGCGATTCCTCCCACTCCTTTTCTTGCTTGACTCTCAAATTTCTTCAAGTCATGTAGGCTTAAAAGAGGAGCCTCCTCTAATTGGACCCAATCTACTGCATTTGTAGTTTGCAAATCTATCTCTTCAAGGTCTATTGGTGAATGATCCAAACCTATCATTATAATGAGACATTGAAATGTCAATTTAAGTTTGACTTTGAACTTTAAAGTTTAAACTTTAAATTCCAAATCAGATTATGAAACCTTCAAATTCAAGCTCTCTCCTAGTATTTTCTTGTTGCAAAGTTGTAAATTGTAATGGAAAAATACAAGGTCATTTAAGCACTTTTGTGTCATTTGGTTGCACTTCTTAGAATGTATTTTCTCAAACATGCTCCAGTAGCACTCACAACCTAAAGCATTGCATGCTTGGTTTAAGATTCGAATGGCAAATCTCTTCAAATCTAGCGTATCACTACAAACATTTTGCCACCAAATACCTAGCAAGTGGCAAGGGTTCGTGAGTAGACGTACTAAATACTAAATAGTAAAAAATTAAAAAGACAACAAAATTTGATAAAACATTTAACATACAAAATAAATTTTAAACAAATTTAATGAACTGATAAAGCCTTCAACCCTTAAAGGGTACCTGGCAACACCTTAGACCTTTCTCGCATAACACTGGTATAGGAAAATAATTTAGGTGGTGCTCTATAATCCTATAGTTGGGAAAAGACACGACTTTGAAATTCTGGATCAGGGGAGCACCTTTTCATGCATGTCATAAGTTCTTTGTGAACCTCCCCATCCTCATTAAATTTGCTCTTGTCATAAAAATACTATGGTTTTAAGAAGTACCTAGCAACATGTAAGGGGGAATGCAATTTCCTATCCCAATGTGCATCAATAATGTCCCAAAGAGGCATATAATTTGCCTCCTCATCCCCATATCTTCTTTTGGTGGCCTCCTTTGCGAGATCCGTTGCCTCATAAATGTAACCCATAGCAAGTTTGTCACCATAAACCATCCTGAAAGTTCAAGCTTTCAAATTAAAATAAATATGAAACATTGAAAATAAAAAGAAGCTTGAAATGAAATTTAAAACATGAAAAAGTTAAGAGACTTGAAGTACCTAAGAACTCTAATAAGGGACTCCATCACAGCAATAATCTCTTCGACATCTTTCCAGAAATCGTCATTAAACACAAGTGCAACAACTTCAATGCCTTCAAGGGTCTTGGAATGTTTAGATGCCATCCACTCAGGTCCCAAGGACATCCTCTTCAGATTTATCTTTTGCTCAACCACAAATTGCAAAGATATGAAATTTGTTACAAATCTAGTCACTGCAGGTCGAACAATTTCTTTACCTTCAGTGTATTTTCTCATGGTGTTTAGGACAATAATGTGGTTGTATAGGTATTTGGTTATGGATTTTTCCTTCTCCACAACCTCATGTATCCAATGAAGCTTACCAATGTCCTCAAGCATTAAATCTATACAATGGGCAACACAATAGGTCCAAAAAATAATGGGGTGCCTAATCTCAAAAAGTCTACCAACAGCCATATAATTAGCTGCATTGTCGGTGACAATTTGTACAACATGTTCTTCTCCCACTTCTTGAACGACTTCCTCCATCATTTCACAAATAATTTGTGCAGTCTTAACCTTGTCTGAGGCATCCACTAATTTGAGAAACATTGTACCTATTGGACAAGATATAAGGAGATTTATTAAAGTTCTGTCCATCCATCACTCATGATCGTGCACCCTATTTCTACCCATGATGAACGAAACTCAGATAGCACAAGCATGGCATCTTCAACACTTTCTAATAGCAAATTTGTCCTAATTCTCTCTCATGAAGGAGCTTTGAACCATGGACCTACAACAGCAACTGCATCAATCATAGCTTGCCAATAAGGACTTATGGCATAGCGGAAAGGTATGTTAGAATAGTACCAAAAGTTAGCAATGGACTTCCTTGCCTAACTATGGATATTTCTTTTCCAATCAGTGGTATCCAAGGTAGGTTGGGAACCGGGTTTTGTGTGGGGAGAAAAAAAGGTGTTTATGTTTCCACCTCCAATGTTGAATGCAGGAGGATTCATTTGGCCTTGAGTTTGACTTGGACTTGGAGGCATGTGTGGAAAACTTGGGAACTGCATTAAGGATTCAACAGAAGGAGATGAAAATGGGGTAGTGGAAGAAAAATTGTCAACTCCAGGAGTTCCTATTTCTTTTTTTTTCTTTTCTTTCTTTGCATTATGCTGACTCAACATATCAATGGCCAAGGTTGCTTGGTGTTTGACATTTTCGTCAACATTTTTGCAGAGACCTATATCATGGTCGGGTATTTGTGCAAGGTGGTACTTGAATCTATAAATTCCTCCACTACATTTCGCTTTGCAAAATTTACAAAGGAGCTTAGGGTCTCCAAGAATCTTGTCACAATAAACCCAATCAAAGTCCTTCTCCCTCGGCATTGTTGTTGTTTTGGATTTGTGTTTAAATTGTGGCTTCTGTTTAGATTTGGAGTTGTGCCTTCTATTTAATTTGGCTCCTATAAAATACAATAAAAAATTAAAATTAAAAATTCCATATATAACTTCGCAAAAAAGAGGGTTGGTTTTAAAGGATATGAGGTTTTGTTAAGGATCAAAGAGGAGTCTGTCCAACAACACAAGCACATTTCGACCTAATATATCATTATGACCTTGAAACACAATTAGGTATATATGAGGAAATGCTACCTAAAGGAAATATTATCAACATATATTGCATTGTAATCTTGAATTTGCAAGTTCGTTTAGCATAAGACAATTGAACCAATACATCAATAACAGATTCTGGAAGAACAAAAATACCCAAAGTTGTGAATGCATGGTTAAAGCCTTTGAAGTCGGCAAGACATCGACCAAGGAAGGAATGCTTGATGACTTGGTCGATGGTTGGTATGAAACCATTTCTTAGTGCATTTTTAAAATCTATTTAAGCACCATTTATAGGGTTGACAACTCATAACCAAAGCAATACGTCTAACGTTCGATTGTTGAACAGTGAAACATGAAACTTTCCATTGAAAACGACATTGAAACTTCAATATAGTAATATACCTATTATTTAAGCCAAGTGCCAATGTACCTCGATTGTTGAATAGTGAAGCGGCTAAGCCTAAAGGTAACACACACTGAAGGTGACGCACGACTGCCCGAGGGTCGATATGGAGTATGGATAGAGCACACATTGGCAACTGCCTGATATGGAGTCTAGACTTAGGCTCACCTTGACGGTTCCCCGATAGTGAGTCTGGATTGTGTAATAGTGAGTAGTGATTGATTACTGAAGGTCTTGACATATGAGTTTTGGGCCTGAGAAATGAGAAATAAATTTTGGAATGACTGACATTTAGTTTTTAGCAATGCGGCATACCTAAACTTGAAAAACTCGTGCTCGTCGAGTCAAGGCTGAAAATCAAATAAATTGGAATCAATCGCAGGAATCTGCTTTAATTGGAAAGTCTCAAGTCAAACTTGCATTGACCATGAGTTAAACTTGGTCAACGTGAGTTTGACTCACAAATATTTAGATCGGATCATTTGGAGAGCGAGCAGATTCTGACTCGTGATTAATCACGATTGATCGGCGAGTCCTGTTTCATTGCTTGTAACTAAAATCTAAACTGAAAATAGGAGATCTTACAATTGAAACTAATTGTGAATTTTCTAAACTGAAATTGGCCCATCGGCATCATTTCTATTTGTGGTTGGGCGCATCAACGGAAGAGATTCATTTTAAATCAGGTTCATGGAGAAAATATTTTATGGAAGATGTTTCTTTTATGTCGAGGAAGACATAGTAATATTTTTTATTAAATTTGAATAACAATAGTATCTACTATGTATCTTTTGTATCTCATTATTTTTATCTCCTATAACTTACAAAATGTGGGGTAATAGTCGACATGTAGCATCAATCTCCACTCCTTTTAATCCAAATTTCTGCATGCAAACCTTTGTGTCACTTGTGCTGCAAAGCCTTCGTTGTAGAGTGTGGAGTTAACACCTACCTCTACATGATAAAAGCTACACATACCTTTTGACTTGGTTTTTTCACCTTTTTTCCATTTTTTATTTGGAGTTTGGGACAACAAGCTCCACATAATTGTTTTCCATACCTCTATGTGAGTGTAACTTTGCACAAGTTCTTTGCTTCAACCAATATCAAAAGCATTTGTGAGCTTCTTTCAAGGCATGAATACATGCTTCAATCATGGAAATTAGTAAAGTTTCTAAAGCAAAAAATAACCATGGAGTTATCCTTTTCCATTTCAAATATGTTAGGATTCTATTGAGAGATTTTTAGAGATAATTATTAACTGGCCCTCTACTTTTCCCTTTTCCTTAATATAAACTGCATCTCTTATTACATTTCTAATCCAGAGATTTACATCAAATACTGGATCAAAGGGCCAAGGACTTTTCATAAATGCTTCCTTGTCCAGTAGAAGAATAAATGGTCAACATGTTAGCTTGGCTCCAATTTCTTGGGAATTAATAATTGTTTTGAAAAATGACTACTCTTGTTTGAATCTAGAACTATGTTTAAGCTTTGAAAATGGATTTTCGTCCAAATTGATCTTGGAAAGGTCCTTATTAAAGGCTTCTCTATATCTCCTCCACTAGAATGAATGGATGTATGTTGAAAAGTATAGCAGAGCTCCCTTTTGAAAAGCCTGATCATCCCATTGTCACCAAGAGCTCCTCCTTTTCCCCAAATTAGACCCAAAACAACATCAAGTACTTAATTATGATCCAACCTGAGAAATTTGGATTGACACTCCAACTCAAGAGCTATTAAATTTAAAGTGCACTAATATGATTCGCCATTCTTTCATTGAATAAGTATATTGTTTTTGAATTTGTCATTTGTGCTTGTAGTATGTGGTACTGACCTTGTTTCACCTGAAAGGGTTTTTATTCTTGGACTATGACAATGCTAGTAAGATTTAGGCCTTTTGTAGTATTTGTACCCCATGATCATTTTTGCAAGATGTATGTCCTATGTGGAAAGAAATAAGCATTTAGTTATTACCTCCTAAACTAAAGCACTAATTCTTTATTAGGTGCCATGTAACGTCCTCTACAAATTGAGGATGAATGGGACGTAATATCCTATCCATCCCCATAGACTATAGTCCTCCATAAAGGGGAAAAAACCCCAAAATACCCATTGTTGGGCAATTTTTGGGGAAACTGGGCTTAAAAAACCCAAATTTGGGGTTTGGAGTAAGGTTTACTTAATCACTTAAGAATATGAAACCCCTCTGGAAAATCTATAAATAAAGAAGGATTGAATTCATTTTGGATCACCAAGTGTGGATTAATTCATTTGTTCTTGAGCATTAGGTCTGATAGTTTTTTACCCCTTCTATCTCTTGTCAATTTCGGTGGTGAAATATTCCACCCTAGTTGACATTCCCTTATTATCTCGTTGTTTGAGCACAACGGTCTTTGGCTGGTCAGCGAATTCTGTTGGACATTGGTCTCTTGTGTTTTTTTGGGCACAAGATTTCTGTTAACGGTGAATGAATTTGGAGGATAGTGCATGATAGCTTAGTTATGTTTGGCATACACCTCCCTTGAAGGAAGCAACAAAGTTTCTGAGTCCTTAATATCTTGTTCTGGGCAAAGCACTTACCTTAGGCAGTGGATTCGTTCTGGCACCTGGAGGAGCGAAACTCTTTACTTTATTTAGTTTTTACATGCACGGTTAAAAGGAGCACTTCCCTAGTTATTAATTCTCAACCTTAGCTATGGAAGCATGTTTTCATATCTCATATCATATTCACTACCAACAGACTTTAATTGTATTTTCTATCCATGCAAGGAAGGTGCATTAGGATTAGGAGTTAAGAAAGTTGAGACATTGTTGTACATGTTTCCAAATTCATTGTACCTTCCAGACTAAAGGAAAAGTGAATAGTAGTGTTTGAAATTTTTACTTATTTCTTGTTTCAAAGAGTAATAAATAGTGATGTGATTTGAGTTTCAAATCTGTGTACTTGCTGTTACTTTCTTCAGTGGCATGTGCTTCCCTGTTCAGAACAAGGGGTTTTTCTGTAGTATCTAGCCTCCAAAGCTTCTTCAATGCAAACTAAATATCAAATCATGCCCTCGTACTCCAAATCATCTAAGGCATCACCCTAGAGAAGTTCCAAAGTAGACCAATGAGCTTTGATAGGCCAACTCCAACCCCATGTCACTATACAAGTGTTGACATCACTGCTACAAAAATTATTCTGAAGTGTTGCATCCTACACCAATTCCTAAGATGGATGCCCAAAGGGGTTCTAGAACAAGGCTCAACCTTCATTACCACATTTAAGACTTTTCAAAGGGATTGGTCCCTTTAAACCATACCAATTTTTACACTTTCACAATTTGGCCATGTTCCTATCAATTTATATTTTGTATTGAAAAGTCAATCCTATTTTACATGTTTATTAAATTTAGGAACAATTATAGGTAAGCTCTAGCAAAATATCAACAAATTTGTGGGTTAGGTTGGCATTTCTCCAAATACTATCACACATGTATATATAATCACACATTTTCCTTTTCAGATCTTGATTGGTTGAAAAAAAAGGTTTGTTGCCTGGGTAATTTTGTCCCATACCTCCACATCAACACTCATAGATAACAATATTCTTAATTCTTCATCTGTGTGCATAGTAAGGTCCCTTTTGCTTGCTATTTTTTATGGAGCAACCTCTGACAGTACACCTTTTACCACAAAGATGTTGTTGTTGGATAGAAATCTCCAGAGGAGTCTTACACCAGGCATATAAATGGCTATTGTATATCACAATAATAAGCATTAAAATATGAAGTTGTGCAGACCCTAAACTATGTGCATTCAATCCATTACTTTTTTTTCATGGTAGATTTCGTTTTGCATAGTACATATGTTGTGGCACTTGAGTGTGTTCACATAAAAAATTCTAAGGCCAAACCCGAATTATCATGTGTCATGGAAATTCAACATATGCCTTGTTCACCTAAGAACTACTTGTAACTCATCTTAGGGTACTCATGTACAATCTCACTCATCCCACTTAAAAAGTTACCAAGACAAGGCTCATGACATCCAACCTTTGTCTAAAACAATTAAGCAATACAATTTACATCTTGACATGCCATAGCACCTGACATGTCTTAGAATGCCTTGGCACTATGTGGCATGCGTTAACATCCCCTACATTCCTTGGCATGCTTTGACACTCCCTAGCACACTGTGGCACTTCCTGACATGCCTTGGTATTTTAGCATACCTTGGTATGGCTTAGCATATAACCTTATCACTCCCTCCTTAACACACCTAGAACTCATTGAAACTCCCTCTCACACACTCTTATTCGTTAATTTCCATGCATTTTGAACTAGTGCTTCCTTATGTTTCCTTGACACCCCCTAACACTCCCTAGCTCACCCTAGCACCTGACACATCTTGGCCTACCGCCTTAACACTCTAGCATTCCTTGACACTTTATAGTATACCTTGTCACTCTCTCCTTAGCACACCTAGATATCGCTGACACTCTTGGTCATAAACTCTTATTCATTCATTTCCATGCATTTTTACCTAGTTCTCCCTTGTGTTTCCCTAGCACTCCTTATCACTCCTTGACACATGTTGTTACACCCTAGCACCTATGACATCTTGGCATGTCGCCCTAGCCTCTAGCATGCCTTAACACTGCCTAGCATGTCAATTTGTCCTTAGCACACCTAGAACTCACTGAAATTTCTAATCACAAACTCTTATTTGTTCATTTCCATTCATTTTGACATAGTTCTCCCTTGTGTTTCCCTGGCACTCCCAGCTAACACTTCCTTACACGCATTGACACATCTTGGCCACATGTCGCCCTAGAACTCTAGCATTCCTTAGCATTGCCAAGCATGCCTTGTAACTCCTCCTTAACACACTTGGAACTCACTAACACTCCATGCCACACACTCTTATTCCTTCATTTCCTTGCATTATGACCTAGTGCTCCCTTGTGTTTCCCTAACACCCTAACACTCCTTGGCACACATTGGCACACCATGGCACTTGTCACTTCTTAGTAGGATTTCCTAGCACTCTATCGTCTATTGGCACTGCTTATCATATGTTGTCACTCCCTCCTTAGCACACCTATAGCTTGTTAACACTCCCTATCACACACAAACATTCATTCATTTACATGTAATTGAAATGATTCCTCCCTTGTGTTTCCTTGGCAATCCCTAGCATGTGTTGGCGCCACATCCTAGAACCTAGCACACATTGGCATGCGTTAGCACTTAGCATGTATTGACATGCTTAACATTCCTTGGAACTTTATAACATGTGTTAGCACTTCCTGAAATTCCCTGCACACCTTGGCACTCCCTAGTTTTCATGCCCTCATAGATAACCTTACTTTTTTTGTGACTTGGGAACCCAACCAAGTCATTGAAAAAATAGTGTTGTGCCTAGACCAAAGTCTCCCTTTGTCTCAAACTTCTTTTTCCATCCTCTTATCACAATCGTAGGCTTTCCTCCTACAAGTCCTAATATGAAATTATCCTAACACACTTCATCCATGGGACACCTAGAATTCACTGGCACTCCCTGGCATAATCTCTTATTCATTCATTTCCATGCACTTTGACCTAGTTCTCCCTTATGATTCCTTGACACTCCCAAACACTCCTTGACATGCATTGACACTATCTGGCATATGTCAGCACGCCTTTTCATTCCTTGGCATGCCATGGCACTCCTTAATTATCATTCCCTCATAACTACCCTTATTTTCTTTTAGACTTGGGAACCCAACCAAGTCTTGCCTTGACTACAACAACTTTACCAAGTTACATTTACTACAACTAGACTATGCCTTGTTCCCCTAATGGACTATAAATCATCTTAGGCTTCTCATGTCCAATATTAATTCATCCCACTTAACAAGTTACCATGTCAAGGCTCACATCAAACAATGCCCATAAAACAACTAAGCAACACAGTTTACATATTCACATGCCATAACATCTGGAATGTATAACAACACATTGGCACTACATGGCACACATTATCATCCCCTGCATTCCTTGGCATGATTTTCCACTCCCTAACAAACCCTACCACTCCCTAACATGCCCTGACACTCTAGCATTCCTTGTCACTGCTTAACATATACCCTTGTCACTCCCTCCTTAACACAATTGAAACTTGTTGACACTTCCTATCACACACTCTTATCTATTCCTACACGGAGGGGATGTTTGGAGTGAAATCCTTTTACTCGAAAGATTTAGAGTGAGGATTGCAAGAAGAGCTGCAGTCTAAAGCAGCTCATCTTGTATTTCTTAAAGTCCTGATTTCGAGTAGAAGGATTTCACTTGTCCCTACACGGAGGGGATGTTTGGAGTGAAATCCTTTTACTCGAAAGATTTAGAGTGAGGATTGCAAGAAGAGCTGCAGTCTAAAGCAGCTCATCTTGTATCATCATTCTTAAAGTCCTGATGATGGATCCCAGTTGGGATTTGAAACGTTGGCATAAAAATACTCATACTGTGGGTTCTCCGGTTATTAATTCAAAAGATACAAACCACAGATATCTTAAATCCAGAATCTTGTCCCTACACGGAGGGGATGTTTGGAGTGAAATCCTTTTACTCGAAAGATTTAGAGTGAGGATTGCAAGAAGAGCTGCAGATCTTAATTTTCTAAAGCAGCTCATCTTGTATCATCATTCTTAAAGTCCTGATGATGGATCCCAGTTGGGATTTGAAACGTTGGCATAAAAATACTCATACTGTGGGTTCTCTGGTTATTAATTCAAAAGATACAAACCACAGATCTCTTAAATCCAGAATCTTGTCCCTACACGGAGGGGATGTTTGGAGTGAAATCCTTTTACTCGAAAGATTTAGAGTGAGGATTGCAAGAAGAGCTGCAGATCTTAATTTTCTAAAGCAGCTCATCTTGTATCATCATTCTTAAAGTCCTGATGATGGATCCCAGTTGGGATTTGAAACGTTAACATAAAAATACTCATACTGTGGGTTCTCCGGTTATTAATTCAAAAGATACAAACCAAAGATCTCTTAAATCCAGAATCTTGTCCCTACACGGAGGGGATGTTTGGAGTGAAATCCTTTTACACGAAAGATTTAGAGTGAGGATTGCAAGAAGAGCTGCAGTCTAAAGCAGCTCATCTTGTATCATCATTCTTAAAGTCCTGATGATGGATCCCAGTTGGGATTTGAAACGTTGGCATAAAAATACTCATACTGTGGGTTCTCCGGTTATTAATTCAAAAGATACAAACCATAGATCTCTTAAATCCAGAATCTTGTCCCTACACGGAGGGGATGTTTGGAGTGAAATCCTTTTACTCGAAAGATTTAAAGTGAGGATTGCAAGAAGAGCTGCAGTCTAAAGCAGCTCATCTTGTATCATCATTCTTAAAGTCCTGATGATGGATCCCAGTTGGGATTTGAAACGTTGGCATAAAAATACTCATACTGTGGGTTCTCCAGTTATTAATTCAAAAGATACAAACCACAGATCTCTTAAATCCAGAATCGTGTCCCTACACGGAGGGGATGTTTGGAGTGAAATCCTTTTACTCGAAAGATTTAGAGTGAGGATTGCAAGAAGAGCTGCAGATCTTAATTTTCTAAAGCAGCTCATCTTGTATCATCATTCTTAAAGTCCTGATGATGGATCCCAGTTGGGATTTGAAACGTTGGCATAAAAATACTCATACTGTGGGTTCTCCGGTTATTAATTCAAAAGATACAAACCACAGATCTCTTAAATCCAGAATCTTGTCCCTACACGGAGGGGATGTTTGGAGTGAAATCCTTTTACTGGAAAGATTTAGAGTGAGGATTGCAAGAAGAGCTGCAGTCTAAAGCAGCTCATCTTGTATCATCATTCTTAAAGTCATGATGATGGATCCCAGTTGGGATTTGAAACGTTGGCATAAAAATACTCATACTGTGGGTTCTCCGGTTATTAATTCAAAAGATACAAACCACAGATCTCTTAAATCCAGAATCTTGTCCCTACACGGAGGGGATGTTTGGAGTGAAATCCTTTTACTCGAAAGATTTAGAGTGAGGATTGCAAGAAGAGCTGCAGATCTTAATTTTCTAAAGCAGCTCATCTTGTATCATCATTCTTAAAGTCCTGATGATGGATCCCAGTTGGGATTTGAAACGTTGGCATAAAAATACTCATACTGTGGGTTCTCCGGTTATTAATTCAAAAGATACAAACCACAGATCTCTTAAATCCAGAATCTTGTCCCTACACGGAGGGGATGTTTGGAGTGAAATCCTTTTACTCGAAAGATTTAGAGTGAGGATTGCAAGAAGAGCTGCAGTCTAAAGCAACTCATCTTGTATCATCATTCTTAAAGTCCTGATGATGGATCCCAGTTGGGATTTGAAACGTTGGCATAAAAATACTCATACTGTGGGTTCTCCGGTTATTTATTGTATAGTTTTCAGTGTGAAAATATTACTAGGTGTTTTTATCGCATAGAGTAATTATGATCTTCCCCATGTACACAAGGATAACTACGAAGTTTTTCCCATAATCATGCAAGTGGAACTTCAACATGTACATCAGGGTAACCACAAAATTTTTATCATATTTACACAATGCAAGGTGACAGGAAAATATTTACATTATATACGTGAATGTACTATGATCAAGACCATTAGCATCATATCTACATATTTACCACAAGATGAGGGTCATTACAACCCCTTAAAAATAGCCATAAGGCCTTCCTCTTTTGCAGCTCCTTGACCACAAAGGTTTAATTGAAAAACACATAGTTCCTTTAAAGATTTGTAGGTTGAGGTAGCCACTTCAAGCCCTTGAACTTAAAGATAATCAAAATTTTTCAATTTGTTACAATAATAAGTCCATTATGCACACTCTGCATCTTAGAGTTGGGTAGAGAGGGAGAATACTTGATTGATGCAAACCTTGTAAATGAAAAACTTTGCCTACTCATTGGTTGGACACTCCACCACTATTTGACACCACTAACGCACACCAAAAGTCCAAGATACCCATAATATGTGCCCTACACCCAAGGGCTTAGACTACACCTCCATAAAATGTACCTTCAATTTTAGATGTCCCAAAATAGTAATATTTTAACCCTAGCCTATTTTTTAGATTTTTGTAAATTTATCTTTAACTAACATTTGTTTTTAACTATTTAATCCACTTACCATATACTCTCTCTTGTTTGCACCCACTTAGTATACAAGAACACTTATGTTTTTAATACAACCAAGTTAAGAGGGCATGTTTCTTTCTTACACTTAAATGTTTTTAATACAACCAAGTTAAGAGCACATGTTTCCTTTTCAAATTCCAAAAGTATAACATGTCTCTCTCTATAAACTAACAACAAAATCATTGCATAAAAAAGGTAAGCTTAAAATTAAATTAAGATTAGATTATTATTATTATGATAAATACACCAAATATGGAAAAATTGTTTTCAAACACAACCATAAAAAAGTGTTAGTTTATCAAATACAACTACAAACTTATTAAGCCAACCTAGATCCATCTTAACCCGGATCTATCAAGTGCTGAGAGGAATCCAATCTCTCGATGTGCAAACCTCTTTTTTGGTGCTTGATAGATCCAGGTTAAGATGGATCTAGGCTGGTTACATAATACTATATAATATCTATATTTGTATCAATATGTCTCTTTCTTATTCCCTCTCTCTATTTCACCCCCCAAACATACACACTCTCTCTCCATATCTATCTCTCTCTCCCTCCCTCTTCCTCTCCACCTCTCTCTATTCCCTCTATCTCTCCTCTCTCCATCGCTCCCTTGTCACTCCCTCTCTCTCTCTCTAACTTTCTCCCTCTATGTCTTTCTTCTTCCTTCCCTCTCTCCCCCTCTAACTTCTGTTGGCATTATGATGTATGTGTTGTACTTGATGGAAACCCACTTGTAGCAGAACAACTCACCTATATATGGTAACTAGATGAATCTACAGAAGAGATATCAGATGTGACAGAATGCATGACAATAGTGTTTATAGATGTGATGAAAAGTAGGGAAGCTTCAAGGAATCAGTTCAGAAGGCAACTTACTAAGATGAAAGTATAGCAGGTAAACAGCAAAGAATTATAAATCAGTCTTCACAGAGTGAAGAAAGAGAGGTATATGCAGGTTCACCATTGACCAAGTTGTGTATACACACATGTTCACTATATACAAGCCACGTATACATACACACACACTTTCACAGAAGGAAAAGCGTGTATACCTTGGAAAACTAAATTTTTGGTTTGAAGTATTTGGTCCATGGTATTTTGATCCATGGTATTGGTCCAAGGTATCTGGTCCGAGGTATTGACCCCAGGTATTTGGTCGAAGGTATTGGTCCTAAGTGGTTTTGGTCCATGGTATTGAGAAAGGCCTAAGACTATAAAAGGAGGAGAAGATCATTAGGCCAAGTATGCAAGTATCGAATATTTGATGAAGTGTGAGATCTAATATGCAGGGTATTGGCATATGGTGCTATGCTTGATCTGAACCAAGGATGAACCTTAGTGTTTGATGAAGGATAAGATCTAATGATTTATCAAGATCTTAAGGCTTGAAGTGAATTATTTTTAATTGGTTTTATCATGTATCTGAATAACTGATGCATGTTGTAGTCTGTAAATATGATGATCTGGGTATGACTGAAGTCTAAAATATTTGTAATGTTTAAATCATCATTTACAGATTTGTACGTAGGTTCACTTTAGCAAAGAAGCGTATACACGTTGGTTCTGCATATCCAAGTTGCGTATACATCATAAATTTGATTTGTAGATCTATACATTGGTTCGCTTTAAGGAAAGCACATATGCACACAGGTTCGACACATGGAAGTAGCGTATACCTTATAAAATATGTTTTAGTTGCTTTTGTTTGCTGTTGCAGTGTTCTGGGTTCTGGTGACTGCATAATCAGATTAATGGGTTGTCAAAGTGGTTGATCGATTTGGCTGTGGTTGGTTCAAAATGAGATTGGCTGATGCAGATATATTTGATGATTGAATGATGTTGTTGATGGATCTAGTGTGAAAATTTATGAAACGTCGTCCTTGGAAGAAAAGAGAAGGTTGTAGCCTTCTGTAGGTCGGCACCTACGTACTAATAAACATATTAGCTAGTACAAGAGCTAGGGGGTTGTAGCTCCCATCTAGTAGAAGCTGGAGAACAAGAGAAGGTTGTAGCCTTTTGAAGGTAGAAGCCTGCGTACTGGTATAAGACTGCACCAGTACAAAAATTGTAAACATAATTCTCTTATTATTAAAAGAAGACAGAGACGATTGCAGCAGGTGGTTTTCACCCACATTGGGTTTCCACCTTATATCTTGGTGTTCATGTGTGTTTCTTGTGTGATGGTCTGTTCTGTTTTTACTGCACCTAGTTACTATTTATATGGTTATGCACTGATTAAAGATCAACATATGATGAATTAACTGAATCATAAGTTTATTGGATATACGCTAGTTGCCTTAACCACAGTTGCATGTACACATGAGTTCCATTAACTGAAGTAGCATATATAAATCTGATTATGGAAATGAAAAATTATTGACTTGCTAATACTGATTCACCCCCCCCCCCCCTTAGTATTATTTCCAACAATTGGTATCAGAGCAGGTCCTTCAGAACAAGCTTGATCGCTTGAAGGAAGATCCATCATCATGAGTAATCAAGAAAGCGAGGAATCCATCAGACCGCCAATCTTTGATGGGAGAAACTTTGTTTATTGGAAGATAAGAACCATAGCCTATCTTCAATCTCTTGGAACAGACTTCTGGGAAATCGTGGAAGGAGGATATACATTTCCATCAGTAATTCCTACAGATATAGCAGGTAAAAATCAATATGAAACCAATGCCAAGGTTGTCAATACATTATTGGGAAGTCTGTCACAATCAGAGTTTTTCAAAGTTATGCAGCTCAAATCAGCCAAAGAAATATGGGACAAAATCTTTCTAAGCTACGAAGGAGACTCTCAGGTAAAACGTGCTAAACTGTAAACTCTCAAAATTCAATATGAAACTCTCAAGATGCACAATGATGAAAGTATAGCTAGTTACTTCTTACGTATATATGAGATTGTTAATTGTATGAAGAATTTGGGTGAAGAGATAAATGAACCTTAGTTGAAAAAGTTTTAAGATCCTTATCTGCTAAATTTGAATCAAAAGTATCTGCCATAGAAGAAAAGCATGATCAACAGACTATTACTATGACATAGCTTCACGGAATCTTAACTTCCTTTGAGATGAGAAGAGGAGGTCCATCAGATATGAGAGAAGCCACATTTAAAGCTTCAGCAAAAGGAAAAGAAGAACTCAATGAATTAGGACATATTTCAGAAGAAGCATAGGAAGCAAACTTTGTTAAGAAGCTTCAACAGGGTTCCGAAAGATTCAGAGGTAAACTACCTTTAAAATTTTTTGCCCGTGGTAGAGTCGGTCATTATGCTGCCAAATGTCCTCATAAATATAAGTATGATAAATGGAAGGAATCTGCAAAATGGAATAGAAAAAATAGTGTAAGTAAAAAGAGCTACTATACTCATGAAGATAGCGATGGTTTATCAAATAGTGATGAAGATGAAAATAGTAATGACTATAGAATTATGATGGCTTATGAAGATGGTGATTTTTTGGATGCTTTAGATGAAGATGAGATTTATGAAGAAATCTCTAAACTAAAAATCTGTTTAGAAGAAAAGAATATGATTATAGATACCTTGACATACCAACTTGCTGAAAGAGAAAAACACAATGAAAAGCTAGAATGTGAAATTGTGGGTCTAAGAAAGGATCTTGAGAAAACTAAATCTCTCAATCTTAGATTTGTTAAAGGATCATAAAACTTAAATGAAATTATCAAAGTGCAGCTCTCTCCTCTAATAAAGATAGGTCTTGCATATACTGAAGAAACATCTCAATCACAGAAGTCGTCAACCTCCACTAAAATCTATCTTGATGCAGCAAAGAGTAGTGAACAGTTTGGCAACCATCAGCAAAGGTATAAAGCAGATCACCAAGTGAATCAGGCTCAATTTACTTCAAGGATGAACAGAAGCCAAAATCAACCTCAGGGAAATTGTACTTAATTTGCTTCAAAGATAAATATCAATAGAAACTACAATCAACAGGTCAGTGGATTCAAAAATCGCAGGAATTTCTTTAATGGTCAATGTTTTTCATGTCATAATTTTAGACACAAAGCTACTCAATGTGTTTCTTACAAAACTATCATGACTAGAGAAGCACGAAATCAAAGGAATGTGACAGGGATCAATAAAAGTTCCTATAATAACTTTTCTCTTCTTGAAAATGAAATAGAATGCTCAATCTGCAACAACTTTGGCCATGAAGAATCTGATTGCAGGAGTAAATTTCGGCAAATAACTCAAAATGAGAAAACTCCATTAAATCAAAATATGGAGAAAGAAAGAACCTCAAACAAAAAGACGTGGTATAGCCTTGTATGCAGAAGGAAAAGAAAACCAGTGGTACATCGACAATGGATGCTCAAAACACATGACAGGTGACAAAGAAAAACTGCACTCATATAATGCATTAGAAAAGGAAAAGAGTGTCTCATTTGGAAACGACACTCCTGCTGTCATAAAAGGTAAAGGCTCTGTTTTCTTGAAAGAAAAAGTTAAAGCCGGGAATGTTGTGTATGTTCATGGCTTAAAGAATAACCTGTTGAGTGTGAGTCAAATGTGTGATCAAGGAAATGAAGTAGTGTTTCGATCAAATGGATGTGTTTTTTGTGAGCTTGATACAGGAGAAATCGTGATCAAAGAGACAAGAACTCAAAACAACCTATACATACTCAAGGGAGGACAAAAACAGTGCTATCTAAGAAAAAAGTATGAAAACTGGCTATGGCACAGAAGATTGGGACATCTAAGCTTTTCTCAAATAAGAAAAGCATGCAAATTCTAGGTTTTTTGTGATCTTCTAGATATCAACATTCCTGAAAAATACTATATGCAAATCACGTCAATTCGATAAGCAAACCAGATCTCACTTCATCGAAAAGGAAGGGTCAGCTAGTAAGCCTCTTGAACATGTTCATACTGATTTATGTGGACCATGAAGGAAAAATTCACCTCGTGGAGAAGAATACTTTATATTATTCATTGATGATTTTTCCAGAATGTGTTGGATAGGTCTTCTAAAGCATAAAGATGAAGCATTTGAAAAGTTCAAAGCCTTCAAAGCTTTGGTTGAAAATGAATCAGATCACAAAATCAAATGCCTCAGTTCTGATCAAGGGGGGGAATTTACCTTGGATGAATTCTTTGACTTTTGTGAACAACATGGAATAAAAACGCAGTTCTCCACCGCAAGGACTCCTCAACAAAATGGAGTGGTATAAAGGATGAACAGAACTGTTCAACAAATGGCTCGTGCTATGCTAGATGAATCTGGAACCCCTACAAACTTCTAGGGTGAAGCTGCATTCGCCGCCGTCACTATTCTCAACCAAGCAAATGTTTGGGTAAACAACACTCAAACTCTGCATGAACTTTGGTATGGTAAGACTCCTACTGTAAAATACTTCAAAGTGATTGGAACATAAAAAGGACTGATGAAAAACTTGGTAAGTTTGAACCCAGAGCAGACGAAGGTATTCTTCTTGGCTACTCTTCCTGAAGTAAAGGATATAAATGTTACAATAAAAGACTTGGGAAAATTATTGAAAGTATTGATGTTGTGGTTGATGAAGCATGCAAAAATCCAAAACAGATAAAAACCGAAGATTATGACAATGAAGAAGATGAGGATCATTTTCCCACATCAAATCACATTGATTCTGAAGAAGAAACTAATGAAGCACCAGAAGAAGAGATAACGATAAAAGAAAAGACTCTGTCCAAGTATGTTCAGAAAAATCATCTAGAAACTCAAATTTTTGGGGGAAAAGGGGCAGGTGTGCAGACTAGAAGAACCATTGCCGAAACTTCAAGCTATCTAGCATTACTATCTTCCACTGAACCTCAAAATGTAAATGAAGCATGCAGAGATGAATGTTGGGTCAAGGCCATGAATGAAGAACTTGAACAAATTGAAAAGAATAATACTCGGGAATTAGTTCCTAGACCTCATGATAAGAATATCATAGGAACTAAATGGATATTCAAAAACAAGCTGAAAAAAAATGGAGAAGTTATTAGAAACAAGGCCAGACATGTTTGTAAAGGATATGCTCAACAAGAAGGTATAGACTTTAAAGAAACTTTTGCACCTGTTGCTAGACTTGAAGCCATAATAATGTTTCTTGCTCTTTCTAGTTTTCAAAAATTCAAAGTATACCAAATGGATGTAAAATCTTCATTTCTCAATGGAGACTTAGAAGAAGAAGTCTATATTGAACAACCAGAAGGATTCATTCTTGGAAATGATGCAAAACTTTTATGCAAACTCAGAAAAGCTCTCTATGGTCTAAAATAGGCTCCAAGGGCATGGTATTACTGCCTTGACAAATATCTTCACCAACAGGGTTTTTCAAAGGGGTCAACAGATAGCAATCTATATACAAAGATGGACATTGGTAAATTGCTAATAATTGTTGTGTATGTTGATGATATCATTTTTGGTAGCAACGGAGAATCCATGAGTCAGAATTTTGCTTCAGTAATGCAGCAAGAATATGAAATGTCCTTGCTTGGTGAGCTTACCTATTTTCTTCGTCTACAAATTCAACAAAATAAAGATGGTATTTTTCTCTCACAAACCAAATATCTCAAACAGATCCTGAAAAAGTATGGCATGGAAGATTCTAAACCATTAAGTACTCCAATGGTAACAGGATGCAATCTTAGTTCAAATGATGAATCAGCAGCAGTACATCAACCAACTTACAGATCCATGATTGGCAGTCTGCTTTATCTAACAGGTACCTGACCAGACATCGTGCATGCAGTGGGAATATTTGGAAGATTCCAAGCAAATCCAAAGGAATCACACCTTCAGGCAGTCAAAATGATTTTCAAATATCTTTAAGGAACACAAAACTTTGGTTTATGGTATCCTAGAGATACAAATCTTACACTTCATGCATATACAGATGCAGATTGGGCAGGAAGTGTTGATGGCAGAAAAAGCACTACTGGTGGTGCATTCTATATGGGTTCCATGTTAGTGTCTTGGTTCAGCAAGAAAAAAAGTTCAATTGAATTATCTACAGCTGAAGCAGAATACATGGCTGCTGGTGGGCTCCAGTATTGTAGCAACAATGCTACAAATCCTGGAGCTTCCTATCTCTAATTTTATCAACCCGGTAGTTCGTACAAACTTGGAAGCGACGGTGCTGTATGCACAAGTACTAGCTCTTGTCGCAGCTGTCACTTGGTCAGCTAGCACAAGTCCGCTAGGGCTCAAGCCAACTTCTATATTCTCTCAGAAGAAGCTTTCTAAATGATGGACGAAGGCTATCTCCAAGGAAATTGATCTACTTTGCAAAAATGAACTGAAAGCCAACCAAAACATGAAACCCTAGTAAACCCTAATCTGACTAGTTTAACCTCTATGATGCAATAGTGAGAGTGCAAATGTCTAAAAATGATGCCATTACTTCTAGTAATGTGAAATGCATGAATTCAAACTACTTCCATGAAAAAGAACATTGTTTTTGTATTTTTGCTTAAGTGGTTGGAGTGATTACGGTTTTGTTTCTTATTAGGGTTTGGCTGTGCAGAGGTGGTGCGAAGGGAGAGAAAGCTTGGGAAAGGTCAGGAGGGCTAGGAGAGGTCCCAGCGGGTCCCTAGCATCATTCCACAGAAGTCTACAACGTTCAGGTGCTCGGCAACCAAGTTTGCAGGCTTCTACAGGATGTCTGCAAGGGATCCTACAGGAAACTAAGGAATTCTACAGGAAATCTGCTAACTTCTACAGGAGGTTCTACCGTGGGAGTGTTGGGTGATGGTGAAGTGATGGAGCGGTATGGGTGGATAGGTAAGGTGGAGATGGAGCTTGTGATGGCTCAGGGGCAGAGAAATAAGATGGAGAAAGAGTGCACAAAGTTGGTTGGTGGATAGAAGGATGGCAGCAACGAGAGGTCAAAAAGATGGAGCTACGTGGGCAATGGAAGAGTTGGAAGGTGAACGAGCTGAACAGAGGTCGAGTAGGTGGCTTGAGGCGAGGTTAAGAAGAAGAAGAAGGAAGTGGAATGATACTGAGCAGTGTAAATAAAACAAATTGCTTATGTCTTGCACCAAAAACGAGAATCCATTAACCTGTGCTACCTGTGCTATTAAACCAATGAACAGCAATGTAAATCATGAAGAAAAGTCGTGCATGGAGGTAGAATGAAGAAGTATGGCTCTAGAGCAAAATGCATGGAAGGATCCACGATTAAAACGACTGTGTTGCAGCTTGCATAAAAGTAGAAAAAGACTGCGTTTTTTTGGTGGTTGGTATAGACTGCACCCCAATCCCTAAACAGAGATGGCAGTGAAGGCACTAACAACCTTTTCTTGGAGCTCCAGTGAATTACAAACCTCCTATTCTAATCTAAGCAACTGAAAGTGATTTAACCATAAGCTAATCCTACTCAATCTCATTAAAGAAATCAAATCAGCAGACTGTGTTCTTGAAATGCATATCAAAACAAAGAAACAAAGTGCTGGAAAGAAAGGCAAATAACACTACAAGAAGAGGAGATCTATTGCTCTCATGTTGGGCCCTAACCTGAGAGCTATAGCTCCCTTAAAAGCTCAGAATTAGATCCAAATCTGCTTGCCTTTATTCATAATCAAGAGTCTAATGTCATGCCAAAACTGGCTTACAAAAACAAACACCGAGCTGTGCTCAGGAATTACAATATCAGTCCAAAAGTTCAAAAAGCCCCTAACAAAGGCTACGGCCTTCATATTTATACACAATGAAGATCAAGCTGGCTTCCTCCATTCGTGGAGCTTGGCTATCCAACTGAAAGTCAAACTGCTGTAAACTGCTGATCCTGTAGAACGTGTTGGCTGCCTTTAAGCTCGGTGGGGAGAGCTGTTGGAGCTCGGAGTTAAGGTGAAAATCACGAGGAAGGTCATCAAGACTGTGGACAACCTCCCTATGAACCCGCAATGTCACCTTTGCTGTCTCCTTGTCTCCATTTGCGTGGTCTTTTGCTCTCTTTAATGCCAAAAACCTGAAATCATCATGTATTAGCCACATAGATATAATGCCTGCCCTTCTTCCTACAAACAACACGAATATACTAAGAAATGAATGCATAAGTGATAAAAGATGAATGGTTGAGCAAGGTAAAATAGGCCAAATGAGCCCAAATTGTACCAAAAATTGGGGCTCATCATCACCCCCCAGCTAAAATATTTGCTCATCCTTGAGCAACTTTGCTCCAGCTCCTTGTCCTCGGCCGAGAACTAGGGCCCGACACATACGCTTCCTTCTCTGTTCTTGGTGGCCCTGCCTCTTCTGCCCCAGGTGGTGACGAGGGTGGCGCTTCTTCCCTCTTTCCTGTTTCATTGAGCCGGGCTTCGGAAGCCGATTGGCCTATCCTTCGTGTCCAGGAAGTTATTTTTGGGCTTCCCCTCTCGGGGGTGGCCGATGTTTTAGAGGGGGATCTTTCACTGGGTGAAGTAGGGACACCCCCTATCATGGTTTGGCTGCTGGGTGGAGGCTACGGCTTGCCCGTGTTTATTCTCTTACTTCTCCTGGCTTCAAAAGGGAGAGGGATCTCCCTCTCTCTCTTCTCCTTTGGCTTTGGAGGTGTACTGAGGGCGGCCAGCGCAGCTGCTGCCTCCTTTTCGAGAATGCCAGCCTTCTCTTTCTTGCGTTTTGCTTTCTCAGGGCTCCTTGTAGAGGGCCCCTTCTTTTCTGATTTCGGGCTTCCTGTAGAAGACCCTGCTTTACCCACTTTCGGGCCTTCTGTAGAAGACCCTTTCTTTACCAATTTTGGGCTTCCTGTAGAAGACCCTGTTTTAGCCAATTTCGGGCTTCCTGTAGAAGTCCCTTTTTCAATGATTTTCGGGCTTCCTGTAGAAGACCCTTTTACTGTTTTCGGGCTTCCTGTAGAAGCCTGTTTCTGCTTTCCTGTAGACACGGGTGTCACCACCTTTGCTTGCTTTGCTGCATGGGTTTTGCTTTTTGGTTTGGTTGCAGGTGCTGATGAGGTACTTGGGTTGATGTGGACCACCTCAGCTTTGTCCGTTCTGCTTTTCAACCTCTTTTATCTTGCTGACAAGATGGGTGTGTCACCTTTTTCTTTGTCATCCTTTTCCTCATGCTTCTTCTTTTGTTCTTTCTTTTGCACTGTGGTCGGGGTCTTCTGGCCTTTTTCTTTCTTTCCCTCGGCCACTGCTTCTTTTTCCTCACTGCTGGAGGAACCCATTTCTTCAATCAACATCCTTATGTCTCCATCTCTTGTCAAATTCCTGAATGATTCCCATGAGAGGGGAACCTTATATGAATGAAGCGCATCCTCCACAAGAAGTTTGATCAACCCATGGTGGGCTATCTGATCTGGTATGCCTTCTTTTAGCTTTGTGGCACACTCAATTAGAGACTGTAACAGGAAATAAGGAATGCTCAGTTTCTGTTCTACAGGAAGATCAACCCGGTGCCTCAATTCAGTGAGCAACCGAAAGTGATACGCGTACACGATGCTAAAACGACCTTCACAGGTTATATACTTCATGATTTGCAAGCTGACTTCATTCCATGGTGGCAGCAAACTGGTTCTACGCACCCCATTCTTGTCCTCTGAGAATTCCTCCTCAGGTGGAAAGAATTCTTTCTTGGCCTGCTGGCTCAACTTCCTTTCTTCCTTATCCCATGGCAAACCCATTGGAAGTTCAGTAATTCGACTGATATATTGCGGGGTGAGCTTGAGGTTTAGACCCCTGAAGTTCACTGTGGCCAGTGTCTTGGATTTCGGCCTCAGAGCCTACAAAAATTCTTCTGCCACTTCATCGTCGTAACCCTGCAATTTGTCACAAAAAGATATCCATTGAACCCGTGTGAAGAGCTCCACCACCTCCTGGTTTTCCCTTAATTTGGTTGAATCAGTGGGTTCTCGTTTAATAAACCCACCCGGCATGATAAAACAGTTTCCTTAACCAGAGGTGGTGATTGTGGAAGAAATTTGGTTTACTGAGACAGAGCGTAGAATGTCATGCACATAATCCACAACTTATCCCTGAGGAACTTAACACAGTTTAATTACCTTGACATCCTGTAGAATGACAGTATAGGCACAGCAGACAACAATTTCACCATTTTTCTATGACCAGACTGTGGACGACAATTCTGCCACCTTTAATAACTAGTTGCATGAAGAGTTCAGGGTTACCTTTTTAATTTGCCACCTTTTTACGTGAGGCACCCACTTTCCTATAGAAACTGCGTTCCTGTAGGATGACAGCGTTCCTGTAGAATGACAACGTTCCTGTAGAATGCAACACGCGATTTTCGGGAAAGACTGCAGTCGGTCTGCGCCTTGGGTGTGCCTCACAATCGTTCTGATAGCCAAAGGCTCAACGTATCGAACTGCAGAAAGATCAGGATAGCCACTCGAGTTCAAAACGGTGGTTGATAAATGCATGAGTGCAATCTAGCCGATTAGATTTTGAATCGGCGGAATCCGTGGCGCGGGGGTGAGCTGTCCCTGCCGGACCGTTGGGTGATGTCATTCCATCATTCAACTGCGCGTTCACTTGTTGCCGCATCAATTCCCGCAGATCTGTCGCCGCCTCTTTTGTTAAACTCGTTTTTTTTCGACGGGATTGCTCTCACGTGCGTGCTGCCCATTCTTTTTGTCATGGCCGCCACCCACACATACAACTAGACCATTAACTGGCCGACGTGGCCGGCCAAATGGGCATACGGCCGCTCAACCCATTCACCTTTACACTTTGCAATCAATCAAAGTAACATTCATGCAATCTGATGGAAGGAAGGGTCGAGACACTTACCTGCGCGGCTGCACACGACGTTTCGGTTCTTTGGACGCTGATGAGTGGATTTACCTGTTGCTGGCAAACTTACACAGGCCCGGAGGTCCATGTTTACAGGTTGCCGACGATGGATTGGATGTTTTGGTTGCATGCGCCCGCGTTTCATTGCATATGGCCTGCGCTGTGAATGGTATCCACTCTAGCAGGCTTAACTGTTACAGGACTCCTGCGGGATGTCTTGGAACAGTTCTTCCTCCTTGGGTGCATGCTGCACGACGATGGATGGCCTCACGATCACGCTCCCGGAGCTTCTGGATGACTGGGATGCACATGGTGTGAGATCTCTAGCGTTTTTTCATTTACAATTTGCTTTTTCTCGAGACTCATCGATCTGCTTTGTTGGTGCAGGTAACTTTGTTGCATGTCGACAAGGATGGTGGAACAAGATAACAGCAATGTGCAAGGGTGACAACAGTGGCTTGCATGCGTCCAAACCGATCCTTAGCCGTTAGATCTCCTCATGAAATGAATTCTAGCCCGTTCTGAGCTTCTACAGGAAGTTTCCTGTAGAAATACAGAGCTTCCTGTAGAAAGGTTGCGTTCCTGTAGAGAGTCTGCACCTTCCTGTAGAAAATTTGCATCTTCCTGTAGAAAATCTGCGTCTTCCTGTAGAAGACTCAAGCTGTAATAAAATTGCACATACCTTGGAGAAAATGAGTATTCTTGGAGGAGGTGCTGGTGAGGTCTCCTGACAGCATGATAAGGATCCTGAGCTCTGAGTTGAGAGGCTTCCTCTCCTCCATAGAACACCTGCATGCAACTTTACACAATGAATCTGCTGACCTTGTTTTTTCTTTTTTTCTTTTTTTTCTCTTTTTCTTTTTCTTTTTTTTTTTTTTTGAAAGATAACAGGGGCGCCTCATTGAGGTTTTCACCCTTTCCATCTGCCTTAAGCACCTCAAAGAGGTTTTCACTCAAGGATCTTTTTCCAATCTCCTTTTTTTTTTTTTTTTTAAAGACAATAGGGGCGCCTCAATGAGGTTTTCACCCCTACCACCTGCCTTGGGCACCTCAGAAAGGTTTTCACCCAAGGATCTTTATTATTTCTTTATTTTTTTTAGATTTTTTTAGATTTTTCAGGGTATGCCCAAAGCAGGGGCAGAACCCTTCTCTATGACCAACACTGCCTTCTCCATAGTTTTGATGAACTCTTTTCTTGAGAGAGGCTTCCTGTAGATCTTCAATCGATTCCCATTGACAAGCATGGGGATGGCTTCCTCATCAATGGTCTGAATAAGAACAGATCCATTGTCATGACATTTTTCCACTAAATATGGCCCTAGCCATCTGGTTCTCAGCTTCCCCTTGAAATCTTTGTATCTAGAGTCATACAACAAGGCCCAATCTCCCAGCTGAAATTGCTTGTCATGGAGATGTTGGTCATGCCACACCTTTCTCTGAAGTTGAACCACTTCTGAGTGAAGGAGGGCTTGCATTCGGTGCTCATCCAGTCCATTCAGCTGCAATAACCTTTCTTGTTGTGCATGGCTGAGATCTAGATCTAGCTGAGCTGCCATCCTCAAAGTGTTGTATTCAAACTCAATGGATAGCAAAGCCTTCTTCCCATAGACCAGCTCATAAGGTGTGAAGCTGGTGGTGGTCTTCCAAGTGGTGTTGTAAGCCCATGTGGCTTCAACCAGGCGATCTGCCCAGTCCTTTCTGCTGCTGCTCACCACCTTAGTCAAGATCCCTTCTAATGCTCTATTGGTGACTTCCACCTACCCATTTGCTTGAGGGTGATAGGGGGTGGAAGTCCTATGCTTGATCTTGTGATGAGCTAGTAGATCTTCAACCAGGTTGGAGGTGAACTGGCTCCCTTGATCGGTGACCAGCTCTCTTGGATAGCCAAACTTATAGAAGATGTTTTCTCTTAGGAACTCGGCCACCTTTTCTTCTGTTGCTGCTTTGATTGCTTTGGTCTCTGCCCACTTTGTCAGGTAGTCAGTGCACACAATGATGTAAGACCTTTGCCTCGAAGGAGGGTTGATTGGGCCAACAAAGTCCATACCCCACTTCTCAAATGGCTCAAGAGTCACCTGAGGTTGGAGAGGCATCTCATCCCTTTGGGTCGGTTTCCCCATTCTTTGGCATTGGTCACACTGGCTGACATATCTTCTGACATCTTGATGAAGTGTGGGCCAATAGTAGCCTGCCTGCAGGATTTTGAGGGCAGTTCTCTTTGCTGCAAAATGTCCTCCACAAGGCCCATCATGACAAGTGAGGAGGATATCAAAGACTTCCTCCTCCCTTACACAACGCCTTAAGATCTGATCGGGGCCAAGCTTGAACAGATTTCCCCCGATCCAAGTAAATGAGGCACTTTTTCTGATGATTCTGCTCTTCTCTCTAGAAGATAGGTGCGGAGGGAACTGTGCTGAAACAAGGTAGTTTGCTATATCAGCAAACCATGGAGAGAGTACTGAAATAGCAAACAGATGTTCATCGGGCATCTGGTCATCCACTGTTCCATCCTCATCTGCAGACAAATCCAATCTAGATAAAAAGTCAGCAACAACATTTTCTCTACCTGGTTTGTCAACAATGGTCAAATCAAACTGCTGCAATAAAAGTAACCATCTAATAATACGAGCATTCACATCTGGTTTATTCATTAAATATCTAATTGCAGCATGGTCTGTATGTACAAAGGTTTGATAGCCAGTGATATAATGTCGGAACTTGTTTAGTGCATGGACCACAGCCAAGAATTCTTTCTCGGTTACAGTGTAATTCAGCTCAGCTTTGGACAAGTTTTTGCTAACAAAGTAAATGGCATATGGAAGTTTTTGCTCAACTTGTCCTAAAGCTACACCTATGGCTTTGTTCTAGGCATCAGTGTGGATGTGGAAAGGTAGGGCCCAGTTTGGACCTCTCAGGATTGGGGCTGACACCAACTTGTCCTTCAATTCATTTAAAGCCCTCTAACAATCGTCAGTCCATTTAAACTCCACATCTTTTGCCAACAGGCCAAACAATGGCGAGGCTAGCTTGCTGAAGTCTTTAATGAATCTCCGGTAATATCCTGCTAATCCCAAGAAACTACGAACATCCCTTACCTTTTGAGGAGGTGGAACCTTCTTGATGAGAGCAATTTTGTTAGGATCCACCTGTAACCCTTGGCAAGAAATGGTATGGCCTAGCACGGTCCCTTCAGTCATTAGGAATTCACATTTTTCAGGGCTAAGGGACAAGTTCATCTCAATGCATTTGGTTAGGACTTTTCCCAGATTGGACAATGCTTCCTGGAAGTTGGCCCCATAAGGAGTAAAGTCATCCATATAGATTTCCACTGCATCATGGACCAGCTCCGAGAAGATGCTTAAGACAGCTCTCTGGAAGGTAGCAGGAGAATTGCATAGCCCAAAGGGAAGGACTCGGTAGGCAAAGGTGCCCCAAGGACAAGTGAAGGTGGTCTTATCTTGGTCTTCCGGGCTGATTTGGATTTGGTTGTACCCGCTAAACCCATCCAGGAAAGAGAAGAACTTCTTTCCTGCCAGTCCATCCAACACTTGATCTATGAAAGGTAGAGGGAAATGGTCTTTCTTGGTAGCTTTGTTCAGTTCTCGGTAGTCCACACAGATTCTCCATTTCCCATTTTTCTTGGGAACCAACACCAGAGGGGACACCCATTCACTATCTGAGATGGGGTAGATGAATCCGGCATCCAACAGTTTTTGCAATTCTTCCTTGACAATGTCCTTAAGGGTTGGATTCATTCTCCTCTGGGGTTGCCTAACTGGCTTACAATCCTCTTTGATGTATATGTGATGGGTACAGACCGAAGGATGGACTCCTTTCATCTCCTTATAGCTCCAAGCAAAAGCATCTAGGTGACTGGCCAACAGGCTACACAGCTCCTTTTCCTGGGAAGGAGATAGGGAGGAGCTGATCTTTAACATTCTCTCAGGGCCGAACTCCACATTCTTGACTCTAGGAGTGACAGGTTTGGTTGTACAAAGATCCACTAAGGTGCTAGCTTGGGCATCCTCCACCAATTTCTCTAAGGATAGTGCACTGGAAGGTGGATTCTGGATCAAGGTCTCGATCAAGTCATCCTCGGTTGGGGGGTCTCTTCTAGTGGTATCTAGGGTGCACAGAGGTGCTGAGTACACCTCGTCTTCCTCTCCTTCCTCTAACCAGAGTGGTAAGTCATGCTCTAAGGAGGGTTGGGCAGGAGGGTATAGGACTAGCTGTTTGGACATAGGACCATTTTTGATGGTCATATTTCCTGCACGGCAACTTATGTAAGCATCTGCAGTGGCTAACCAAGGCCTTCCCAAAATGAGAGGATATCCAGTAAGCTTTGCCTTGGGTTGCACAACCAAGAAATCTGCAGGGTATTCCCAAGAGTCAATAGAGACCAAGACATCCTCCACAATCCCTTCGGGAGTCACAGTGGAGCGATCTGCTAATTGCAGTACTGTCGAGGTATTCCTCAAGGAACCCTGAAGATTGAGTTTAAGCATGGTTTCCCTGGTCATCACATTAATGGCAGCCCCCAGATCAATCAAGGTGTGAGGTATGATGGTGCCATTGATGTGGACATCTACTACAGGACTTCCAGGATCTAGGTACTTTGGGCAGATGACTTGTCCTAACATAAGGTCAGACAGTTGTCCTATGACATTGATGGTTGAAGCATCTTTCTTCCGCCTGCCTGGGTGTTTGAAACACTTTTCCTTAACCAGTTTGTTGTATATTGGCACATCCTTGATGGCTTGGAGAAGTGGTATTTTTACACACAACTGCTTGAGCTCTCCCAGAAGCTCATCCTCCTCTGGGTTGGGTTGTGTGGTGGCTGTTAGTCTCTCAGGAAAGGGTGGAATAGCCTTTTGGTTCACTTTCCTGTTTATCTTCCTCATCCTCTGGGGAGGAGGTTGGCGATCTGGTAGAGTCTTTCCAGATCGAAGATTGATCTCCTGGATCTCCACAGCATAGGTAGGGCATGAGGTTTCCCCAGTGTATACCTGCTGGGCCTGTCTATTGTTGGGGTTTGGGTTCGGTTGAGCAGGCATTTGAGGTTGCCTTGGAGGAGCAGGAGGTAATGGCTGAGGTTGAACTGGTGGTGGAGGCAAAATGGCGGGAGGAGTATTGTACTGGGGCCTCCACCCCGACTGAGGTGCATTCCACTGAGGCTGTGGCTGGGCATGTGAATGATATGAATGAGAAGTAGGTTGAGTAGGGTACTGAGGTGGATAAGACCATGGAGGAGGCATGGACCAGGAAGGATGAGCAGGGGGACCCCAGGAAGGCATAGGAGTCAATTGGTTGGGGTTGTAATAAGCTTGAGGTGCCCCTTGCATTCCCTGCTGATAAGGTCTAGATCCTTGTGGCCTCCTTTGGTTGAGGTAATAGAGAGGTTTGGTGGGAGCTTCTGTCCCTTGGTACATGGCTTTAAACCCAGGTAAGGTTGGACACTGATTTGTGGGATGGTCCTCCTCACAAACGAAACATACTTCAACCAAATGCAATGGGCATTCGTTCTTAGGGTGTCTCCTTGTGCACCTAGGGCAAAAGACAGCCAAGGCTCTCTCAGCTTCTTCTTTCTTCTGCTGGATCCTGAATGTGTCCAACTGCATGACAATGGTATGTCTCACCTCACTCTTAAGATCTTCTAATTGATTTGCAAGCTCATGTTTGGAGAAAGGGACACTAGTCGAGAGGAGGTTTCCTCTACCTCGTTTCCGTGCTGCCCTGGAGTCGTTTCTAAACACAGTCTTGATGTCCTCATAAGGCAGTTGGTAAATGTCCCCCCCAGCTAACATGTGAAGGGTATCTAAGAGGTCTTCAGGGACTCCTCGGAGCAGGACCAACTTGAGGGATTCCGGGTCAAGTGTGCACCTGGCCCGCTTATAGCTAAGTTGGAACCTCTCCTCATAATCCTCTAAGGACTCATCATTTCCCATGGTCATCCGAAAGATTTCTCCCTTGGTTTCCTTAGACCTACAATAATCCCTGTACTTGGTATTGAAAGCTTGTTGCATCTGAGCCCAAGTGGTGATACTATTCCCAGGTAAGCCCATGAACCAGCGTAATGCTACATCCTTAAGAGTTGAAGGGAAGAGTTTCAGCTTTTGCTCATCTTCATTATAGTCATAGGTTCTACAAAGGACAGCAAACTCAAACAGGAAGGTATCAGGATCTTCAGTAGTCAGTCCATGGAAGTGAGGTAAGGCGGAGGGGCTATTGTTCTTCATTTTCATCTCTCCATTGGTCTCTCGGATGGGGAAGGCACCTTCTATTCTCTCATCTTCTCTTCTATTGTCAGCCATAGCTTCAGATGGAGTGGTCTCTAACTCTTCTTCTTCTATAGGACCTTTGTATATCTCGGGATGTTCACCTATAGGTTCTTCTGGATCACTGTCACCAAAGAAGAGAGAAGGGTGACTCAGTGATGTGGTGGGGGTGTTGGGTAGGAATTTGCCTGATTTATCTCGGTTTCTACGAGGCATGAAATGGAAAAGACTTTCTTTTTTTTTTTTATTGCTTTTGCTTTTTGTCTTTGGTACCTGCAAAACTGAAACAGATTGATCTACAACTAACTATAAAAGATGCAGAATTAAACTGAAAGCAGGAAAGAACTAATCTACTTTGCTCAAATGAAATTGCAGGAATGGAAATGCTAGTCTACGCTTGCAGAATTGAAACACTAGTCTACGCTTGCAGAAATGAAATGCTAGTCTATGAAAGCAGGAAATGCTAATCTATGAAAGCAGGAAATGCTAATCTATGAAAGCAGGAAATGTCTATGCTACTTTTGCAGAATGGAAATGAAATAAACTACTTGGCAGAAGGCAAGAGTAAGAAAATAGAAGAAAAGCAACAATTACTAATACTCTGACGCTTCCCCGGCAACGGCGCCAAAAAGATGGTGGGCTCCAGTATTGTAGCAACAATGCTACAACTCCTGGAGCTTCCTATCTCTAATTTTATCAACCCGGTAGTTCGTACAAACTTGGAAGCGACGGTGCTGTATGCACAAGTACTAGCTCTTGTCGCAGCTGTCACTTGGTCAGCTAGCACAAGTCCGCTAGGGCTCAAGCCAACTTCTATATGCTCTCAGAAGAAGCTTTCTAAATGATGGACGAAGGCTATCTCCAAGGAAATTGATCTACTTTTCAAAAATGAATTGAAAGCCAACCAAAACATGAAACCCTAGTAAACCCTAATCTGACTAGTTTAACCTCTATGATGCAATAGTGAGAGTGCAAATGTCTAAAAATGATGCCATTACTTCTAGTAATGTGAAATGCATGAATTCAAACTACTTCCATGAAAAAGAACATTGTTTTTGTATTTTTTCTTAAGTGGTTGGAGTGATTACGGTTTTGTTTCTTATTAGGGTTTGGCTGTGCAGAGGTGGTGCGAAGGGAGAGAAAGCTTGGGAAAGGTCAGGAGGGCTAGGAGAGGTCCCAGAGGGTCCCTAGCATCAGTCCACAGAAGTCTACAACGTTCAGGTGCTCGGCAACCAAGTTTGCAGGTTTCTACAGGATGTCTGCAGGGGATCCTACAGGAAACTAAGGAATTCTACAGGAAATCTGCTAACTTCTACAGGAGGTTCTACCGTGGGAGTGTTGGGTGATGGTGAAGTGATGGAGCGGTATGGGTGGATAGGTAAGGTGGAGATGGAGCTTGTGATGACTCAGGGGCAGAGAAATAAGATGGAGAAAGAGTGCACGAAGTTGGTTGGTGGATAGAAGGATGGCAACAACGAGAGGTCAAAAAGATGGAGCTACGTGGGCAATGGAAGAGTTGGAAGGTGAACGAGCTGAACAGAGGTCGAGTAGGTGGCTTGAGGCGAGGTTAAGAAGAAGAAGAAGGAAGTGGAATGATACTGAGCAGTGTAAATAAAACAAATTGCTTATGTCTTGCACCAAAAACAAGAATCCATTAACTTGTGCTACCTGTGCTATTAAACCAATGAACAGCAATGTAAATCATGAAGAAAAGTCGTGCATGGAGGTAGAATGAAGAAGTATGGCTCTAGAGCAAAATGCATGGAAGGATCCACGATTAAAACGACTGTGTTGCAGCTTGCATAGAAGTAGAAAAAGACTGCGTTTTTTTGGTGGTTGGTATAGACTGCACCCTAATCCCTAAACAGAGATGGCAGTGAAGGCACTAACAACCTTTTCTTGGAGCTCCAGTGAATTAGAAACCTCCTATTCTAATCTAAGCAACTGAAAGTGATTTAACCATAAGCTAATCCTACTCAATCTCATTAAAGAAATCAAATCAGCAGACCGTGTTCTTGAAATGCATATCAAAACAAAGAAACAAAGTGTTGGAAAGAAAGGCAAATAACACTACAAGAAGAGGAGATCTATTGCTCTCAGGTTGGGCCCTAACCTGAGAGCTATAGCTCCCTTAAAAGCTCAGAATTAGATCCAAATCTGCTTGCTTTTATTCATAATCAAGAGTCTAATGTCATGCCAAAACTGGCTTACAAAAACAAACACCGAGCTGTGCTCAGGAATTACAATATCAGTGCAAAAGTTCAAAAAGCCCCTAACAAAGGCTACGGCCTTCATATTTATACACATTGAAGATCAAGCTGGCTTCCTCCATTCGTGGAGCTTGGCTGTCCAACTGAAAGTCAAACTGGTGTAAACTGCTGATCCTGTAGAACGTGTTGGCTGCCTTTAAGCTCGGTGGGGAGAGCTGTTGGAGCTCGGAGTTAAGGTGAAAATCACGAGGAAGGTCATCAAGACTATGGACAACCTCCCTATGAACCCGCAATGTCAACTTTGCTGTCTCCTTGTCTCCATTTGCGTGGTATTTTGCTCTCTTTAATGCCAAAAACCTGAAATCATCATGTATTAGCCACATAGATATAATGCTTGCCCTTCTTCCTACAAACAACACGAATATACTAAGAAATGAATGCATAAGTGATAAAAGATGAATGGTTGAGCAAGGTAAAATAGGCCAAATGAGCCCAAATTGTACCAAAAATTGGGGCTCATCAGCTGCTGCATCTTGCTGCACACAACTACTTTGGATGATGCAAACCTTACAAGACTTTCAGATCACATGTACTCCACCCATCTCCATTCTATGTGATAATACAAGTGCCATCAGTATTTCAAAGAATCCAGTCATGCACTCCAAGACCAAGCACATACCCATCAAATATAATTTTCTACGTGAACAAGTTCTTGAACAAAAGGTCAAATTGGAGTATGTTCCCTCCAAAGAACGGGTTGTTGATCTATTCACTAAACCACTGCCCAAACAAACATTTGAATATCTTAGGCAAAATCTGGGAGTAGTTTATGCGTCATCCTGTTGTTAAACCCTATTTTTCAGATAAAGGTGGTTATACATGAGTTTCATGAAGCATAGTTGCGTACATACACAAGTTTCTATGGGCACAGTCACATATATGTTTGTTTAAAGAAAAGCAATAGGCTAGACTCAAGAAAAAGGGGTCTGCTATGGTTCTGTCAATTATCTACTCTGTTTGATGATGGTTTCAATCTGCTGATAACATGTGGAAATATATTGGTCCTCATAAAGTTGTTGATAACTTGATGTATATCTGATTGATGATGATGCTTTGATATCTCTTACTGACATATGCAATGATCAGATCTGACAGTGAACAGGTGGAACAGGTTCAGGGGGAGAACATAGTTGATGATGGACATATACAGTTTGTTGGTTTGGATGTTCTTGAAAAATGATGCTGATGGTGCAGATCCTATGATAATTGCCGATGACTATCATGGTCTTGTTTAAGATATTTGGTCTCTGTTATATATGTCATGTATATATTTTAATGTGATGTTCATGAAGACCTAATTTGCAACCCCACTATGCATGGGATGGATGATGTAATGTTTCTTGTTGTTTACATGTATAAACAATTGATATATCCCCACTTGGTTGGGTGGATGAGTCAAATTTGGTATATCCCCATTTGGTTGGGAGATAGATGTATGTATGAATCATTGGTGATGGGAATGTCATTTGTGATGTATGTATAGAGTCATGTTCTTCTTTTAGAACATCTTTTTGCAGAATTTGCTTATGCTCAGGTGTAGCATGGACTCAATCATGGCAGCTCAACTAGCACACTTCAACATATCAAAAAATTCAGCATGCACTCAGGAGGAGCATGACCCTTTTCCCTTGATGTCAAAGGGGGAGAGTGACTTGGTGTGGTTGTTGCCATCAAGTCCAAAGGGGGAGATTGCTGGCATTATGATGTATGTGTTGTACTTGATGGCAACCCACTTGTAGCAGAACAACTCACTTGTATATGGTAACTAGATGAATCTACACAAGAGATATCAAATGTGACAGAATGCATGGCAAGAGTGTTTACAAATGTGATGAAATGGAGGGCCGCTTCAAGGAATCAGTTCAGAAGGCAACTCACTAAGATGAAAGTATAGCATGTAAACAACAAAGAATTACAAATCAGTCTTCACAGAGTGAAGAAAGAGAGGTATACGTAGGTTCACCATTTACCAAGCTAGGTATACACACAGGTTCACTGTATACAAGCCGCGTATACGTACACATGCACTTTCATAGAAGGAAAAGCACGTATACCTTGGAAAACTAAATTTTTGGTCCAAAGCATTTGGTCCATGGTATTTTGATCCATGGTATTGGTCCAAGGTATCTGGTCCGAGGTATTGACCCCAGGTATTTGGTCCAAGGTATTGGTCCTAAGTGGTTTTGGTCCATGGTATTGAGAAAGGCCTAAGACTATAAAAGGAGGAGAAGATCATTAGGCCAAGTGTGCAAGTATTGAATATCTGATGAAGTGTGAGATCTAATATGCAGGTTATTGGCTTATGGTGGTATGCTTGATCTGAACCAAGGATGAACCTTAGCGTTTGATGAAGGATAAGATCTAATGATGTATCAAGATCTTAAGGCTTGAAGTGAATTATTTTTACGTGGTTTGATCATGTATCTGAATAACTGACGCATGTTGTAGTCTGTAAATATGATGATCTGGGTATGACTGAAGTCTAGAATATTTGTAATGTTTAAATCATCATTTACAGATCTGTACGCAAGTTCACTTTAGCAAAGAAGCGTATACACACTGGTTTTGCATATCCAAGCTGTGTATACATCATAAATTTGATTTGCAGATCTGTATGTTGGTTCGCTTTGAGGAAAGTGCGTATGCACACAGGTTCAACACATGGAAGTAACATATACCTTATAAAATATGTTTTAGTTGCTTCTGTTTACTGTTGCAGTGTTCTGGGTTCTGGTGACTGTATTATGGTGACTGCATAATCAGATTAATGGGTTGTCAAAGTGGTTGATCGATTCGGTTGTGGTTGGTTCAAAAGGAGATTGGTTGATGCAGATATATTTGATGATTGAATGATGTTGTTGATGGATCTAGTCTGAAAATTTATGAAACATGGTCCCTGGAAGAAAAGAGAAGGTTGTAGCCTTCTGTAGGCTGACACCTACGTACTAGTAAACATATCAGCTAGTACAAGAGCTAGGGGGTTGTATCTCCCTTCTAGTAGAAGCTGGAGAATGAGAGAAGGTTGTATCCTTCTGCAAGTAGAAGCCTACGTACATGTATAAGACTGTACCAATACAAAAATTGTAAACACAATTCTCTTATTATTAAAAGAAGACAGAGACGGTTGCAGCAGGTGGTTTTCACCCACGTTGGGTTTCCACCTTATATCTTGGTGTTCATTTGTGTTTCTTATGTGTGATGGTCTGTTCTGTTTTCACTGCACCTGGTTACTGTTTATATGGTTATGCAATGATTAAAAATCAACATATGATTAATTAACTGAATCATAAGTTTACTGGATATACGTTAGTTTCCTTAACCATAGTTGTGTGTACACACGAGTTCTATTAATTGAAGTAGCGTATATAAATCTGATTATGGAAATGAGAAATTATTGACTTGCTAATACTAATTCACCCCCCCCTCTCAATATTATTTCCAACAACTTCATCTCTCTCTCCCCTCTCTTAGTCCTCTCTCTCCCTTTCTCTCTCACCTCCCTCTGTCTCCCCCATCACACTCTCTCTCTCTCTCTCTCCCCCTCCATCTTTGTGCCTCCCTCTCTCTCTCTTTCCCTTCTCTCCCTATATTTATCCCCACCTCTTCTCTCTCTCCCCTCCTCTCTTCTCTCCCTCTCTCTATATCCATCTATCCCTTGTCACTCCCTCTCTCTCTCCACCTCTATCTCCCTATGCCTTAGTTCTTTCCTCCCTCTCTCTCCACCTCTATCTCCATATGCCTTAGTTCTTTACTCCCCCTCTCTCCCCCTCTAACTCCATATCTATCTCCCCCCCTCCATCTCCATATCTCTCTCCCCCACTCTCTTCTTCTCTCTCTCCCCTCTCTCTCTTCCTACCTCCTTCTCTCTGTCTCCCCCCATCACTCTCTCACTCTCTCTCTCCACCCTCCATCTTTGTCACTATCTCCCTCCCCCTCTCTTCCCTTCACTTTGCTTGCTATCATCACTTGGATCCTTAGTTAAGATAGATCTATGTTGGTTCTTACTAATATTTGTATTATATAAATTTCACATCTTTAAATACAAAAGTATTCTCATTTTTAATTTTATTAAAACCTTAATTTAATTTATATGGGAATAGTTTTAGTAGTCATGAGGATAGAGGGTTTATATATCTCTCAAAAATAATTACAACCCTTTTCCTATTAGCTTCAAATAAATAATGTTATAAAATAAAATAAAATTAAAACATTTTTATTGTGAAATAAGTTATGGTTTTTGGGCATGTGGTATTGATAAGGCATGATATTGGCCCATGGTATTGTAACAAAGCCTATTTACAAGTTAATAATATCCATGGTAAAGTGGGGGTGAATATCGATGGTTAAGAATCTTGTCATATTGTTATAAAATATTTAGATTGTGAAATAAGATATGATTTTTTGGCATGTGGTATTGATAAGCCATGGTATTAGCCCATGATATTGTAACAAAGCCTATTCACAAGTTCATAATATCAATGAAAAAGCGAGGGTGAATATCCATGATTAAGAATCCTGTCATATTCTTATAAAATATTTTGATTTTGAAATAAGTTATGTTTTTTGGGCATGTGATATTGATAAGCCATGGTATTGGCCCATGGTATTGTAACAAAGTCTATTTCCAAGTTAATAATATCCATGGTTAAGAATATTTTCATATTGTTATAAAATATTTTGATTGTGAAATAAGTTATGTTTTTAGAGCATGTGGTATTGATAAGCCATAGTATTGGCCCATGGTATTATAACAAAACCAATATTTTACAAGTTAATAATATCCACTGTAAAGTGGGGGGTGAATATCCATGGTTAAGAACCTTGTCATATTGTTATAAAATATTTTGGTTGTAAAATAAGTTATGGTTTTTGGGCTTGAGGTATTGATAAGCCATGGTATTGGCTCATGGTATTGTAACAAAACCTATTCACAAGTTAATAACAAAATCAAAATATAACAAATTGAATTTTATTATTTTTATTATTAATTGAGCCAACATTTAGATATTTGCACTTATCCCCATACTTTTGACTTTTATTATTATTATTACTATTATTCTTTAACTAAGCCCATATTTAGAATTGTTTACATACTTACATTACACCTACACATCTACTCTATACTCTATAAATATTGTATTTATTGTTTTTTAGGGAGGAAAATTTTAACATTTTTGAAAAAATTAAGCCTTAATTTTGATGTAACAAAGTCCTCCTAATTCCAATCTTCATTTACATTCTAAAACAAGTAGTATATTTTCACTTTTCATAGGGCGGAAGGTTTTTCTGGTCAAATTTAAAATCCCGCAGGAATTTATTGAAATCACAAGCTTGATGGGTAATCCTGTGCAATCGAAGTGTCCTATTCCAAGGTGCTGAATCTATATATATAGTCAAAAAAAATTAGTTTAAATAACACAAATCAAGATTTCACCTCAAATTTTTCCACCGAATTATTGAAATCACAAGCTTGATGGGTAATCTTGTGTCCCAGGGGTTTTCCAAGGTGTTGAATCCATATATATAGTCAAAAAACTAGTCTAAATAACACAAATCAAGATTTCACCTCAAATTTTTCCACCGGATTCCATGAAAATCCAATAAGTGGCACTAAAGACAACTCCTTTAATTACAGTTTTATAATTATTATTATTTTAAATTAAAGCACTTTCGCTATTAAGAGATTCAGGCTTTGTGGTTGATGAATCTATTTGGTAAAATATATCATAAATGTGGATTTACCTAGTATAATGGTATAATATATCACACCCCAAGCCACAGAAAAAATAATTATTATATATTTTTGTTTAAATTGTTTAAATATATGTATTGTTTACTTATTTATTTATTTTATGATTGTGTTTGTAATAATGCATTTGTGTTTGACAATTGCTACCTGGTATAATATGTCACCAATCTTCAAGGACCCCAATTTACATAGAAAAAGAATTATTATATGTTTTTGTTTAAATTGTTTATATATATATATATATATATATATATATATATATATATATATATATATATATATATATATATATATATATATATATATATATATATATATATATATTCTCTTTTTTGTTTTTAAATATATGTATTGTTTACTTATTTATTTATTTTATGATTGTGTTTGTAATAATGCATTCGTGTTTAACAATTGAGTTATGATAGATTTCATGGTTTTCAAAACATTGCAATATTAACCCTACAAAAAAATGAACATGTTATTTGTAACATTATGTTATTATTTGAATGATAATTTTAAGGATTTGTTTCACGACATTATTAGTTTTCAAGGCCACAATTTCAAGCAAACGATAATGTTAACTTCAGGAAAATTAGGGTGTTGTCACCAGTAGTAATGTTCATTTTGGAGGTCAATTTTAAGGTCTTTATTCATAACGATATTGGTTGTTAAGATTAAGATTCAAACAAACTAAAATTTATACCCTAAAAAGGTACTAGTTGTCAAGGCGACAATTTCAAGCAAACCATAATGTTAACTTCAGGAAAATTAGGGTGTTGTCACTAGAAGTAATGTTCATTTTGGAGGTCAATTTTAAGGTATTTATTCATAACGATATTGGTTGTCAAGATTAGGATTTCAAACAAACTATAATTTTAACCCTAAAAAGGATAGAGGATGTTGTGAGAAACACCTTTTGATATATGGTCAATTTTAATTTTTGTTTTGCAATTACAAGGATTTGAAGCCATGATAGAAAATAATTGTTATATTTGCCTTAAAAAAGGTGCTACTAACAACACTATTTCTTTATTCGGGGGTTGGCTTTGGTGTTTTTTGTTGATTTCAGGTAGCATCGGATGTGATATAGCCATTAAAATTCGTGGAGAGGCTAAAGCACATGATATCTCCAAGACCCATAAATGGTTTGCGCAAATTCTAACCGGTTTGGAAGATATTAAAATAATTAATATTTTTAATGGAGTTCCTAAGTCTAAACTTAGGAAAAATAAAATATTAATGGGTATTAATATAAAACTCGGTTAGAAGGTTCCAAAACTAATGGATCAAGCCAAATATAATCTTGGCTATTGATTAGAGATTTAATCTCGGCTGTTGAAGGACCAACGAGAAAATTATAAGAGGAGGGTTGAGGGTGAGTTGGAGAATACACTAGAGTGATCAGTCATTCATTTTGCTAGAGCAAGGTTGCTAAGCAAAAGTGTTTCAGTGATCAGCAGTGAGGGGCAATGAGTACAAGGCAGAGAGGCAGGGACAATATTGGGAGACCAGTACAAAAGCGGAGAGAGCCAGAGAAACAGTCAGTCCAGGCTACGCAGAACCCCGTAGAGGCAACACAAAGCCCAGAGAGACTGCGTCATCCACGCAGAGGTTAGAGGGAGTGACGCAGAGGCTTTGAGAGGCTGCTCAGTGCCTCAGAGGGCTAATGCAGAGAGTCGTGGGGCTGACACAGGTTAACAGGAGGCTGACGCAGAGGCTAGCAGGGCCAACACTGAGCTTCAATTGTGACGGAGAGGGTTTCATGGGACAAGTTTTCTGAATACTTGTTTCTAGATATAGAGGTATTTCTTACATGTTATTTTCTTTGTCGGGTGAGCCGGTTTAGGCACCCAGTTGTATCAGATAAACTGCATAATAATATAACCCTCTGAATAGCTGCACTGATTTTCCTACATTGGGTTTTCCGAGGACATTGGTCCAAAAATAACGGTGTCACTTGTTTGCTTGTTTTCTTTCAGTTGATGATCTATAGATGTTGATATTGTACTTGTGTTTATTTTCAATATTTACATGGTAAATAACTTGTTAAGTAATTAAACAAGTAGGAGAAATAAACCAGATAGTAAAGGAAGAATTTCTAATGGGGTAGTCTTAGAAATTTCAACATGGTATCAAAAGATGGTTGCAGATCATTAGTCAAGCAGAGCATTTGCAGCAGATTCAGTTGTCTCGAGTGATAGAGCTTATCCTTGTAGAAGGCGATAGAGGAAGGAGTGATCCAGAGGGACTGCGTCATCGTTCTGGGCTAGAAAAAGGCAGCGCAGAGGCTAAGGGAGGCAATATTAGTCTCATGCAGAACCACGCAAAGTCCATGAGGGCTGACACAGTTGGCTAGGGGAGCTGATTTTCCGGTGTCGGGATTACATAAAGCCAAGTGGCTAAATCCTTTAGTTGCTGGGGTATAGGAGGCTGTGGGTAATTTTCGGAGTGAAGCTAGTGGGGTACTGTGGTCAAAACAATACCTAACAGGGCAAGACCAAGGTGGAGGGAGTTGCTACCGAGGCAGATTTCTAGCCAACGAATCTGGATCAGTAGACAATCAGAGTGGGGGAAATTGACATTGGTAGAGGGATTTCCAAAAGGGAAATCAAAACTCGGCGGGAGTCGAACCAAGAACATCCAGACAGGAAGATGAGAGACTTAGCAGGAGTCGAACAAAGGGCTTCCAGGAGGGAAGTAGAGATACTCAGAGGAGTCGAAAGAAGAGTAGCGAGATGGTCGTGAATGGGTTGGCCAGATAAATCGATCTTGCAGACAAGGCCGATCTCCCTAGTATCAAAAGATATCTAGCAACAAGCAGACAAGCAAATCTATCTTTCTCTAAACATATTGCGATTCATTAATAAAAACTATAGAGGTGTTTAGACCCTACCTTAAGTCCAACGCTAGTTTGTAGCAGCCATCCTTCAACCGTCCGAAAGAGTTTCCTTTTGAGAACCTGCAAACACAAACAAGCAAACATCAAATAACACCTGCATAGCTAATATCATAAATCATGTTCATTATGGTGATCAAGGAATCCATAAAATAAACCATAAAACATAGCTTATTGAGAAAAACAAACTTATTTGTATTAACTTTGAAGTAGAAGAACCTTACAACCTTTGGTGCCTTGATGTTGAACAAGCTCTTCCCAGGGTCCGAAACAGGAATCTCCTTTACTTTGACAAGCCTTACACTCTTCCAAATGAGATCAAAGAGGTATGTAATCTCTCCTCATAAAATCTCAATTAGGAAGACTAAGTTCTAGCAGCATTTCACCTCAAAAATATTTAGCTTTCAACCTCCTCAGTAACTAGCCCAATGCTCCATTTTATAGTGCGGAGGAAGGAGGTTACAAGTCCACCTATGAAGGGATAGAGTCCTCCTTCAAAGGGATAAGCTCCTCACATCAAGGGGTTAGATCCTTAAGGTATGGGATGCATGAACCTTAAGGGAGCGAACTTGCCACCTCAATATTCCTTCCAGAAGCTTCTATAAATCACTCAAAGTGAGTTTTTAAGAATATAATTGCACCTTTTCAACTTTTACAGGGGTTCGCACCCATAACACAGAGACAGAGCGGTCAGGTGCGCAGGGGATATAACCTTTAGGTGCGGGACCGCATGTAATGCTAAGAGAAAGTGCGGAACTAGAGTTTTAGAGACTTTTGAGGACTTTCTCTTATTTTAAAGGCTTGATATGAAGAATTGAGGCTTAAGACTTGCAAAGGAGGAAAGTATGAGTGGTAATGGACTCACACAGATTGCAAAATGTCAACGTGACAATTTTTAGTGCAACAGGTACTGTGGTCAGAACAATACCTAACAGGGCAAGACCAAGGCGGAGGGAGTTCCTACCGAGGCAGATTTCTAGCCAAGGAATCCGGATCAGGAGACGATTAGAGTGGGGGAACTTTACATTGGAAAAGGGATTTCCAGAAGGGAAATCTAAACTCGGAGGGAGTCGAACCGAGAACTTCCATACAGGAAGTTGAGAGACTCAGCAGGAGTCGAACAGAGGACTTCTAGGAGGGAAGTACAGAGACTCAGAGGAGTTGAAAGAAGAGTAGCGAGATGGCTGTGAATGGGTTGAGAGATCAGGATAGGTTGGACAGAGCATCCAACTTTGTGGTCTGGAA